>JAVIAB010000106.1:83233664-83588664 GCA_032433765.1 Megaustenia siamemsis | reverse complement strand
ATCATCAAGCGCTGTACATTTTAATTTTTAAAAAATATGACGATCATCATTTTCAGGAGGGACGTGAATTTCCGGTCAATATGGTGGATAGGCGGCAGGAACCATTGAAGGCCATGTATGAAAGTGTTCCTTGTTGCAGTTTCCTCATATTCCAAGTCCGGCTTGTTGCAGGAGCTACTGAGTTAGGTGCTCTGTGCACACAGTGAGCTGTGTGTTTCATCCGTTTTGATCATGTTTCGATATTCCAATTGTTTACGATGAATGATGATATCGTATGAAAGGGAACGGTTGGCTGTGTTCACTTTCTGTGCCGTATCGCCTTATGTCTTTTGGCGTGTGCTGAGACTGTTATGATTGGGACTACATCTACGTTTCTTTGTTTGGGAGATGAGTTAGTAATTCGAATGATTCCACGGGCACGGATGGTTGAGCAATTATGGATTTTAATTCGTTTGCAGTGCTACCGGGGCCTTCCATAACCAAAGAACCAAAGACAAGCAGTGACCGGCAAACAGTGGAAACAAAACTAAAACCGTAGATACAGCTCTCAACGGCAGACTACCAAATAGACATATAATTATTATTTAAAAAAAAACAAAAAAAACAGACAAGCAATGACCGGCAAACAGTGGAAACAAAACAGTTACCAAATACAAATATATTATAGGCTTCAAAGATGTTTTTGAGTCAAATATAGAACGTTCGCTCAACAGTTTGAATGGAAACAAGGGAATAATTCTTAGGTTGAACAATAATAGACGTGTAACACATCAGAAGAGAACATCAACCATTTGTATACATGTTATAAGGAGACATCGTGTATGGGATAAATATAGGGAAGCAGAGAACGAGAAAGACACAGGGAGAAGGTTGATGTGTGTTGGCAGACGGTTTCCCGCGAAGTAAATACTGAATGTTGTAGATGGGATGTTGTGGAAACACTTGGTCGTCTACAGCAGTTGGCACGGCAGGTGGGAAGTAAGACAATAAGGTTATTTATAGAAGAAAAACAAGAACTTAGCGACTAGTGACAAGAGAAGCACTACGTCATCACACTTTGTATAAAGTGAACGTTAGCCACATTTATTTAGCCTCTCTGTCCCCGGACATATACGACCACCATGATCGACATTACTGTTGTCTTGGGCCAACCTTTCAAACCTACAGCATGTTGTGTCTTTCCCCGTCAGTTCTTCATCATCCATTATACACAATGTCTCCTTTTAGTCTCCCTCTTGTTCTCTTGTTCACATTATTCAAAGGAACAAAGAAAATAGCAGAAATGATACTTCTTGTGACTATTACGCTCAACATGTGGGCTGGGTGGTAGTATGTCGACCTCTGTACAAGAATACCCTGGGTTCCATCACTGCCACAAGCAATATGAATTTATTTCATCGAATTCCTGTTCCCACCACCCCCACCCCCACCCCCGACTTCAACGGATACAACATAAATAATTTGCGATATGCGGAAAAAACAGCCTTTATATCGGAGACAGAGAGTGAGACTGAGACAGAGAGTGAGCTACAAGATAGGTCTCAGTCTTTATATCGGAGACAGAGAGTGAGCTACAAGATAGGTCTCAGTCTTTATAGCAAAGACAGAGATGGAACTACAAGAAAGGTCTCAGTCTTTATAGCAGAGACAGAGAGTGAACTACAAGAAAGGTCTCAGTCTTTATAGCAGAGACAGAGAGTGAACTACAAGAAAGGTCTCAGTTTTTATATCAGAGACAGAGAGTGAACTACAAGAAATGATAGACACAATAGTACAAGAAAGCAACAAGAAAGGTCTAAGTCTGAATAGTAAGAAAAGAGAAGTAATGGTTATATCCAAGAAACAATCATCACAAGCATGCAGCATAAAAATAAACAGGACAAATCTGAAACAAGAGCAACGCGTCAAATGCTTGGACTCAATAATATCAGATGGAAGATGCACCTCAGAAATAAAAAGCAGAATAGCTCAGGCCAAAATAGTATTTCAGAAAATGAAAAAATATCTTACGCAACAAATCTATATCAATAGAAGTGAGAAAGAGAGTTAGTTCATCGGTGTTATATAGAACCAATTCTGACCTATGGAAGTGAACCATGAACAGTTGACAAACAAATGAAAAGACGGTAACACTAGCGTGCCCTGGACAATACACCCAGTTTAACGCGTTCACTTTGGAGTTATCCAAGAGCTGCATCCACTCCTGCCGCAGACGCTGTCTGTCAATCTTCTGTAGCATACGTTGCGAGTCTGTCACCAAGTGTGTAACCAACCATGCTATCGATCGTCGCCGTTGCTCCTTCTATCTCCATTCTCGTGCTGGACACCATAGTACTACACTAGACTTACTTGGCCATTTCTTTGCCATGTTGGTATGCCACTACGCTACCCCCATAAGATACAGAACCATCCGTGTAGGTGATGGCATCCCGAGGTGACAACACGATTTTGATGGATTCCCTCATGATGGCCTCGGTAGCTCCACACGCACAGTTGAGACACTCCCTGTCAAGCTGAATTATTACTTTGGTTACTCTTTTTCTCCACTGTACATCTATCCAAATGGAGCCGCGATAGCTCAGTGGTTAGAGAACTGGACTACAAAGGACAAGAGGTAGGGTTCGATCCCAATCGACGGCTTCCGGGTTCACCCAGCCTTAAACGGGTACCGGATTTTTTTTCTGTGAAAGTAAAGCGGCACGGGCGTAATACCGACCACGTTACCCCAAAAATCATGTGTTGAAGGTCTGTAAAATTTATGGTCACTAACACCATATTCTCCATATACCACTTGGCGTGACGGGGGTACTTTACTTTCTTACATCTATCCAATACCTGCCAGGCCGAATGTCATTCAAATCACACAATCTCCTCATGGACTCGTCCGCCTCGCCACCCAGGATTTTCCACGCTTGAGGCGCCTGCCTTTGGTTGCAGCCAATACAGAATTCAAGAGATGATTTATGCCCCTTACCACATTCAAATTTGCCCGGACCTGAGCAGATCTATGTCGCACTCTAATGCTCGTTAAATCAAGTAAGTACCTCATTGAACAGATCTATGTCGCACTCTAATGCTCGTTAAATCAAGTAAGTACCTCATTGAACAGATCTATGTCGCACTCTAATGCTCGTTAAATCAAGTAAGTACCTCATTGAACAGATCTATGTCGCACTCTAATGCTCGTTAAATCAAGTAAGTACCTCATTGAACAGATCTATGTCGCACTCTAATGCTCGTTAAATCAAGTAAGTACCTCATTGAACAGATCTATGTCGCACTCTAATGCTCGTTAAATCAAGTAAGTACCTCATTGAACAGATCTATGTCGCACTCTAATGCTCGTTAAATCAAGTAAGTACCTCATTGAACAGATCTATGTCGCACTCTAATGCTCGTTAAATCAAGTAAGTACCTCATTGAACAGATCTATGTCGCACTCTAATGCTCGTTAAATCAAGTAAGTACCTCATTGAACAGATCTATGTCGCACTCTAATGCTCGTTAAATCAAGTAAGTACCTCATTGAACAGATCTATGTCGCACTCTAATGCTCGTTAAATCAAGTAAGTACCTCATTGAACAGATCTATGTCGCACTCTAATGCTCGTTAAATCAAGTAAGTACCTCATTGAACAGATCTATGTCGCACTCTAATGCTCGTTAAATCAAGTAAGTACCTCATTGAACAGATCTATGTCGCACTCTAATGCTCGTTAAATCAAGTAAGTACCTCATTGAACAGATCTATGTCGCACTCTAATGCTCGTTAAATCAAGTAAGTACCTCATTGAACAGATCTATGTCGCACTCTAATGCTCGTTAAATCAAGTAAGTACCTCATTGAACAGATCTATGTCGCACTCTAATGCTCGTTAAATCAAGTAAGTACCTCATTGAACAGATCTATGTCGCACTCTAATGCTCGTTAAATCAAGTAAGTACCTCATTGAACAGATCTATGTCGCACTCTAATGCTCGTTAAATCAAGTAAGTACCTCATTGAACAGATCTATGTCGCACTCTAATGCTCGTTAAATCAAGTAAGTACCTCATTGAACAGATCTATGTCGCACTCTAATGCTCGTTAAATCAAGTAAGTACCTCATTGAACAGATCTATGTCGCACTCTAATGCTCGTTAAATCAAGTAAGTACCTCATTGAACAGATCTATGTCGCACTCTAATGCTCGTTAAATCAAGTAAGTACCTCATTGAGCAGATCTATGTCGCACTCTAATGCTCGTTAAATCAAGTAAGTACCTCATTGAGCAGATCTATGTCGCACTCTAATGCTCGTTAAATCAAGTAAGTACCTCATTGAGCAGATCTATGTCGCACTCTAATGCTCGTTAAATCAAGTAAGTACCTCATTGAGCAGATCTATGTCGCACTCTAATGCTCGTTAAATCAAGTAAGTACCTCATTGAGCAGATCTATGTCGCACTCTAATGCTCGTTAAATCAAGTAAGTACCTCATTGAGCAGATCTATGTCGCACTCTAATGCTCGTTAAATCAAGTAAGTACCTCATTGAGCAGATCTATGTCGCACTCTAATGCTCGTTAAATCAAGTAAGTACCTCATTGAGCAGATCTATGTCGCACTCTAATGCTCGTTAAATCAAGTAAGTACCTCATTGAGCAGATCTATGTCGCACTCTAATGCTCGTTAAATCAAGTAAGTACCTCATTGAGCAGATCTATGTCGCACTCTAATGCTCGTTAAATCAAGTAAGTACCTCATTGAACAGATCTATGTCGCACTCTAATGCTCGTTAAATCAAGTAAGTACCTCATTGAACAGATCTATGTCGCACTCTAATGCTCGTTAAATCAAGTAAGTACCTCATTGAACAGATCTATGTCGCACTCTAATGCTCGTTAAATCAAGTAAGTACCTCATTGAACAGATCTATGTCGCACTCTAATGCTCGTTAAATCAAGTAAGTACCTCATTGAACAGATAGGTGTATTTCTGGTGCATCCAAGAACCCTTTCCAACCTTGCGGTCAGATTAGAGGAGAGAGTGAGCATACCCAAGCCATAATCCCTGACTGAGAGCACCACAACCTGCATGAGAGAGTGAGCATACCCAAGCCATAATCCCTGACTGAGAGCACCACAACCTGCATGAGAGAGTGAGCATACCCAAGCCATAATCCCTGACTGAGAGCACCACAACCTGCATGAGAGAGTGAGCATACCCAAGCCATAATCCCTGACTGAGAGCACCACAACCTGCATGAGAGAGTGAGCATACCCAAGCCATAATCCCTGACTGAGAGCACCACAACCTGCATGAGAGAGTGAGCATACCCAAGCCATAATCCCTGACTGAGAGCACCACAACCTGCATGAGAGAGTGAGCATACCCAAGCCATAATCCCTGACTGAGAGCACCACAACCTGCATGAGAGAGTGAGCATACCCAAGCCATAATCCCTGACTGAGAGCACCACAACCTGCATGAGAGAGTGAGCATACCCAAGCCATAATCCCTGACTGAGAGCACCACAACCTGCATGAGAGAGTGAGCATACCCAAGCCATAATCCCTGACTGAGAGCACCACAACCTGCATGAGAGAGTGAGCATACCCAAGCCATAATCCCTGACTGAGAGCACCACAACCTGCATGAGAGAGTGAGCATACCCAAGCCATAATCCCTGACTGAGAGCACCACAACCTGCATGAGAGAGTGAGCATACCCAAGCCATAATCCCTGACTGAGAGCACCACAACCTGCATGAGAGAGTGAGCATACCCAAGCCATAATCCCTGACTGAGAGCACCACAACCTGCATGAGAGAGTGAGCATACCCAAGCCATAATCCCTGACTGAGAGCACCACAACCTGCATGAGAGAGTGAGCATACCCAAGCCATAATCCCTGACTGAGAGCACCACAACCTGCATGAGAGAGTGAGCATACCCAAGCCATAATCCCTGACTGAGAGCACCACAACCTGCATGAGAGAGTGAGCATACCCAAGCCATAATCCCTGACTGAGAGCACCACAACCTGCATGAGAGAGTGAGCATACCCAAGCCATAATCCCTGACTGAGAGCACCACAACCTGCATGAGAGAGTGAGCATACCCAAGCCATAATCCCTGACTGAGAGCACCACAACCTGCATGAGAGAGTGAGCATACCCAAGCCATAATCCCTGACTGAGAGCACCAAAACCTGCATGAGAGAGTGAGCATACCCAAGCCATAATCCCTGACTGAGAGCACCACAACCTGCATGAGAGAGTGAGCATACCCAAGCCATAATCCCTGACTGAGAGCACCACAACCTGCATGAGAGAGTGAGCATACCCAAGCCATAATCCCTGACTGAGAGCACCACAACCTGCATGAGAGAGTGAGCATACCCAAGCCATAATCCCTGACTGAGAGCACCACAACCTGCATGAGAGAGTGAGCATACCCAAGCCATAATCCCTGACTGAGAGCACCACAACCTGCATGAGAGAGTGAGCATACCCAAGCCATAATCCCTGACTGAGAGCACCACAACCTGCATGAGAGAGTGAGCATACCCAAGCCATAATCCCTGACTGAGAGCACCACAACCTGCATGAGAGAGTGAGCATACCCAAGCCATAATCCCTGACTGAGAGCACCACAACCTGCATGAGAGAGTGAGCATACCCAAGCCATAATCCCTGACTGAGAGCACCACAACCTGCATGAGAGAGTGAGCATACCCAAGCCATAATCCCTGACTGAGAGCACCACAACCTGCATGAGAGAGTGAGCATACCCAAGCCATAATCCCTGACTGAGAGCACCACAACCTGCATGAGAGAGTGAGCATACCCAAGCCATAATCCCTGACTGAGAGCACCACAACCTGCATGAGAGAGTGAGCATACCCAAGCCATAATCCCTGACTGAGAGCACCAAAACCTGCATGAGAGAGTGAGCATACCCAAGCCATAATCCCTGACTGAGAGCACCACAACCTGCATGAGAGAGTGAGCATACCCAAGCCATAATCCCTGACTGAGAGCACCACAACCTGCATGAGAGAGTGAGCATACCCAAGCCATAATCCCTGACTGAGAGCACCACAACCTGCATGAGAGAGTGAGCATACCCAAGCCATAATCCCTGACTGAGAGCACCACAACCTGCATGAGAGAGTGAGCATACCCAAGCCATAATCCCTGACTGAGAGCACCACAACCTGCATGAGAGAGTGAGCATACCCAAGCCATAATCCCTGACTGAGAGCACCACAACCTGCATGAGAGAGTGAGCATACCCAAGCCATAATCCCTGACTGAGAGCACCACAACCTGCATGAGAGAGTGAGCATACCCAAGCCATAATCCCTGACTGAGAGCACCACAACCTGCATGAGAGAGTGAGCATACCCAAGCCATAATCCCTGACTGAGAGCACCACAACCTGCATGAGAGATTGAGCATACCCAAGCCATAATCCCTGACTGAGAGCACCACAACCTGCATGAGAGATTGAGCATACCCAAGCCATAATCCCTGACTGAGAGCACCACAACCTGCATGAGAGAGTGAGCATACCCAAGCCATAATCCCTGACTGAGAGCACCACAACCTGCATGAGAGAGTGAGCATACCCAAGCCATAATCCCTGACTGAGAGCACCACAACCTGCATGAGAGAGTGAGCATACCCAAGCCATAATCCCTGACTGAGAGCACCACAACCTGCATGAGAGAGTGAGCATACCCAAGCCATAATCCCTGACTGAGAGCACCACAACCTGCATGAGAGAGTGAGCATACCCAAGCCATAATCCCTGACTGAGAGCACCACAACCTGCATGAGAGAGTGAGCATACCCAAGCCATAATCCCTGACTGAGAGCACCACAACCTGCATGAGAGAGTGAGCATACCCAAGCCATAATCCCTGACTGAGAGCACCACAACCTGCATGAGAGAGTGAGCATACCCAAGCCATAATCCCTGACTGAGAGCACCACAACCTGCATGAGAGAGTGAGCATACCCAAGCCATAATCCCTGACTGAGAGCACCACAACCTGCATGAGAGAGTGAGCATACCCAAGCCATAATCCCTGACTGAGAGCACCACAACCTGCATGAGAGAGTGAGCATACCCAAGCCATAATCCCTGACTGAGAGCACCAAAACCTGCATGAGAGAGTGAGCATACCCAAGCCATAATCCCTGACTGAGAGCACCACAACCTGCATGAGAGAGTGAGCATACCCAAGCCATAATCCCTGACTGAGAGCACCACAACCTGCATGAGAGAGTGAGCATACCCAAGCCATAATCCCTGACTGAGAGCACCACAACCTGCATGAGAGAGTGAGCATACCCAAGCCATAATCCCTGACTGAGAGCACCACAACCTGCATGAGAGAGTGAGCATACCCAAGCCATAATCCCTGACTGAGAGCACCACAACCTGCATGAGAGAGTGAGCATACCCAAGCCATAATCCCTGACTGAGAGCACCACAACCTGCATGAGAGAGTGAGCATACCCAAGCCATAATCCCTGACTGAGAGCACCACAACCTGCATGAGAGAGTGAGCATACCCAAGCCATAATCCCTGACTGAGAGCACCACAACCTGCATGAGAGAGTGAGCATACCCAAGCCATAATCCCTGACTGAGAGCACCACAACCTGCATGAGAGATTGAGCATACCCAAGCCATAATCCCTGACTGAGAGCACCACAACCTGCATGAGAGATTGAGCATACCCAAGCCATAATCCCTGACTGAGAGCACCACAACCTGCATGAGAGAGTGAGCATACCCAAGCCATAATCCCTGACTGAGAGCACCACAACCTGCATGAGAGAGTGAGCATACCCAAGCCATAATCCCTGACTGAGAGCACCACAACCTGCATGAGAGAGTGAGCATACCCAAGCCATAATCCCTGACTGAGAGCACCACAACCTGCATGAGAGAGTGAGCATACCCAAGCCATAATCCCTGACTGAGAGCACCACAACCTGCATGAGAGAGTGAGCATACCCAAGCCATAATCCCTGACTGAGAGCACCACAACCTGCATGAGAGAGTGAGCATACCCAAGCCATAATCCCTGACTGAGAGCACCACAACCTGCATGAGAGAGTGAGCATACCCAAGCCATAATCCCTGACTGAGAGCACCACAACCTGCATGAGAGAGTGAGCATACCCAAGCCATAATCCCTGACTGAGAGCACCACAACCTGCATGAGAGAGTGAGCATACCCAAGCCATAATCCCTGACTGAGAGCACCACAACCTGCATGAGAGAGTGAGCATACCCAAGCCATAATCCCTGACTGAGAGCACCACAACCTGCATGAGAGAGTGAGCATACCCAAGCCATAATCCCTGACTGAGAGCACCACAACCTGATTGAGCGAGAATAGTCACGATTGCTGGAGGTTCGTCCTGGCCATGAACTTGATCGCCCTGACCCCTCTCCTTGACCTTTTGACTGACATTGCTCACGTGATGATTGAAAGAAAGGAATCTATCAAATGCTATTCGTAAATAATTAATAGTCGGACTCCTCATGATGGTTACACTACTCATTACACTATTAGGTTTTGCCTCCTTTACAAGACTGTATCTGATGTCACCCGGTGTGATTCTCCTATTACAACTGACGTAGGTCCATTACGTCTTGTTAAAGATGTTGCTTTTTAAAGCAATTACATTGAATATTGTGATATGATCAACTAGTTATATGATATGCTGATGTATGACTGCTATTTGTCGGAAATATGGGGGAAATTGTGTTTATTAATTAAAGGCAGAATTTAAAATAAAACGTTACTGGAATAATTGTGTAGAGTTCTTCATCCTTGATGGTGTGTGTACATATTTAACTGCTTGTAGTTTGTTTGATGACTTGTTTAGCAAAATGGTAAGACGCTGCCCCTTCACTAGCAACAGGACGGCTTGACACATATAATGTGCCAAGGAGCACGGGTTCGATCCTGCTTCGAACCACATATTGTTCTTTGTTTTTTTTTATGTTGTTTATTAATTGTCATTTTTTCCGAGTGCTGTAAACATAGCTCTTCCTCTGAATTGATTCGCTGATTATCGCCTAGGAAGTTTCCCTCTAGAATAATATTCATTTATTATTATTTGTCTCCTTGACACATATCATCCAGCTAATCAAGTTGTCCTTTGACAGGAAACAGCCTGAGAGACAAGATCAGAAATGAAGAACTGAGAAAAAAGCTAGCAATAGCCCCCGCCATAGAATATATAAAGAAACAACAGATAAAAATGGTTTGACCGCGTGACAAGGAAGATTGGTGATAAAAAAAACAACGTAACGAGCCTTCAATAAACGTTGCGAGAACACCATACCCAAGGGTCGACCACGAACAAGATAGATCGATGGAATATTAGAAGCATTATTATTTTTATAGTAAACATAACAGCAGCAGAGGCGAACAGAAGAGCAAAAGACCGCAAATTATATCTCCCCTCGTCGCTGAAAGGCAAATGAGGAATGAAGGAAGGAAGAAGAAGAATCAAGTTGAGAAAAGGCTCGTGGGCAGGAAGGGCACCCAAGGAGAGAACACTTGGTCATGATCCTCTGAAAGATGTTTACAAGTGGACGACCAGCTCTTCACTCCCCGACAGTAGAAATAATGTTTACAAGTGGACGACCAGCTCTTCACTCCCCGAAGGTAGAAATAATGTTTACAAGTGGACGACCAGCTCTTCACTCCCCGAAGGTAGAAATAATGTTTACAAGTGGACGACCAGCTCTTCACTCCCCGAAGGTAGAAATAATGTTTACAAGTGGACGACCAGCTCTTCACTCCCCGAAGGTAGAAATAATGTTTACAAGTGGACGACCAGCTCTTCACTCCCCGAAGGTAGAAATAATGTTTACAAGTGGACGACCAGCTCTTCACTCCCCGACAGTAGAAATAATGTTTACAAGTGGACGACCAGCTCTTCACTCCCCGAAGGTAGAAATAATGTTTACAAGTGGACGACCAGCTCTTCACTCCCCGAAGGTAGAAATAATGTTTACAAGTGGACGACCAGCTCTTCACTCCCCGAAGGTAGAAATAATGTTTACAAGTGGACGACCAGCTCTTCACTCCCCGAAGGTAGAAATAATGTTTACAAGTGGACGACCAGCTCTTCACTCCCCGAAGGTAGAAATAATGTTTACAAGTGGACGACCAGCTCTTCACTCCCCGACAGTAGAAATAATGTTTACAAGTGGACGACCAGCTCTTCACTCCCCGAAGGTAGAAATAATGTTTACAAGTGGACGACCAGCTCTTCACTCCCCGAAGGTAGAAATAATGTTTACAAGTGGACGACCAGCTCTTCACTCCCCGAAGGTAGAAATAATGTTTACAAGTGGACGACCAGCTCTTCACTCCCCGAAGGTAGAAATAATGTTTACAAGTGGACGACCAGCTCTTCACTCCCCGAAGGTAGAAATAATGTTTACAAGTGGACGACCAGCTCTTCACTCCCCGAAGGTAGAAATAATATGAGATCTCCATAGTTTGTTCATTGCCGTCTACAGAAGTAAGCCTGATGACTGAAAGGGAAAACCCTAAACCAGCTTGACGTTTTCAGCTTTGTGAGCAGGGACGATTGTGGGTAGAATGACGTCAGCCGATTATAGCGCCTGCAATGGAAAATGTCAAGTTAGTAAGGGTGTTTTGGGGTTTCCTTTTCAGCCTACATCCTAACCTATAAAGATGACGATGATTTGTTGAACATGAAATAAATTACCACAAATGACGTCAATCTAAAAGATGACGAATGTACTATTTCCAAAGCAACACAAATGTCCTTGGAGATGTCTTGTTAGGCATCGAGGAATATGCCTGATGAAGATATTAAACAACCCAATATTGACAAATGAAAGTAACAAAGTGAGAATTCTTCAGTTTTATACAAAGCCTGTCCTAACATATGCAAGTTTTGTTATTCATCCAGGAGCTTTTGAGCTCACGTCCTTCGGCCAAATGCCATGTAATGATATCTTCAGGCATTTATGAGTTCCCTTATTGTTCCGTGCAAGGTGATCCATCTATCAGGTCTTTGAGGACATATGGAAGTCAATGTGCATTTTTTTTAAAGTAAAAGGAACAAAAAAAGTCAAGAGCCCTCACGGCAAGTGGCGTAATGGGAATATGGTGTTAGTGACACGTCACGCCAAGTGGCGTAATGGGAATATGGTGTTAGTGACACGTCACGCCAAGTGGCGTAATGGGAATATGGTGTTAGTGACACGTCACGCCAAGTGGCGTAATGGGAATATGGTGTTAGTGACACGTCACGCCAAGTGGCGTAATGGGAATATGGTGTTAGTGACACGTCACGCCAAGTGGCGTAATGGGAATATGGTGTTAGTGACACGTCACGCCAAGTGGCGTAATGGGAATATGGTGTTAGTGACACGTCACGCCAAGTGGCGTAATGGGAATATGGTGTTAGTGACACGTCACGCCAAGTGGCGTAATGGGAATATGGTGTTAGTGACACGTCACGCCAAGTGGCGTAATGGGAATATGGTGTTAGTGACACGTCACGCCAAGTGGCGTAATGGGAATATGGTGTTAGTGACCATACATTGTACAGATCTTCGGCACGGTTTTTTTTTTTTTTGGGGGGGGGGGCGGGTAATGGTCGGTATTGAGCCCATGCCGCTTTACTTTCCAAGTAAAAAATCCAGATATACAAATATTTGTGAATTTAAGGAAAAGTGTATACACCTAACAAGGACAGGAAGTAGTTAAGTTATTACTCAGGCAAGCACTTCAGCCTTGACATTACTGACAGTATCGGATCTCTGACGTCATTACTGATACTTTGATCGTCCTGCAGTCTGGATAGATGTTATTGGTGCATCAGGCTCGTAGAAAGCGTGTCAGTATTGTTGATTGACAGGGAGACTGGGTGGTCCAGAGGTAAGATGTCGGCATCTCATCAAGAAGGTCCCATGCTCGATTTCCCCCCCCCCCCTCTCTCAACCCGGCGGTGGGAACATTTTAAAAAATCGAACCAGTAGTTACTTCGTGACGTTAAACTCTTCTGATGTATGGGGCAGTGAGATCCAATGTCTAACTCTGATGTATGAGGTAGTGAGATCCAATGTCAAGCTCTGATGTATGAGGTAGTGAGATCCAATGTCAAGCTCTGATGTATGGGACAGTGAGATCCAATGTCTAACTCTGATGTATGGGACAGTGAGATCCAATGTCTAACTCTGATGTATGGGACAGTGAGATCCAATGTCAAGCTCTGATGTATGGAACAGTGAGATCCAATGTCAAGCTCTAATGTATGTAGCAGTGAGATCCAATGTGTAGCTCTCATGTATGGGGCAGTGAGATCCAATGTCAAGCTCTGATGTATGGGACAGTGAGATCCAATGTCAAGCTCTGATGTATGGGACAGTGAGATCCAATGTCAAGCTCTGATGTATGGGACAGTGAGATCCAATGTCAAGCTCTGATGTATGGGACAGTGAGATCCAATGTCAAGCTCTGATGTATGGGGTTGTGAGATCCAACGTCTACCTCTGATGTATGGGACAGTGAGATCCAATGTCAAGCTCTGATGTATGGGACAGTGAGATCCAATGTCAAGCTCTGATATATGGGACAGTGAGATCCAATGTCAAGCTCTGATGTATGGGACAGTGAGATCCAATGTGTAGCTCTGATGTATGGGGTTGTGAGATCCATTGCTTAGCTCTGATGTATGGGGTAGTGTGATCCAATGTCTAGCTCTGATGTATGGGGTAGCGAGATCCAATGTCTAGCTTTGATGTATGGGGTTGTGAGATCCAATGTCTAACTCTGATGTATGGGGTAGTGAGATCCATTGTTTAGCTCTGATATATGAGGTAGTGAGATCCAATGTCCAGCTCTGATGTATGGGACAGTGAGATCCAATGTCAAGCTCTGATGTATGGGACAGTGAGATCCAATGTCAAGCTCTGATGTATGGGACAGTGAGATCCAATGTCAAGCTCTGATGTATGGGGTTGTGAGATCCAACGTCTACCTCTGATGTATGGGACAGTGAGATCCAATGTCAAGCTCTGATGTATGGGACAGTGAGATCCAATGTCAAGCTCTGATATATGGGACAGTGAGATCCAATGTCAAGCTCTGATGTATGGGACAGTGAGATCCAATGTGTAGCTCTGATGTATGGAGTTGTGAGATCCATTGCTTAGCTCTGGTGTATGGGGTAGTGTGATCCAATGTCTAGCTCTGATGTATGGGGTAGCGAGATCCAATGTCTAGCTTTGATGTATGGGGTTGTGAGATCCAATGTCTAACTCTGATGTATGGGGTAGTGAGATCCATTGTTTAGCTCTGATATATGAGGTAGTGAGATCCAATGTCCAGCTCTGATGTATGGGACAGTGAGATCCAATGTCAAGCTCTGATGTATGGGACAGTGAGATCCAATGTGTAGCTCTGATGTATGGGGTTGTGAGATCCATTGCTTAGCTCTGATGTATGGGGTAGTGTGATCCAATGTCTAGCTCTGATGTATGGGGTAGCGAGATCCAATGTCTAGCTTTGATGTATGGGGTTGTGAGATCCAATGTCTAACTCTGATGTATGGGGTAGTGAGATCCATTGTTTAGCTCTGATATATGAGGTAGTGAGATCCAATGTCCAGCTCTGATGTATGGGGTAGTGAGATCCATTGTTAAGCTCTGATGTATGTAGCAGTGAGATCCAATGTCTAGCACTGATGTATGTAGCAGTGAGATCCAATGTCTAGCACTGATGTATGTAGCAGTGAGATCCAATGTCTAGCACTGATGTATGGGGTTGTGAGATCCAATGTCTAACTCTGATGTATGAGGTAGTGAGATCCAATGTCAAGCTATGATGTATGTAGCAGTGAGATCCTATGTGTAGCTCTCATGTATGGGGTAGTCAGATCCATTGTCTAGCACTCATGTATGAGGTAGTGAGATACAATGTCTAGATCTGATGTATGGGGTAGTGAGATCCAATTTCTAGCTCTGATCTATGGGGCAGTGAAATATAATGTCTAGCTCTGATGTATGGGACAGTGAGATCTAATGTCTAGCTCTGATGTATTGGACAGTGAGATCCATTGTTTAGCTCTGATGTATGGGGCAGTGAGATCCAATGTCTAGCTCTGATGTATTGGACAGTGAGATCCATTTTTAGCTCTGATGTATGGGGCAGTGAGATCCAATGTCTAGCTCTGATGTATTGGACAGTGAGATCCATTTTGTTAGCTCTGATGTATGAGGTAGTAAGATCCAATGTCTAGCTCTGATATATGAGGTAGTGAGATCCAATGTGTAGCTCTCATGTATGGGGTAGTCAGATCCATTGTCTAGCTCTGATGTATGGGGTTGTGAGATCCAATGTCTAACTCTGATCTATGGTGTAGATCCGATGTCTACGACTCTTGTTGGAAAATGGCAAAAAAGGGAGAAAAAAAAACAGATGGTCCTGTGTGCACATGTTCGGACATGTTAAAAAACCCTTGGCAGTTGACGTTCTATAAGAGTAGGCCCAAACAATGGCCGATGCCTGGACAAAAATTGTTAAGCAAATCTACTCATCCATGCCAAAGACGGATGTGTCGGGCAGAAAGGCGCAGATATCGCGGCTATGCCGTAAATTAGCGACATAAACCCATCCACGCTTCTTGCAGGAAGGCCGAACTCTAAGATGTAAAACACAGAACCCATCCACGCTTCTTGCAGGAAGGCCGAACTCTAAGATGTAAAACACAGAACCCATCCACGCTTCTTGCAGGAAGGCCGAACTCTAAGATGTAAAACACAGAACCCATCCACGCTTCTTGCAGGAAGGCCGAACTCTAAGATGTAAAACACAGAATCCATCCACTTGCAAGAAGGCCAAACTCTAAGATGTAAAACACAGAAGCCATCCAGCTAATAAACAAACAAGGAAGAAACTGTTTTGGTTCACTGTTGTGCTTGGTACCACAAAAAGCTGTTACATTGAACAACAAAAATGTTACAAGTTCATTAGGTAAAACTTCCGGTCAATATGGCGGATATGCGGCAGGAACCGCTGAGGCTCAGTCTGAATAGTGTTCCTTGTTGCAGTTTCCTCATATTCCAAGTCCAGCTCCGGAGCTACTGAGGTTAGTGCACTGTGCACACCGTGAGCTGTGTTTTTCATCCGGATCATGTTT
Organism: Megaustenia siamemsis; assembly: GCA_032433765.1. Lineage (NCBI taxonomy): Eukaryota > Metazoa > Mollusca > Gastropoda > Stylommatophora > Ariophantidae > Megaustenia > Megaustenia siamemsis. The sequence continues at coordinate 83,572,464 of JAVIAB010000106.1, read as the reverse complement.
CGATTTTCCGATTGCTTGCGATGAATGATGCTATCGTGTGACGAAGGAAAATTTGCTTTCGTTTACTTTCGGTGTTGCCACTCCTTGTCTTTTGGCGTGTGCTGTAGCTGTTTTGACGTGACTGCAGATGCCTTTCTTTGTTTGGATCCTTCAATAAGATGTTAATTCGGATGATTTCACTGGCACGGGCAGCAATTATGGATTTTAATTCGTTTGCAGTGATACCGGGCCCTTTTTCTAATTATAACTATAACTATAGGTAAATTTAAAGTTGCTAACGATGGGTAACGAAACATGGATAAGTTAGCCAACCCGTCGGAGACAGAGGGGATTAATGAGCTTATATATGCAGACGATCAGGCATTAATACAAGGAAAAATAAAAGACCTATAAAAATATTTCAATAGACTTAACAGCATATGCGCTCTATACAACATGAACAACAAAATCAGCAAAACAGAAAGCGTTAATATCGCAAAAAAGAAACTTATGAATCTCGACATAAAGATGGACGGTAAATAATTTCAATATTTAGAAAGCCTATTGACAAACAACAAATCACAAGCAGTAGAAAGACACGAGAAGCAACAAAAACTTGTTAAATCATGGGACATTTATCAACACTATTGACTAAAAAGGAAATAACTTTAGAGGCAAAACGGGCATTCTACAAAACAATCTTAATTCGAACTTTGTGCTACTAATGCCAGACCTGGACCCTAGATGCAAGAACAATAAGTAAAATAACCACAACAGAGATGAGCTGCGTTAGACGAATGACAGGAAATAGCCTGAGAGATAAGATCAGAAATGAAGAACTGAGAAAAATGGTAGGAATAATTTCCGCCATATAATACATAAAGAAATAGATGAAACGGTTTGGCCACGTGATAAGACAGAAAGATCAAAACAGTGCACAATGAGCCTTCAATAAACGTTTGCGAGAACACCAGATTCATGGACCGACCACGAAAAAGATGGATTGATGGAATATTAGAAATACTATGAGACATAACAGCAGGAGAGGCCAACAGAAGAGCAAAAACCGCAAATTATATCCAAGAGTTATTTAATAATACTTAAAACAGTAGCTTGCATGCAGATAGACTGTTGGGTTCTATGTAAATAGTATTCACAGAGCTATAAAGAAGTGACCGATTAATTATGTTTTATATGACAGTTTTAATTATTTTTTATATGACAGTTTTAATTATTTTTTTTTTTAATTCGTGAGGCGAAGAGAGAATCTCTGCCAGTCTCCTACATTGAACTCTCAGCTGTCCAGACATATATTGTGACGTCACATCAAGTGTGAAAGACCGGGTCAATTGCCAGTCAAGCCTTTCACTTTTGGAAAAGCAAAGATGATATTACTTTTAACACAAATTATGTTGAAAACAACGTGTATATTACATTTTTTCCCACTGCACAATATGTGCAGGCGCTGTGATTTTACCACATAAACAAACGATTAAAATACATAACACCGGCACTTAATTTTGGCTGAACTTAGCAGCACCGGAAGTTGAAGTAAAAGCGGCAGATTCAACTCATTCAAGAGTCTACGGAGGACGCCATTCCCCGAGATGAGAATGGTTGTTGTTGTCACAGCAGGTAATCTCGGCTCTTGGTGGCACATGGCAGCCAAGTAAACAAGCTGGTGTCTCACATTATAACATATTAAAACGTGCATAATAAGTTAGTGCCAAAGTACTGGCTAGGAACCAGTAACATGTGGATGAAAACTTAATATATATTAATATTATTAATATATATATACTAAACTTAGAGTTAGAGTGAAGTGAAGTCAACTCTTCTTGAACTCAGTTACACACACTGACACAGTAGTTAAGTCAGTGCAATTTTTGTGCAGTACTTGAGCACTAGTGTAGATTTAATAAATGATTTAATAATAATTTAAGTTACTAACTTTTAACAAGATATCATCATCATATGCTGATATGGTTATAATTTTATAAGTATAAGACTAAGATAATAATTGAATCTGAATATATTTAAATTTGATGTTGACAATAATAATAATATGATATGATTTGATTTACTTTACTAAACACTAAACCTTTCTTTTCTTTGGGTAATTTACGAGTTCAGTTTAGCGTACTAAACCTAAATTAATTTCTGTTCGGAATGACATCCCCTTTTTTCTCTTGCACTTTATTATTCCATAATTTTCTAATATCATATATGTCATTAGAAGACCAGATCCCTGGGTCGGTTAGGGTTAGGAATCTAAACCTGAACCCAATCCCATCATCATCAAGTACCGGGCCTGCTGCGTCATCTCTCTCCACAACTTTCGATCTGGGCAGCTATTTATCATTTCTGTTATTGACCTTCTGCCAAGCCATTCTCTTAAGCTGTCTGTTATTTTCTCTCTTTGATTCCCTCTATCTCTTCGTCCCTCAATTTTTCCAGTTGTTACAATATATATTCCAGCTGTTCTTTTCTCATTACATGGCCAAAAAATGATGATTGTTTCTTTCTAATATTGGAAATTAGTAATTAGCTCTCAGTCTCTTTTTGCTTTGACCTCTCTCATAACATCTTCATTACTCTTCTTAACTGACCATGGTACTCTCAACATTCTTCTGTAAAACAACATTTCTACAGACTCCAGTGATTTTCTTGTCTGTTATCCTATTGTCCATGATTCGCATCCATATGTTAAGACTGGCTCTACCTAACATTTCAGAACTCTTTTTCTTGTTTCTATTGTCAAAAATGGATTGCATAGTATCTACCTCATTTTTTGGAAAGCTGCTTTTGCCTGAGCCATTCTGCATCTCACCTCTGTTGTACATCTTCCGTCTGAGGTTAACAAAGTTCCCAAATATTTAAATTCATTTACCTGTTTTAATATTGTTCCACTTGTCTTTATTTTGCACTGAGGTGATGTCTTTTTCTTTGTTGTTACCATTACTTCTGTCTTTTTGCTATTAGGGCTGAGTCCTTAATTTTTGCTTTCTTTCACTATAATGTCCAACATTTCTTGTAACTCATTTTCACTCTTAAAGTTCCTGAACCCTTACCTTCTTGAAAAAAATAAAATTAAATGCACAAAAACTAGAAACAGTTGAGTTGATACATTTAATTCACTCATTGACATTCATGATTCAGATGATGATAGATTAGAGTACCAGGGGACGTTAGTCATTACTCTTCCAAATAGAAATAATTTATCATTATGTACCTAGATTGGTAAACAATATAAACCATACTTTCAATTATAAATAAATTATATAATCATTATATGTTCAGTTTGCTGCAATGTAAGTGAAATTTGTTAAATAGTAAGTGCATAAGTTGTGAGTATTTGTGCATTCCATAGTAGTAAACCTAAGATGACTACATGCTGCAACTATTGGAGTTTAAACAGTGTTTTTAGAGGTCTCTATCACTAATCGAATTAATACTTTAATAAATATTTATTTATTTTTGTAAACATAATAGTGTTAAGGTAGTAAAGAAACTGAAATGATCCTGGACTTACTCGGTATCACTGTTACTGCCCGAAAGTTGCCTAAATGCCAGGTTGATGCTCTCAACTTAATTTAATCAATCCTTGATATCTGTTTCAGCTTCCAGTAATAGGAGAGAAGTTCCCCAGCTAGAGTTTAACCTCCAAAGGGGTTCCAGCAATCTCTTCAGTCCTTTACTTTAGTTGGCTTCTGGCTTCTTAACACATCTGGGGGGGGGGGGGGGGGGGGGTTGTGACTGGGATGAACCCACCTAATCTAGGAAGATCATCATCCCTATTTGTCTTTCTCACTTTCTCCACTGCATTTGAGTCTTGTGGTCCCTCCTGTTTGCAGATGTCACCAGTTTAAATTAGATGACTGCAGTAAGCCAGCAGGAAGCTATCATGACTTATTCATTGAGCTAGAATAATGTAGTGAAACCCTACAGCACACCAGAAGTGGAGGGGGGGTGACATACAAACCATTGATGATTGATTGCCACAATAACACACTATGATATAGTAACCAAAGCTCTGTATTAATAAATCATGCTGCTGAAGTCAAGAAAATAGTTCATGCTGTTGTTTGTCATTTGCTGTTGATGAAGACCACATAATCATGAGGTGCGATGGCTGTCATTGTCGTTATACTGTTATTGTTTGTGTTAGCATCTGTTACAGTTGGATTTGGGTTAACAGTGTGCAAGTTAATATATTGTTAATTATTGTTTTATATTACTATAACTTGCTTATGTTTGCCCGATGACTAAATGAGTACAGCTCTTCATCTTCCTTCAAAAGGACGTTTAGTGGGTGTGTCTGCGTTGTGTTGTGGTTTGATGTATAACTGTTATATTTGCACCTTTCGGCCCAACACATCCGACTTCAGCACATTTTTTAACACCGGGTTGTCTTCCCTTATCGACTCCTACTCACATGACCAGACTAGACAGGTTAGTCTGTTACTTGAGGCACCACGGAGAGATGGAGCAGGATCTGGATGGTTCTGGTTCACCGATCCTGGTGCAAGCCATCAGCTGTGGGTCGCTGACAACATCCAACTCTGCTGCTGTGAGGCGCGCCTTCGCTTCCATGTACGGCTGTTTTAGACACGTAATTTTATTTCATTGATATAGTGGTTACACAACATCTGTCTTCTCACCAAAGCTGTGTGATCCAATGATATGGCAATATCAGAATAGCTAAAGCATGACTTGGATGCAGTGAATGGCCAGGGATTCTACTTATTTTCCATGCTAATTGTACTCCACAGCACTGCTAGAAACATGTTTCTGCTGGCTGAATTATTTCTTCTACAATCATCTACCAGATGTGAACTTGAGCACACATGAATGTGGAGGGTCGCATCTCACTGAAGTTTGTTTAATATTGACTAATCTCACCTGGTTTTTTTACCAGTCACATGGCTTCTTGGCTTTGTTTTCTTTTCTGTTATACTGTAGGCATCTCATATTTAGGGGTTCCGAAAAAAAACAGAGAATGCACTGATGCTTTATTCACCTTAAAACAGCTAGCAGAAAAGATGACAGAATACAATCAGAACCTGTACAGAGCTTTCATTGACCAGAACAATGCATTTGACAGAGTAAACAGAACAACTGTGGGAGAAGCTAACAACATGCAGATTAGGCCAACATCTAACCAATCTAATTGAAAGTCTCTACTTCAACAGCAGCTGCACAGTCAGAACAGCAACAGGTGCATGCTTAAGATGAAATGTGTTAGACAAATGACAGGAAATAGCCTGAGAGATAAGATCAGAAATGAACTGAGAAAAAAGTTAAGAATAACCCCCACCATAAAATATATAAAGAAACAACATATAAATGGTTTGGCCATGTGACAAGGCAGAAAGATCACAACACAACGAGCCTTCAATAAATGTTGCACTTTATCTTTATCTTTTCTTTTTCTTATTCTTTCTACATTTTCTATATTCATTCTTTCAGAATGAAATTTAACATCTTGGGACTATGTGAAATGAGATGGACAGGGGCAGGATTATTACAACGTGACAGTGGAAGTGTAATTTACTCTGGGGGAACCACATACGAAAGAGGAGTAGGCATCATGTTAGATAGAGAAAGAAGCAAAACAGTGAAAGGATTTTGGCCAGTATCAGACAGAATTCTGCTAGTAAAATTGAGTGGCAGACCAATGGATATCAACATAATTCAAGTTTATGCACCAACAAGTAATAGCGAAGAAGAAGACATTGACACTTTTTACGAGGAGCTAGAGGCGGCCATGGAACAGTGTAAATCCCAAGAAATAACTGTTGTATTAGGAGATTTCAATGCAAAGGTAGGAACAGCTAAAGTGCAAAATGTGACTGGGGGGCATGGCCTTGGTGAAACGAATGACAGAGGGGATAGATTGATAGACTGGGCAAAGACACATGAAATCATTATAGGTAACACCTGGTTCAAACAACACCCTAGGCGACTATGGACATGGCAAAGCCCAGACAAAAAAGTACACAATCAAATTGATTTTATACTGGTACAGAGAAGATTCAGGAATGGGCTAACATCAGTTAAAACAAGGCTAGGAGCAGATTGTAATAGTTACTATGTACCAGTAGTTGGAAAGATAAGAATAAAATGCGGAAGGCACAGAAATCACCAAGAAATATAAAATTAGAACTAGATATGCTAAGAGTAGATAAACAGATGAGTGATAAGTACAGCATGATAGTACAAAATAGATATAATGCTATTGAGAAAATACAGGACATCCAGGAGCAGTGGGAAATGCTCAAACATTCGATTCAGCAAACATCAAAAGAAGTAATACCAGTGACTAAAAGAATCAATAAAAAGAAATGGATGACAGAAGAAATATTACAACTAATGGACGAAAGAAGAACTAGCATACAAAATATTGCACAAAGAGATCCAAAACAAGTGCAGAGAAGCAAAGGAAGGATGGTTAAAACAGAAATGGAAAAACAACAAAAGAAAGACCCACAATTTATGCACAATCAGTTAAATGAATTAACAGGAAGAAAAGAAGTCAAAGTTTCAGGATGTGTGAAATCAAAGGAAGGAAATATAATAATGGGACAGGAGAAGACAATAGAAAGATGGACAGAATATATCAGTCAACTCTATGATGATGAAAGAAAGAATTAAACAATTCAAATGAAGACACAGGACCACCAATAATGCAGAGTGAAGTGGAGGACGCAATTCAACACATGAAAAGAGGCAAAGCTTCAGGTCCTGACAATATAACAATCGAAGAGATAAATGCATTAGGAGAGTTGGGAGTACAAGTCATAACAAAATTACTCAATGACATATATAACACTGGACATATACCCGAAGATCTACTAAAATCTATCTTTGTAGCCATACCGAAGAAGTCAGGCACCACTGATTGTGAAGACCATCGCACTATTAGTCTCATGAGCCATATGACTAAAATATTACTAAGAATAATTATGAGACGTGTAAGGAACAAAATAAAACCAGAAATAAGTGAGGAACAATGTGGATTTGTGGAAGGAAAGGGCACCAATAATGCAATATACATCTTAAGGACATTGATAGAAAGATCTATAGAGGTAAAGAAAGATCTATATATGTGCTTTATAGACTACACAAAAGCATTTGACAAAGTAAAGCATGTGGAAATAATAAATATCCTGGAGAAATTAAACATTGATGGCAAGGATCTGCGAATCATAAAAAACATGTACTGGCAACAAACAGCAGCTATACGAATTAACAACCAAACAGGACACAGGACAATTCCAATATATAAAACAAGGAGTCAGACAAGGCTGTGTTCTGTCACCGGATTTGTTTTCACTTTACAGCGAATATATTATGAGATCAATAGTAGACAAAAAAGGAATTGAAGTCAACGGTCACAACATAAATAATTTGCGATATGCGGATGACACAGTCTTAATAGCAGAGACAGAGAACGAACTACAAGAAATGATAGACATAATAGTGGAAGAAAGCAACAAGAAAGGTCTCAGTCTGAATAGTAAGAAAACAGAAGTAATGGTTATATCGAAGAAACAATCATCACCATCATGCAGCATAAAAATAAATGAGACAAACCTGAAACAAGTACAATGTTTCAAATACTTGGGCACAATAATTACATCAGATGGGAGATGCACCACAGAAATAAAAATCAGAATAGCTCAGGCCAAAATAGCATTTCAGAAAATGAAAAATATCTTATGCAACAAATCTATGTCAATAAAAATGAGAAAGAGAGTTCATCGGTGCTATATAGAACCAATTCTGTCCTATGGAAGCGAATCATGGACAGTAGACAAACAAATGAAAAGACGATTAGAGGCCACAGAGATGGGATTTCTCAGAAGAATGTTGAAAGTTCCCTGAACAGATAAAAAGACCAATGAGGAAGTTCTCAAAGAGGCCAACACAAAAAGGGAGCTCTTAAAAAACATCAGAAAGAAGCAATCAACATTTTTCGGGCACATCATGAGAAGAGGAAAGTTGGAATACTTGGTTACAACTGGCAAAATAAAAGGAAAGAGAGATCGCGGACGACAAAGAGAGAAAATACTGGATAGCTTGGTGTCATGGCATGGAAAACAGTCAACAACAGAACTGATACGATGCACTGTAGATAGAAGATTGTGGAGGGACATGATCGCCTACGCCAACCAGCAGGGTACATGATGATGATGATGATTCTTTCTACCTTTTGATCCTTTATCTTAAAATATAAGACCAAAACATTACCCACTTCTATAAATGTTCAGTTAACCAGATTTATTTAAAATGCAGGCCATAATATGAAACATCTTCATTTGTTTTTTTTTTACACCTATTTTATTTGATGTTTCCTGAAGTTTGTCATAGAAGAATTGTCTTATATTGTTCTTAAAGATATAACACTTGGTGTTGGTGGCTTCTCTTTCATTTCCTTATAAATCTGCATATACTAATGAAGAGGGGAAAAAAGCTATTTTAAAATAGAATGGTTAAAGCTTTAAAGCTTTACGTGATTAAAAGAGGTTGTTAGTGTGCCACAGAGGTTGTTAGTGTGCCACAGAGGTTGTTAGTGTGCCACAGAGGTTGTTAGTGTGCCGCCTAGGTTGTTAGTGTGCCACAGAGGTTGTTAGTGTGCCGCCGAGGTTGTTAGTGTGCCACAGAGGTTGTTAGTGTGCCGCGGAGGTTGTTAGTGTGCCACGGAGGTTGTTAGTGTGCCGCGGAGGTTGTTAGTGTGCCGCCGAGGTTGTTAGTGTGCCACAGAGGTTGTTAGTGTGCCGCGGAGGTTGTTAGTGTGCCACAGAGGTTGTTAGTGTGCCGCGGAGGTTGTTAGTGTGCCACAGAGGTTGTTAGTGTGTCACAGAGGTTGTTAGTGTGCCGCGGAGGTTGTTAGTGTGTCACAGAGGTTGTTAGTGTGCCACAGAGGTTGTTAGTGTGCCACAGAGGTTGTTAGTGTGCCGCGGAGGTTGTTAGTGTGTCACAGAGGTTGTTAGTGTGCCGCGGAGGTTGTTAGTGTGCCACAGAGGTTGTTAGTGTGCCACAGAGGTTGTTAGTGTGCCGCGGAGGTTGTTAGTGTGCCACAGAGGTTGTTAGTGTGTCACAGAGGTTGTTAGTGTGCCACAGAGGTTGTTAGTGTGCCGCGGAGGTTGTTAGTGTGCCACGGAGGTTGTTAGTGTGCCACGGAGGTTGTTAGTGTGCCGCGGAGGTTGTTAGTGTGCCGCCGAGGTTGTTAGTGTGCCACAGAGGTTGTTAGTGTGCCGCGGAGGTTGTTAGTGTGCCACAGAGGTTGTTAGTGTGCCGCGGAGGTTGTTAGTGTGCCACAGAGGTTGTTAGTGTGTCACAGAGGTTGTTAGTGTGCCACAGAGGTTGTTAGTGTGCCGCGGAGGTTGTTAGTGTGCCACAGAGGTTGTTAGTGTGCCGCCGAGGTTGTTAGTGTGCCGCGGAGGTTGTTAGTGTGCCGCGGAGGTTGTTAGCGTGCATGCCACAGAGACACACTTGGATTTAGAAATTGAGGAACCTTAACTTGTAACATTTCCAACAGTGGTGAGAGATTTGTGGTCAATTATTTGTTAATCTGTTATAACATTTGTTATTCTGGCTTATATCAGGATAAAGTCTTATTTCAAGAGAAAATGGGAAGAAACTGAGAAATCCTTGAAATCGAAGTAAAACAAAGCTTGCTCCAATTTTAAGTTGGTTGTGCTAACCAATGACAAACCAAACCTGGTTTGTTACAGTGACATAATCGTATGATTCATTTATTTTTATTTATTTATTTAAACATCTCTCAGCTCGTACATAAAGTCTAATTGATGTGCATGGCCTCTCGTTTGAACAAAGTGGGGACAACCTATCAACAGCAAGGGCACAACTGAAATTTTACTGTTCAAAGCATGGACGCAACCTCTCCAACAAGGTTTGTAATGGTTTATTCAAGAGTGTGAGAAACCTGAAGCTATTTATTTACATAAACAGATCTTGATTTTTATGTGATCTTTGTTTACTTAACTGGATGTATTTAGACCACTGGTCTTTCCTGTTCAGTTAACCAGATTTATTTAAAACGCTGACCATAAATGTTCAGTTAACCAGATTTATTTAAAACGCTGACCATAAATGTTCAGTTAACCAGATTTATTTAAAACGCTGACCATAAATGTTCAGTTAACCAGATTTATTTAAAATGCAGGCCATAAATGTTCAGTTAACCAGATTTATTTAAAATGCAGGCCATAAATGTTCAGTTAACCAGATTTATTTAAAACGCTGACCATAAATGTTCAGTTAACCAGATTTATTTAAAATGCAGGCCATAAATGTTCAGTTAACCAGATTTATTTAAAATGCAGGCCATAAATGTTCAGTTAACCAGATTTATTTAAAACGCTGACCATAAATGTTCAGTTAACCAGATTTATTTAAAACGCTGACCATAAATGTTCAGTTAACCAGATTTATTTAAAACGCTGACCATAAATGTTCAGTTAACCAGATTTATTTAAAACGCTGACCATAAATGTTCAGTTAACCAGATTTATTTAAAAGGCAGCAAAAAAGTTCATTTCATCAAATTTGTTTCAAACGCAAGCCATATTAATCACTCTTGACTGTGAAAGAAGAATTATTTATATGCTCATTGACATAATCAAATATTTGCAGTACGTCTGCTGAGGGAGACTCAATAAAAATCTTTCTACGAGTTCGGCCTCCAGATCCCAGCATAAGTGAAAATGATTTTGCTCCCCGTGTTCTCGATGTTAACACTAATGACTGTGCTGTCATCCTTCGCACAAAACCAGAACCAAAAATATTTACTTATGACAGTGTTGCTGATGCTGACATTACTCAGGTGTGTATAAGTTGGCTTTAGTTTAATGATCATATATTACCAGCAACTTAAAAACCCAGCACAGGAAGTACATATTTGTATTGGTGGTGAGTAGAATCAAATGAAGAAAAATATATCTATATGTGCTAAAACTTTGCAGTCATCAATATTAGGTCATTATAGAAATGAGGTATTTGAGGAAAGTATCTGGAGTGATAAGTAAGTGCCTGTGATCTTTGGTCACAATAGCAGGGCTGGCAGTCCATCAACTGACAAAGACCTTCCCTTGACCTCCAAGCCAGTCTCCCAGGAAACAACCTTCAACAAAATGGGCTGGCTAATAAAGACAAGGATCATCATGTTCTCCAAAGATGTGGCATTTACTGAAATAGAAGACCTACTATTGCAGAAACTCTGGGCTATACAAGTTCCAACTTCTTCAATAAAAGCTGGGAATTCAAGAAAGCCATTACAACCCGTCATCTGTCATCTTAGGTCCAAGAGCCTGTGTTTATTTTTTCTTTTTTTTCGTTCACCAGCTTTGACCTCTGACAAAGTCCCTAAAGACTAGGAACTGAATTTTGCCTGTTAATCCATTTTTCCCTGGCAGCCGTGTGCACAGGGGTCCCTCGCAGCACAGGCAGATAACTCTGACTTCGGAGGTACTCATATTATTTCAGTTGATGAGTAATTGACATTTCAAACCGGGCCTCGCTGCTGAGACCAGGGGTGGTTGCCGCAGAGAGAAATCATAGATAAAAATCCCAACCGGTGCAGCCGAGATTTGAACCCACAACCTCTCTGTCTCGAGGCCAGCGTTTTGCCTCAAGACCAACTAGTGCCCCTGTGTTTATATCAACCCATGGCATGAAGTCAAGCCAAGTCAACCTCGTTTGATCGGAAGGGACACAAAATGAGACTAAAACAAATGGAGTGTAAATAATTTTTTGAATCATCATACAGAGACAACAAATAAAATGTCTTGATTTCATACCATACAAGGCAAATGTAAGAGGTAGGCAAGAAGAAAGCAGAGCTCTGATAGAGTAAGATGAATTGACAGCATCAAGAAAACTCTACAACAGAATCAATTAACAGTGGTTTAGACTAGCAGAAGAGCAAGAAAATATGTGCATCTTCCTCCTCACCCAAAAGGTTATATGGGAGAGTGAGGATGAAGAATAAGTGCTGCATCTTTTTTTATGTTAACATCTATTCCAACATATATGCACATCTTTTTCATTTCCCTCCTCTTTGAGTCGGTTTGTTCATTGGGAGAAGACCTTGTCAGCATATGACTTAGTCCTTTAATTTCTTGACACTCTGGGGGTAGGACTGCTTGGGTCATGGCTCCCAAGTGTCAGCATCCTGTAGCATTCCGAGCCTAAAGGCTTGCAAAACAGTGTGACTGAAGATAAAGTAAAACTAAACTATTTTTATGTAGTGGTTACAGCTGTAGCATGCACAAAATTTCCTGACTAAAATGACTGTTCATATCTAGCCACACATACTTGAGCCCAACTCTGAAGGCATTGGTCTCATCAAAATGTTTGGAGTCCTAAATGACTGGACCCCTATGTCACACTTAAATATGTGACGGATATCTGGTCTATGTGTAATAGTTCACCCATAAACATTAATCTGATTTATTTAGACCAGACCTGCAAATGTTTGCCATGCATGGTAAATCCTAAAACGTGTTTCATGTTATCAGGAGACAAATATTAATAAATGAGTATTATTATATAGGGAAACTTCCGAGGCGATAGATCAGCAAATCATTTCAGAGGAGGCGGCATGTTTACAGCACTTGGGAGAAAAATAGCAAATAATCAACAGAAAAAAAACACTATATGGTCCAAAGAAGGATCGAACCTGTACTCCTTGACACAGCACCTTGCCATGAGAAACCAAACGCTAAAGCACATGGCTAATACAGCTTTATGTTGTTATCTGTTTGGTGATATTAAAATCTCAACTAATACGTTTGATAATCAGAGACTTAAGCCAGTACAAAGATTTCTGCTAGCAACTTTGGCATTCTGAAGATTATAGAGATATTTACAGTTGGAATTATTTTGGGTGTATTTTCTTTGGTAATTGCATAAAATAAAGGCAAGATCTTTTAATGTCACACTTGAAATCATTGCAGGAAGCTGTGTTTTCTATAGTTGGCAAGAAGATTATTGAGAGTTGTGTTGCTGGCTATAATGGAACAATCTTTGCTTAGTAAGTTTATCTATATTTGTTGTGTATTGTTTGTGAGTGTTCTGTTAAAGCGGTTGCTATAATGTTGGAGACGGTGCTTCCTGAGATTGATTTAGCAGGTTCCATCTTGAGGAAGTGGTACATAACATTTATAATTATCCTTCATCGGCATGGAAACAGTAAAGAAGAAGTCATCTGCTGTAGAATTATGGATATAAAATACATTTAATATGACAGAAGAAATTTGAAGTAAATTGGTTAAAAAGAAAGAGGTAATTATTTGAAGTAATCACCAACATGTGTTCATTCCCAAAGAAACCGTAATGTACAAACAATTTGGTGCAAATACCTATTTTAGAGGGATCACTTAATTTTCTACTTTTCTTATCCGCTCTAATTTCTTCTGAATATTGTTTATGTTAATTTTTGTCCTCAGTACCAGTTGTACTGTGTGTTAATCTGATCTTTCTCAAATCAGTGTTTGTAAGGAAATCATTGGACAAAATACTTTCTTGATCAGTTATTCTTTCTTCTTTTCTCTTTTCACTGATACCTAAAAGTGTCATGGTTATATCATTTGTCATTCTTGAGCTGCTCAAACTGTCTGAATTAGTTTGTCTGAATCCTTTGTTGTTACATGTCTCTGTCACTGCATCTATCCATTTTTTTTCTGGGTCTTCCTCTTGGTCTTTTTCCATGCATTCTTGTGAAGAATGCCCTTGATGGTGATTGGTGAGGATTCATTCTGACCTGGTGACCAAACCATTTAAGTTGTTGTTCTATATAATCCTGGCAGGGTTTTGTTCCTACCATTTTTCTTATGGTTTCATTTGGTATTCTATCTCTTCTTGTGTTTGTTACTTTTCTCAAGCATCGCATCTCACATGTATTGATCTTTCTTAATTGTCATTTAGAAAGGGTCCATGTTTGACTTTCATAGCACAAAGTTGGTATGAAAATGCTGTTTATCATTTGTTGTTTAGCTGGCATAGAAATGTTTGGATGTCTTAGCAATGGTGAAAGCTGGTATGTGACAGCATTTGCTTTTTGTATTCTCATGTCAATTTCTCTGTCTAGTTTTCTATCTTCTGTGAACATTGTGCCCAAATACTTGAATTTTTCTACTTGCTTTATTTCTTTATCTTTGATCTTAATGTTTAATGGGTGTCTTAATTTGCTTATTCTCATAGCCTCTGTTTTTGCTGTGTTAATTTTCATATTGTTTTTGTAGTTTGTGCAACTTTTATCTAGAGATGTTAAATCCTGTTGTAGCAGGTTTTCATCCTCATATATTAGGCATTGGTCATCTGCGAAGAGTAGCTCGTTGATGCTGGAATTTTCTACCTCTATGTTATTAGATCAGTTATTAACTTACTCAATGCAGACGTTGATAACAGGTTGACATTACCAATCACAGACGATGGTTTATAATGAATGCTACCAGGATAGGCCATGTGTTTGGATAGGATGGGTTCAGAGATAATTACAAGAACTGTCTTGCTTTCGGAGGGAAGGCATAATAGAATCCAGACCTAATACAACCTAGTGGAAATAAAGTTGGGACAGCATGTGAAGGGTTGGGTGGTCATACATTGTGAGGAACTTTGTTGTTGCCCTAGAACAAGATGTTGCAGTGTACCATTGACTGCTTTATCAGTTCATGGCCAAGGAAAAGGAGAGATCCACTAAATTGTTTGGATAACAAAGTTGTCAAGTGAAATGTTCAATATTTTGGCTGTGTGGTCTTAACATTGTCTCTAGACAAGGAAGTCCTGGGTGGTCTCAAGGTAAGACATAGGCCTCTAGACAAGGAAGTCCTGGGTGGTCTCAAGGTAAGACATAGGCCTCTAGACAAGAAAGTCCTGGGTGGTTTCAAGGTAAGACATTGTCTCTAGACAAGGAAGTCCTGGGTGGTTTCAAGGTAAGACATTGTCTCTAGACAAGAAAGTCCTGGGTGGTCTCAAGGTAAGACATAGGTCTCTAGACAAGAAAGTCCTGGGTCAAACCACCATAGACAGTAGGGATATTTTACTCCAAGTCTGTGGTTTCTTCATGGCTTTACCCTTCCCGATCTCTTGGTAGTGAGATCTGATGTCTTACCCTCTAGGGCGATGGCTAAAAACAGAAGGTCCTATGTGCATTATGCGCACCTTAAGTCTTAGCAGTTGCAAATTGAAAAAAGTAGGCAAAAAATGGCCGCATCCTGGGTAAAATTGATAAGGACAAAAGGGGGTCTGTTCTGGTATGGGCAATATGTGGGTAACATCTCTTGGTATGTCTGGCATTTGTCTACTAATTCATTTGGCTTGGTTACCAAGTTATACATAGTGGTCTACATTTTCCTATGCCTAACAATTTAGACATATTGGTGTGTATTTTTGTTGGTGGTGGTACATTTTTATTTTTCATTTTATGGTCTTTCTCCATTTCATTCATAATTTGCACTAATAAACAATAAATGATCATTGATGTAACATGATGATGATTTTTTCTTCATAATTTCAGTGGCCAGACGGGGTCAGGAAAGACATTTACAATGCTTGGTAAGTGGACAAGCAGAATCTGTTTCAGATTTTCTTCTTCTATGATCATAGCTCATTCAGACTAGGACTCCAAACTCTCTTATGAAGGCAACAGAAGGTCTGTCTGTTTTAGTGATTTGGTTGCCCCATAGAATTTCTCTTTCAGGGATGTGGGTGTGGGCCACATTGGAGGGATAGAGGCAATCCTGTAGAACATATTTTGTTGTCATGTTATCCGGGTACAGTGACATTGGCTGGTAGTTCCTATTTTGTTGTCATATTATCCAGGGTACAGTGGCATTGGCTGGTAGTTTCTATTTTGTTGTCATATTATCTAGGGTACAGTGGCATTGGCTGGTAGTTCCTATTTTGTTGTCATATTATCCAGGGTACAGTGACATTGGCTGGTAGTTCCTATTTTGTTGTCATGTTATCCAGGGTACAGTGACATTGGCTGGTAGTTCCTATTTTGTTGTCATATTATCTAGGGTACAGTGGCATTGGCTGGTAGTTCCTATTTTGTTGTCATATTATCCAGGGTACAGTGGCATTGGCTGGTAGTTCCTATTTTGTTGTCATATTATCCAGGGTACAGTGGCATTGGCTGGTAGTTCCTATTTTGTTGTCATATTATCTAGGGTACAGTGGCATTGGCTGGTAGTTCCTATTTTGTTGTCATATTATCTAGGGTACAGTGGCATTGGCTGGTAGTTTCTATTTTGTTGTCATATTATCTAGGGTACAGTGGCATTGGCTGGTAGTTTCTATTTTGTTGTCATATTATCTAGGGTACAGTGGCATTGGCTGGTAGTTCCTATTTTGTTGTCATATTATCTAGGGTACAGTGACATTGGCTGGTAGTTTCTATTTTGTTGTCATATTATCTAGGGTACAGTGGCATTGGCTGGTAGTTCCTATTTTGTTGTCATATTATCTAGGGTACAGTGGCATTGGCTGGTAGTTTCTATTTTGTTGTCATGTTATCCAGGGTACAGTGACATTGGCTGGTAGTTTCTATTTTGTTGTCATATTATCCAGGGTACAGTGGCATTGGCTGGTAGTTCCTATTTTGTTGTCATATTATCCAGGGTACAGTGACATTGGCTGGTAGTTCCTATTTTGTTGTCATGTTATCCAGGGTACAGTGACATTGGCTGGTAGTTCCTATTTTGTTGTCATGTTATCCAGGGTACAGTGACATTGGCTGGTAGTTCCTAATTTGTTGTCATATTATCCAGGGTACAGTGACATTGGCTGGTAGTTCCTATTTTGCTCCTTATGTTCAAAGTTTGTTCATGTGTACAAGATTGAAAGAGTGTAACATTACACAAGGTTGAAAGAGTGTAACATTACACAAAATATTTAGATTCCCAGTCTAGAATGTTTATTTGTTTGGTTGGAGAAATAAAGTTTGTTTAATAGTGGATGCAATATTTCAGCCACTGGCTGAGAAAAGCAAATCATGAAACTGTTAAAGATGCCCACAAAGTCAGATTATTTGGGGAAAATAAACTGTTTTAAGATTGAAATATTCCCTTTCAATTTTTCATAGTTAAATTTGGGGGGGGGGGGGGGTAGAAAACATAATCTTGATATCTGGGCTGATTGTCTATAGTTTTATGGGAAATTATGTTGTTGAATTAAAACATAGCATGGCTGGAATTATTCTTAAATATATAGACATATTGATGTATTTAAACATAACATGGCTGGAATTATTCTTAAATATATAGACATATTGATGTATTTAAACATAACATAAGAGAGCTATTATTAACTCAAGATTGCGACACCTTCATAAAAATTACAAAATCAAAATATAAATTCTTGAAATTCAACAGTTTATCACAAGTAAACATTTACCCCCATCCCTATACTTTCCTAATTACTGCTTCTGGTGACCCCTGAGTGTTGAATTTGTTTCCTTTAATGTAAGATTTTTTTTTTTTACCAACGTGAGCTTTGTAAAAAGTATGAAACTTTCATAAAAAATGGGGCTGTTTGTTTTTTTAAATAATAAATTTGAGCAATTTTCAAGAAAATCTGTTGTTTTTTTTTGTCTTATGACGGGGAAAATATCTTTGGTTGTCGGTGAATCAAACAAACCTTTATAACACAGGATTGGCAGCGAACGGCACTAAGAGGAAGCAGAACATATGGCTGGAATGATGGCCTTTATGTCAACAGACAACTGAACACCTCCATAGCCAAGGAGCCAAGAGGTCGAATTTCAGGCCATAAGTCAAACCTAAGCCAGGAAATAATTGATTCGCGTGTCCTTTCTTGGGTAAACACAAAGTTTGTAGCAAAAGTTCAAAGAAAATCTAATTTTGCAAACTCCAAATGTAACAATTAGCATTCGTAATTTTGACGAATGTGTCGTAAAAACGTGACTCACGGATAGGTGTCGTAATCTAGAGTTACATTTGTTAAAAATTGTGTGAGCATAGAGAAAAATTTAAAAGGAAACAATGAAACATCATCCCTTGTTATTTGATAATTCCTAGTTTATTGTAAAACAGGCAGCATAGAGAAGAGATTTTGTGAATTCTGTACAATGTTGGAGGTGAGAATAAGTTGAAAAAAATTAAGTCTTCTTCTTCTTTTCTCTTTTCACTGATACCTAAAAGGTGTCGTGGTTTATATCATTTGTCGTTCTTGTGCTGCTCGAATTGTCTGAATTAGTGATTTTCCTTTGTTGTTACATGTCTCTGTCACTGCATCTATCCATCTTCTTCTTTTCTCTTTTCACCGATACCTAAAAGGTGTCGTGGTTTATATCATTTGTCGTTCTTGTGCTGCTCAAATTGTCTGAATTAGTGATTTTCCTTTGTTGTTACATGTCTCTGTCACTGTATCTATCCATCTTCTTCTGGGTCTTCCTCTTGGTCTTTTTCCATGCATTCTCGAGAAGAACGCCCTTGATGGTGATTAGTGAGGATTCATTCTGACCAGGTGACCAAACCATTTAAGTTGTTGTTGTTCTATATATTCTTGGCAGGGTTTTGTTCCTACTATTTTTCTTATGGTTTCATTTGGTATTCTATCTCTTCTTGTGTTGTTTGTTACTTTTCTCAAGCAACGCATCTCACATGTGTTGATCTTTCTTAAATGTGATTTAGAAAGGGTCCATGTTTGACTTTCATAGCATAAAGTTGGTATGAAGATGCTATTTATCATTTGTTGTTTAGCTGGCATAGAAATGTTTGGATGTCACAGTACCAAAATTTGCATATTTTTGTATATGAGATTAGTCCAAGTACATCATGATAAACTAACATGTAATGTTTCCACAACATGTAGGCCCATCAGAGAACTCAGAGAGCTTTCAACATGAGCTGCGAGGAGTCATCCCTAGAAGCTTTGAGTACTTGTTCAGTCTGATTGCTCACCAGCAAGAACTGGTAAGGACATTAAGTGGCCTTTATTGATTTGTCAAGTTATACAAGCAATGTTAAGTCCTAGACAGAACAGACTCATCCAAGAGATAAAGAACAACTTTTGTTCGCTTTCAGAAAAGACAGAACTAGTCCTGCAGTAGATACTAGCACATTGTGGCATCCCTGGAAATGAGAAAGCAGATGAGCTGGCAAAGGCAGGTGGAAGCCTTCAACAGTCCAACCAACCCCACAGCCTCAAATAAAAACAATCCTGAAGCAAGCCAGGAAAACAGAATCGAGGGAAATACATGGAAAGTATGAGCCAGAACATGACAGCTTAATCAAACTTAGCAAACTTGAGCAGACCAAGATATTCAGACTCAGAACAGGTCATGTGGCCTCAGAGTGCACCTGCACAGGTTGGGATTCAGTCATGTTGCAAAACTGCAGAGCAGCGAACAAACTCCAGAGCATACACTACATGACTGCAGCGCTCTAAACACCCTTAAAACACAGATATAGCCCACAGACACAACCCTACATGACAAGCTATAGGGAACTGGTGATGACCTCAAACGTTCCATCTTGTTCGTGACCCAAGCTGGTCTAAATGCATAGCAATATCTGATTGCTGAAGAAGAAGAAGATTTATCAAGTTGACAAAATTCTGTGCATATTGTAAACAGTATTTATTTTAATTTTGACAAAATTCTGTGCATATTGTAAACAGTTTTTATTTTAATTTTGAAATAGCCGAGACTGCTTGAGTTTTGTCAAATGTAAAATAGCACAAGTAGATGAGGTTATAATGTAGTCTCATGATTTGTATCTTTTTAGTTATTCATTTTCTTGTCTTATGGCACAAAGCAATTTCATTCCCATCACTTGTGTGTCATATGTGGTTAATCGCAATTCAGAAGTGTCACCATAAATATGAAAAGTCAAGACAAGCAGCTCGGATGAGCTCTTAGCTGTGTTGTGCCCCACACTTTTCACTTTCCCATGGTATGTGTGATCTTCTCTTCAATTTCTCCTCTCTTAGCTGTGTTGCCCCACACTTTTCACTTTCCCATGGTATGTGTGATCTTCTCTTCAATTTCTCCTCTCTTATCTGTGTTGTGCCCCACACTTTTCACTTTCCCATGGTATGTGTGATCTTCTCTTCAATTTCTCCTCTCTTATCTGTGTTGTGCCCCACACTTTTCACTTTCCCATGGTATGTGTGATCTTCTCTTCAATTTCTCCTCTCTTAGCTGTGTTGCCCCACACTTTTCACTTTCCCATGGTATGTATGATCTTCTCTTCAATTTCTCCTCTCTTATCTGTGTTGTGCCCCACACTTTTCACTTTCCCATGGTATGTGTGATCTTCTCTTCAATTTCTCCTCTCTTATCTGTGTTGTGCCCCACACATTTCACTTTTGTCATGGTATATGTGTCTAATCAAGGTTACATTTTGCCTCACTCTCTCCTCTCTAAACTGTGATTTTCAAAGCTGCTACATGGAAGTGGAATAGTGGCAGAACTGGTTAACTGACTTAGACTCAGCAATCATTCTGTGACTGCAATTAGCTCATGCTCGTGATACTATTCTTGTCTTTTTTACCTTCATTTCAGTAGAGTTCATCAACAGGAGCTCTCCAATGCTTTCCTTTTTTTGATGTCTCTAATCATTTCCAGGTGTAATTTATCTTTGTGATCTCAGTCTCAAGATTTTGTCTCTGTGACAGAATCCTGGACCTTCCCTGTTTCCTCTTTCTCTCTGGTTCCATGTGAAGGCTTGTCTGGTAATGCTTGTTGTTAGTTTGTTTGGTATTTGTCTTATCTATCCTCAATACCTTTTTTCTTATTTCTACAAATGTTAAGGTTAATTTTTCTTTGTCACAGTTCATTATACCTAATGATATCTGCAGTTTCATCATATTCTTAGATTGTGCAGTGCCTGTTTCTTATCCATACAGAGGGGCTGATCTGACATTTGTATCAAACAATCTAACTGTGATTGTTAAAGACAACCACTTGACTTTTAGACATTTTTCAGCTGCACAAACAGCTCCTCTAACTTGACCAATTCTTGCTGTAACCTCTTCCACACATACTTCCCTCTCAAGTCATGATGCTATCAAGTTATTCTTGCTGTAACCTCCTCCACACATACTTCCCTCTCAAGTCATGATGCTATCAAGTTATTCTTGCTGTAACCTCTTCCACACATACTTCCCTCTCAAGTCATGATGCTATCAAGTTATTCTTGCTGTAACCTCCTCCACACATACTTCCCTCTCAAGTCATGATGCTATCAAGTTATTCTTGCTGTTTTTAGAATAATGTCTTGTCTCAGTGCTGGTTTGCTGACTCAAACTGTTGGCTATGTTTCTATGATTGCTATCAGCTATGTTTCTATGATTGCTATCAGCTATGTTTCTATGATTGCTATCAGCTATGTTTCTATGATTGATATCAGCTCATTCATTGTTCTTGGAAATTCTCAAAAGAAAATTCACAAAAAGCACATTTTTTTTTAGGTATTTCCCACTTAATCCTGTTTCTTGACTATTAATCTAGAATGACTCTTCTGTTACTATTATTGTGAGAAAATGAAAACATCACAGGATAAACAAGTCTCCCTTGTATCTTTCAGCATGGCAGCAGAAAACAGTTTCTGTGTCGCTGCTCTTTCCTGGAGATCTACCAAGAACAAATATTTGATCTTCTAGACCCAGCCTCACAAGGACTACACCTACGAGAAAACATGAACAAAGGTGTCTTTGTAGATGGTCTCATTGAGCAGGTTATCTGTAACCCCAGTGATGCTTATCAGGTTAGTCATTCAATTAGTTGGTCTGTCAAACAGATTTATCATTTCTTTCAGCTTAAATGGGGTGATGTATATTGTCATCAAGCAGAATTTATTTGTGAAAATCACCAAAATAGAAGGTCTCACTTGTTCCTTAAAAAATCCAACCAGACAACCATTTAAGTTTGCATCATCAGACTAGAAAACTTCCAATTAAATTTATTGCTTTACTACAGGTCTTTAAATTTTAGTACCATTGGGCTTTAAGGAAATTGTATTGTCATGAAAGTGGACTTTGTATAAAATAGTTGAAGAAAAAATGGATATAAAATAATGACAATCATGAAGATACATACTTTCATTAATGGATGCTTGCTCAGAGTAAAAGAATGAAAATAGCCGGACAAATTCACAAACTTAGAACAATGAGAAAGTACTAGTCAAATACCAGTGGGTAAACAGATAGAACAAAAGTAGTTGAGCTGGATAGGATGTATATTGGAAAAGCCAACTTAGAGTATTACATGATAAGCCCTTTTTTGGAATCCCCAGGGGAGGAGACAAATAAGAGGGTCAAAATATATTTGGAGAAGACAGGTGGAAGCCGAGATGAAGAAAATGGGGAAGACATGGAACAATCTTAAAAGAATGGCAAGAAATAGAACAGTTTGAAAAGTGTTAGTTGAGGACCTATGCTCCACAGGAAGCTGAAAGGAAGAAGAATTGTAAATTTCTGCTCTAGGTAAATCTAATTCACGTCTATTGGTTGCAGGTGCTCATTATGGGCTGGTTGAACAGAAGGGTTGCTGCCACTTCGATGAACAGAGAGAGCTCACGTTCCCATGCTGTGTTCACTGTTATGATTGAGTCAAAGGTATGTAGACGTTTACATTAACAGAGCTCACAACTAACAATTTTAGTTGCTCTTTGAGTATAGTCACCTTTAGAGCAAGTGCAATTATTCCATTGTTTATTAACAACATGCAACTTTATCTGATATATATTAGAAAAGCAAAGCACCCCCATCACGCCAAGTTGCATATAGGAAATATGGTGTTGTTAGTGGCCATAAATTTTACAGACCTTCGGCACATGATTTTTGGGGTAATGTGGTCGGTATTACGCCCGTACCACTTTACTTTCCTAGAAAAAAAAAATCCGGTACCCATTAAAGGCTTGGGGAACCCTACCTCTTGTCCTTTGTAGTCCAGTTCACTAACCACTGAGCTATCACGGCTCCCATCTGATATAACCCCATCCACATAATTTAATTCACAGAATTGAATGACAAAACAATTACTTTGCTTGAAACATCTCAGAATTGATGAAAACTCAATTTTTGGACTCGAGACAGGCCACAACTGATTGAAGCACCACTTTTTCAACACCTTAAGGATAGGAACCTCTGATGAATGTGACTATCTATCTATCTATTGACCTTTCGAGCCGTTGCCGGCCCATAGGGCGTAGACCAAGATACACCTTCTCATAATACGTTTCCGGTTGTTTCCAAAATGGAGGAATTATTTTTCTCCGGCTTGGTATATAGCTGTTGATCAGAGGTTTAACAAGCCGCTATCGTAAAAACAATGTTGTTAATGAAGCGATGAATGTGACTGGCATAGACAAAATGACTGCTGAACATCTGCTACAATCATGTCCAACAAATGAACAGAAAGTTCTTGTGGCCTTCACTGGTTTCTTCCTGGGAAAAGCTGTATGGTGATGTCACCAGCCTTGAGCTGATGAACGCTTTCTTCAAATTCATTAACCCTAGATTACTATAATAGGAAAGAGAGATCGCTGACGACAAAGAGAGAAAATACTGGATAGCTTGGTGTCATGGCATGGAAAACCGTCAACAACATAACTGATATGATGCACTGTGGATAGAAGACTGGAAGGACATGATCGCCTACACCAACTGGTATGGCACATGATGATGATGAGATTACTATATCTATCCATGGGTCATGTTTCTACAAAACCTCATAAAAATTACGACCACTTAATTGTAAAATTTGAAGTTCGGAAAATAAGAATTTCTTTGAACTTTTGCTATACAGCTGTGTGTTCATCCTAGCAGAGACACAGGAACCGGATGCTGTAATCATTTCCTGGCTTATAGTAGATTTATGGCTTGAAATTTGACCGCATGGCACAATGGCTGCTGGAGGTTTTGCGTTATAAATTCACATGTCAGTTGTCGATCCAGCCATATGTTTGGCTCCCTCTTTGCTGCCTGTCTAGTGTTACAAAGGTTTGTTTGATGTCTGCGCCAACAGCCATGGAGACTTCCCCCATCATAAAAAAAAAAACCAATTTCTTTAAAATTAGCTAAATTTAAAATAAAAAAAAAAAGCCCCTTTTGTACAATAGAGTAGTACTTTTCAAGAGGTGTGCGCAGAAGAAGATTAATTCTCAAGTCAGGTTTTGTCTTCAAACTCCTCAGTTGGTGGTGTAAGGTTAAAACAATTCTTTCTACCCCATTCCCAATCTCCATAATATTGAGTTCCTGATCGGAGGCATCACTCAGTAACAGGGCTGTCAGCGAATCACAGCTGATGACTTGTGCCAGGACTGGTGAACCACAACTGTTCAAATCCTACTCCACCTCTTTGCTGTGCTCATAGAAACAGACTAACTAGTCTAGTCTGGTCTAGTGAGTTGGGATCAAGAGGGAAAGCAATCTGGTGCTCAAAAATGCTGAGCTAAAGTTGGATGTAATCAGATATCAGTTCTACTACAAACCAGAACACAATGCTGAGCTAAAGTTGGATGTGATCAGATATCAGTTCTATTACAAACCAGAACACAATGCTGAGCTAAAGTTGGATGTGATCAGATATCAGTTCTATTACAAACCAGAACACAATGCTGAGCTAAAGTTGGATGTGATCAGCTATCAGTTCTACTACAAACCAGAACACAATGCTGAGCTAAAGTTGGATGTGATCAGATATCAGTTCTATTACAAACCAGAACACAATGCTGAGCTAAAGTTGGATGTGATCAGATATCAGTTCTATTACAAACCAGAACAAAATGCTGAGCTAAAGTTGGATGTGATCAGATATCAGTTCTACTACAAACCAAACTGAACTCAAACAAGAACAACTCATCTATTTCATATTGACATTTGATTCAAAATCTGAATGTTGCAGGAAGATGCAGGTGGAGTACAGAATATCAGGACCTCTCAGCTCAACTTGGTGGACCTGGCTGGGTCCGAGCGTCAGAAGGACACCAATACTGGTGGGACCAGGTTGAAGGTATAATGTTTTCTGCAGTTGTAATTTTTATAGTGTAATGGTACAATTGACCTGCTCTCTTTCTGTAGCATACCTTTCTGTCTGCCTTATTTCTCACCTCACTCATATTTTTTATCTTTATCTTTCTGTAGCATACCTTTCTTTCTGCCTTATTTCTCACCTCACTCATATTTTTTGTCTTTATCTTTCTGTATCATACCTTTCTGTCTGCCTTATTTCTCACCTCACTCATATTTTTTATCTTTCTGTAGCATACCTTTCTGTCTGCCTTATTTCTCACCTCACTCATATTCTTTATCTTTCTGTAGCATACCTTTCTGTCTGCCTTATTTCTCACCTCACTCATATCTTTATCTTTCTGTAGCATACCTTTCTGTCTGCCTTATTTCTCACCTCACTCATATTTTTTATCTTTATCTTTCTGTAGCATACCTTTCTGTCTGCCTTATTTCTCACCTCACTCATATCTTTATCTTTCTGTAGCATACCTTTCTGTCTGCCTTATTTCTCACCTCACTCATATCTTTTATCTTTCTGTAGCATACCTTTCTGTCTGCCTTATTTCTCACCTCACTCATATCTTTATCTTTCTGTAGCATACCTTTCTGTCTGCCTTATTTCTCACCTCACTCATATCTTTATCTTTCTGTAGCATACCTTTCTGTCTGCCTTATTTCTCACCTCACTCATATTTTTTATCTTTATCTTTCTGTAGCGTACCTTTCTGTCTGCCTTATTTCTCACCTCACTCATATTTTTTATCTTTATCTTTCTGTAGTCTACTGAGGAAGATATTGCTCTTGAAAAGCTGTCAGTAATAAATCTGACAATTTATATGGTTTCTCTTTCAAGTATAGCAGAAAAACATAATTTTCCATTTATATTTCTATATCAAACATTAGAACTTTCCTTTTTATTTCAGTCATATTTTAGGGTTGACATTGTCTATATTATATTATAAGGTATTTCTAGTACTGCAATTGGATATAAAACATTGAGAGAAACATTAGCTTTTTTTTTCATTCATTGATGCCAGTGAGCTTCCTATAAATGCCATTTTTGTATCAAGGGTTAATTTTGTGTTAGTGCAGTTGAGGAGGACATTTGAGTTGATCTTTTCTCTTCTCCTTGTGCATGAGAGGACAGACACATGTCATTAGCAGTTTCTGCTTATGTTTCAGGAAGCTGGTAGCATTAACAAATCACTGTCTGTGCTGGGTAATGTGATCATGTCTTTGGTGGATCTCAGCCATGGCAAAAAGAGACACATTCCATACAGGGATTCCAAGCTGACATTTTTGTTACGGGTGAGTACCTGTTTTTGCTGGTTAGGACAGTTCTGACTGTGTTTCTGTTCAAAGCTACTGGGTAAGTAGAGGTAACAGTTGCTTGGGTTTGCAGGAAGCCAGTCTTGTCATACGGAAGTAAATTAGCCCTAGATTACGGCACCTTTGAAATAATTTCAAACTCTAAATACAAATTCTTGAATTTTGCTGCTGGCAAATATTTCCACCTTCCCTATGTCTTCCTAATTATTGCTTCCTGTGATTCCATTAATATTAGGAAGAGACAATCATCATTTTTTGGCCATGTGATGAGAAGAGAACAACTGGAATATATTGTAACAACTGGGAAAATTGAAGGACGAAGAGATAGAGGAAAGCAAAAAGAAAAAAAATACCAGACAGCTTAAGAGAATGGCTTGGTAGAAGATAATAAGGTTTAACAGAAATGATAAAAACTGTCGAGATAAAAAATTGTGGAGAGACATGATCATCTATGCCAGCAGGCCCGGTACTTGATGATGATGTGACTCAATTGTTGAATTTGTTTCCTTTGATGCTGTAATTTTTTTTTCAAATGCCACATGCATTTTGTAAAAATTAAAGCCACATAAAAATCTGGCTGTGTTCCAATTTTCAAATCCCCCCCCCCCCCCCCCCCCCCCCCCCCCCCCATGACGAGGGAAATTTTTTTCACTGTTGGCGAGACATCAAACAAACCTTTGTAACATTAGATAGGCAACAAACGACGCTAAGAGGAAGCCGAACACTTCCACTTTTACTGTCTGCTGGGCTGATGACCGACGTTTTAATATTGTAGCGAAATAGCCCCTCTGGCTATTTTCTCTTTCTTTTGTTCTTATTCCTCGGTAAGCGCCGCTTGTCACTCCCCCACCAGTTTCTCCGGCCCTGACTTCGCGTTGTGTTTCAGTTGCTGACAGACTCCAAGAACGTTCGTCACAGGAAACATCACCCCTTCGACAACAGCCTGGTAACAGATCTTAACAACACCAGAGTTAAGCACAACAGTTTCTTGTAATCAACAACAACATAGGATTCATATTACAAGCAATCTTCTGGTGGTCTCTGGTATGTAGACCCCCCAGTTTCATACAATCAACACCGACAGCCTCTGCAGGTGTACCACACATCCATACTTATTATCGACCTTGGTATTAGTAAGGTCTACCTTGACATTCAATAATCTTCATAACTGTCCCTGTAGTTAAGGCCCACTGCCTATTAGTTGCACCTCTCCCAGAGAAGTGATGGCGATCTACCATAACCACCACTATGGAGATATGGCAACGTGAATGGTGAATGGCCCTGAGCCGATTCACCCCTACCAGCACGATGCTGATAATGTATTTACTTGACACTTGAAATGGTTGATTCATGGTCTCTGATGAGAATGGCCCACAGCCTATTCACACCTATCAGCGCGATGCCGACAATAGTAGTTAATTGACACTCGACATGGTTGATTCATAGTCTCTGATGAGAATGGCCCACAGCCTATTCACACCTATCAGTGCGATGCCGACAATAGTAGTTAATTGACACTCGACATGGTTGATTCATAGTCTCTGATGAGAATGGCCCACAGCCCATTCACACCTATCAGCGCGATGCCGACAACAGTAGCTGCCCGACAAGAGAGTGATTGATGATAGTCTTTGATGAGAATGGCCGACAGCCCATTCACACCTATCAGCGCGATGCCGACAACAGTAGCTGCCCGACAAGAGAGTGATTGATGATAGTCTTTGATGAGAATGGCCCACAGCCCATTCACACCTATCAGCGCGATGCCGACAACAGTAGCTGCCCGACAAGAGAGTGATTGATGATAGTCTTTGATGAGAATGGCCCACAGCCTATTCCCACCTATCAGCTTGATGCTGATAATAGCAGTTGCTCGACAAGAGAGTGATTGATGATAGTCTTTGATGAGAATGGCCCACAGCCTATTCCCGCCTATCAGCTTGATGCCGATAAGCGGGAATTGATAAGAGAGTGATTGACTATCATCAATCACTCTCTTGTCAGTTGCCTGACAAGAGAGTGATTGATGATAGTCTTTGATGAGAATGGCCCACAGCCTATTCCCACCTATCAGCTTGATGCTGATAATAGCAGTTGCTCGACAAGAGAGTGATTGGTGATAGTCTTTGATGAGAATGGCCCACAGCCTATTCCCACCTATCAGCTTGATGCTAATAATAGCAGTTGCTCGACAAGAGAGTGATTGGTGATAGTCTTTGATGAGAATGGCCCACAGCCTATTCCCACCTATCAGCTTGATGCTGATAATAGCAGTTGCTCGACAAGAGAGTGGTTGATGATAGTCTTTGATGAGAATGGCCCACAGCTTATTCCCACCTATCAACGTTATGCTGATAATAGCAGTTGCTCGACAAGAGAGTGGTTGATGATAGTCTTTGATGAGAATGGCCCACAGCCTATTCCCACCTATCAGCTTTATGCTGATAATAGCAGTTGCTCGACAAGAGAGTGGTTGATGAGAATGGCCCACAGCCTATTCCCACCTATCAGCTTGATGCTGATAATAGCAGTTGCTCGACAAGAGAGTGGTTGATGATAGTCTTTGATGAGAATGGCCCACAGCTTATTCCCACCTATCAACGTTATGCTGATAATAGCAGTTGCTCGACAAGAGAGTGGTTGATGATAGTCTTTGATGAGAATGGCCCACAGCCTATTCCCACCTATCAGCTTTATGCTGATAATAGCAGTTGCTCGACAAGAGAGTGGTTGATGAGAATGGCCCACAGCCTATTCCCACCTATCAGCTTGATGCTGATAATAGCAGTTGCTCGACAAGAGAGTGGTTGATGATAGTCTTTGATGAGAATGGCCCACAGCCTATTCCCACCTATCAGCTTTATGCTGATAATAGCAGTTGCTCGACAAGAGAGTGGTTGATGATAGTCTTTGATGAGAATGGCCCACAGCCTATTCCCACCTATCAGCTTTATGCTGATAATAGCAGTTGCTCGACAAGAGAGTGGTTGATGATAGTCTTTGATGAGAATGGCCCACAGCCTATTCCCACCTATCAGCTTGATGCTGATAATAGCAGTTGCTCGACAAGAGAGTGGTTGATGATAGTCTTTGATGAGAATGGCCCACAGCCTATTCCCACCCATCAGCTTTATGCTGATAATAGCAGTTGCTCGACAAGAGAGTGGTTGATGATAGTCTTTGATGAGAATGGCCCACAGCCTATTCCCACCTATCAGCTTGATGCTGATAATAGCAGTTGCTCGACAAGAGAGTGGTTGATGATAGTCTTTGATGAGAATGGCCCACAGCCTATTCCCACCTATCAGCTTTATGCTGATAATAGCAGTTGCTCGACAAGAGAGTGGTTGATGATAGTCTTTGATGAGAATGGCCCACAGCCTATTCCCACCTATCAGCTTGATGCTGATAATAGCAGTTGCTCGACAAGAGAGTGGTTGATGATAGTCTTTGATGAGAATGGCCCACAGCCTATTCCCACCTATCAGCTTGATGCTGATAATAGCAGTTGCTCGACAAGAGAGTGGTTGATGATAGTCTTTGATGAGAATGGCCCACAGCCTATTCCCACCTATCAGCTTGATGCTGATAATAGCAGTTGCTCGACAAGAGAGTGGTTGATGATAGTCTTTGATGAGAATGGCCCACAGCCTATTCCCACCTATCAGCTTGATGCTGATAATAGCAGTTGCTCGACAAGAGAGTGGTTGATGATAGTCTTTGATGAGAATGGCCCACAGCCTATTCCCACTATCAGCTTGATGCTGATAATAGCAGTTGCTCGACAAGAGAGTGGTTGATGATAGTCTTTGATGAGAATGGCCCACAGCCTATTCCCACTATCAGCTTGATGCTGATAATAGCAGTTGCTCGACAAGAGAGTGGTTGATGATAGTCTTTGATGAGAATGGCCCACAGCCTATTCCCACTATCAGCTTGATGCTGATAATAGCAGTTGCTCGACAAGAGAGTGGTTGATGATAGTCTTTGATGAGAATGGCCCACAGCCTATTCCCACTATCAGCTTGATGCTGATAATAGCAGTTGCTCGACAAGAGAGTGGTTGATGATAGTCTTTGATGAGAATGGCCCACAGCCTATTCCCACTATCAGCTTGATGCTAATAATAGCAGTTGCTCGACAAGAGAGTGGTTGATGATAGTCTTTGATGAGAATGGCCCACAGCCTATTCCCACTATCAGCTTGATGCTGATAATAGCAGTTGCTCGACAAGAGAGTGGTTGATGATAGTCTTTGATGAGAATGGCCCACAGCCTATTCCCACTATCAGCTTGATGCTAATAATAGCAGTTGCTCGACAAGAGAGTGGTTGATGATAGTCTTTGATGAGAATGGCCCACAGCCTATTCCCACTATCAGCTTGATGCTGATAATAGCAGTTGCTCGACAAGAGAGTGGTTGATGATAGTCTTTGATGAGAATGGCCCACAGCCTATTCCCACTATCAGCTTGATGCTAATAATAGCAGTTGCTCGACAAGAGAGTGGTTGATGATAGTCTTTGATGAGAATGGCCCACAGCCTATTCCCACTATCAGCTTGATGCTGATAATAGCAGTTGCTCGACAAGAGAGTGGTTGATGATAGTCTTTGATGAGAATGGCCCACAGCCTATTCCCACCTATCAGCTTGATGCTGATAATAGCAGTTGCTCGACAAGAGAGTGGTTGATGATAGTCTTTGATGAGAATGGCCCACAGCCTATTCCCACTATCAGCTTGATGCTGATAATAGCAGTTGCTCGACAAGAGAGTGGTTGATGATAGTCTTTGATGAGAATGGCCCACAGCCTATTCCCACTATCAGCGTGATGCTGATAATAGCAGTTGCTCGACAAGAGAGTGGTTGATGATAGTCTTTGATGAGAATGGCCCACAGCCTTTTCCCACTATCAGCGTGATGCTGATAATAGCAGTTGCTCGACAAGAGAGTGGTTGATGATAGTCTTTGATGAGAATGGCCCACGGCCTATTCCCACCTATCAGCTTGATGCTGATAATAGCAGTTGCTCGACAAGAGAGTGGTTGATGATAGTCTTTGATGAGAATGGCCCACAGCCTATTCCCACCTATCAGCTTGATGCTGATAATAGCAGTTGCTCGACAAGAGAGTGGTTGATGATAGTCTTTGATGAGAATGGCCCACAGCCTATTCCCACCTATCAGCTTGATGCTGATAATAGCAGTTGCTCGACAAGAGAGTGGTTGATGATAGTCTTTGATGAGAATGGCCCACAGCCTATTCCCACCTATCAGCTTGATGCTGATAATAGCAGTTGCTCGACAAGAGAGTGGTTGATGATAGTCTTCGATGAGAATGGCCCACAGCCTATTCCCACCTATCAGCTTGATGCTGATAATAGTAGTTGCTCGACAAGAGAGTGGTTGATGATAGTCTGATGAGAATGGCCCACAGCCTATTCCCACTATCAGCTTGATGCTGATAATAGCAGTTGCTCGACAAGAGAGTGGTTGATGATAGTCTTTGATGAGAATGGCCCACAGCCTATTCCCACTATCAGCTTGATGCTGATAATAGCAGTTGCTCGACAAGAGAGTGGTTGATGATAGTCTTTGATGAGAATGGCCCACAGCCTATTCCCACCTATCAGCTTGATGCTGATAATAGCAGTTGCTCGACAAGAGAGTGGTTGATGATAGTCTTTGATGAGAATGGCCCACAGCCTATTCCCACCTATCAGCTTGATGCTGATAATAGCAGTTGCTCGACAAGAGAGTGGTTGATGATAGTCTTTGATGAGAATGGCCCACAGCCTATTCCCACCTATCAGCTTGATGCTGATAATAGCAGTTGCTCGACAAGAGAGTGGTTGATGATAGTCTTTGATGAGAATGGCCCACAGCCTATTCCCACTATCAGCGTGATGCTGATAATAGCAGTTGCTCGACAAGAGAGTGGTTGATGATAGTCTTTGATGAGAATGGCCCACAGCCTATTCCCACCTATCAGCTTGATGCTGATAATAGCAGTTGCTCGACAAGAGAGTGGTTGATGATAGTCTTTGATGAGAATGGCCCACAGCCTATTCCCACTATCAGCCTGATGCTGATAATAGCAGTTGCTCGACAAGAGAGTGGTTGATGATAGTCTTTGATGAGAATGGCCCACAGCCTATTCCCACCTATCAGCTTGATGCTGATAATAGCAGTTGCTCGACAAGAGAGTGATTGATGATAGTCTTTGATGAGAATGGCCCACAGCCTATTCCCACCTATCAGCTTGATGCTGATAATAGCAGTTGCTCGACAAGAGAGTGGTTGATGATAGTCTTTGATGAGAATGGCCCACAGCCTATTCCCACCTATCAGCTTGATGCTGATAATAGCAGTTGCTCGACAAGAGTGGTTGATGATAGTCTTTGATGAGAATGGCCCACAGCCTATTCCCACCTATCAGCTTGATGCTGATAATAGCAGTTGCTCGACAAGAGAGTGGTTGATGATAGTCTTTGATGAGAATGGCCCACAGCCTATTCCCACCTATCAGCTTGATGCTGATAATAGCAGTTGCTCGACAAGAGAGTGGTTGATGATAGTCTTTGATGAGAATGGCCCACAGCCTATTCCCACTATCAGCCTGATGCTGATAATAGCAGTTGCTCGACAAGAGAGTGGTTGATGATAGTCTTTGATGAGAATGGCCCACAGCCTATTCCCACCTATCAGCTTGATGCTGATAATAGCAGTTGCTCGACAAGAGAGTGGTTGATGATAGTCTTTGATGAGAATGGCCCACAGCCTATTCCCACTATCAGCCTGATGCTGATAATAGCAGTTGCTCGACAAGAGAGTGGTTGATGATAGTCTTTGATGAGAATGGCCCACAGCCTATTCCCACCTATCAGCTTGATGCTGATAATAGCAGTTGCTCGACAAGAGAGTGGTTGATGATAGTCTTTGATGAGAATGGCCCACAGCCTATTCCCACCTATCAGCTTGATGCTGATAATAGCAGTTGCTCGACAAGAGAGTGATTGATGATAGTCTTTGATGAGAATGGCCCACAGCCTATTCCCACCTATCAGCTTGATGCTGATAATAGCAGTTGCTCGACAAGAGAGTGGTTGATGATAGTCTTTGATGAGAATGGCCCACAGCCTATTCCCACCTATCAGCTTGATGCTGATAATAGCAGTTGCTCGACAAGAGTGGTTGATGATAGTCTTTGATGAGAATGGCCCACAGCCTATTCCCACCTATCAGCTTGATGCTGATAATAGCAGTTGCTCGACAAGAGAGTGGTTGATGATAGTCTTTGATGAGAATGGCCCACAGCCTATTCCCACCTATCAGCTTGATGCTGATAATACAACATGATAATAATAAAACATGACTCACTTGATAGGTATCGTAATCATGGGTTCAAACATATGGAACAACCTGGAGCTTATTTTTAGACTGATATTTCTAGTCCTCTCTATGGTTAGCTGTTGAAATTTGCTAGAGAGAACCAGACTAATGCTTCATGTCTGCTGCTTCTTGTTGGTTGGAATCTAGATATTTATCTTTAGTCTACATCTTTATCTTTTGTCAGGATCTATAGCTTTATTCAAGATATGTGTCTTCCTTGGACTGCCAGATTGAGTTATTTGCGGGTCATCATCATTGCACTCCGAACATGTCCGTAGGTGCTCAGATCCCCTCCTCAGCAATTCCCTCAGTGTCCAGCGACTGACGACTCCAGTTCTATGTTGGTTGATAAGTCTTCTTACACGGCCACTAAGTTTCTCATTTCTGGCTGTGCCCATCTTAACTCCCATTTCCTTCATCCGAAGAAGTGACGTGGATCTGTGTTTGTCGAAGTCCCGTGCTCTTCCCATATCTCGGAGGGCATTGATGATGTCCGCCCGATCCATTGGTTGCACGTCCTCAACGACAGCGCAGCTAGCCCACCTGTCCGCTCTTTCATTTCCCCGTACTCCCGCATGTCCAGGGACATAGACAAAGGTGACCTTACGTATTTTGGATTTCTGCAACGACTCTACCTATTGCATGCGTACAGAGCCCGCCTCCACTTTTTTAATCATGCTCATCGAATCACTCAGTATACATGCGTGGGTGTAGTCTTGTGACTCTAACCATTTGAATGCCTTGGTCACTGCCATCACCTCCATTGTCATGCTACTCGTGGTCATGACGTATGCACCACTGTTTTCCTTGACTATTCTGCCTGCTGAGCGTGCTGTAAATGCCCATGCGCTTCTTTGGTGTCGTCTTACAGATCCGTCTGTATAGATGACTGCATCTTTCTCATCGGTGTTATCACAGATGAGACCGTTTACCTCAGCATTAACCAAGACTGGGTTCTGTTCCTTACTTTTCCTGTTGAGTGTGACAATACACGAGAAAGTCGCTTTGAATGACGTAGGCACCGGTATCCACTCCTCACCAACGCTGATATTGGTAAGCCCACAGACCTGTTTGATGACATCTTCTGCTCGGCCCACCCATGATTTGCCTCTTTTTAGCCTGGCACCTTTCTCTGTGTTGGACTGCCAGATGTCTTCTAATCTAAGATTGAGTCTCTCTGGAGGTTTAGTTCTTTGTTACTCATTTTTCTTTTGACTGATCAGTTTATATTAGCAGACATGATCACAGAATCTTAGTTATGGCTTGTTCCACTTGCATTACTAGGTATTGCATTTCTTGGCCATTATTTCTTATTTGGTTGTTCATGTTCTCTAAATCTGACAGCAGAGACCTTTAGCTGACTGACCTTGATGGACTAAACTTGAAGGGAGAGTTGAGGCCCACCAGCATATGAGCTGAGTGTGGTCTGCAACTAACTGCTGGCTGCATGTATCAGGGTCAGTGAGCAACAAATCTGATCTAGATTCTACTCCACCTCCCAGTAGTGCACTGGAAACATTGACCTGTTTAGCCAAGTGTTTAGTGATTGAAGAGGGAAGACAATCCAATACCTAAAAATGCCACACGGAGAATAGATGTGTTGGGTCAAAAGGCGCAGATATTGCTGTAAACTGGAGACAACATGTATACAAGTCCACTTCACACCTGATTAAGATGGACAAGAAAGAGGAGTTATCATCTGGTGGACCCTGAAGAAGAAGAAAGGGGGAAGTTGTCTAGGATTAGTAACTTGATACTGGGTACTGGGTGGTCTTAAGGCAAGACGCTGGTCTCGAGACAGAGAGGTCGCGAGTTCAAATCCCAGCTGCACCAGTCAATATTTGTATCTGTGACTTCTATCCCTGGTCTCAGCAGCCAGGCCCGGCTTGAAACGTCAATTACTCATCACTGGAAATAATATGAGTACCTCCAAAGATGGCATTATCTGTCTGTGCAGCGAGGGACCCTTGTGCACATGATTGCCAGGAAAAAAACAGATTAACACGCAAAATTCAGTTCCAATAGGGACTTCGCCAGAGGTCAAAGCTGGCAAATGCAAAAAAAAATATGTTGGATAATGATGAATTTTGTTGAGAATATTATCATGTTCTTGCCATGACATCATCTGTGTTGACATTGGAGATGATAGTTTTATTGTTGAGAATATTATCATGTTCTTGCCATGACATCATCTGTGTTGACATTGGAGATGATAGTTTTATTGTTGAGAATATTATCATGTTCTTGCCATGACATCATCTGTGTTGACATTGGAGATGATAGTTTTATTGTTGAGAATATTATCATGTTCTTGCCATGACATCATCTGTGTTGACATTGGAGATGATAGTTTTATTGTTGAGAATATTATCATGTTCTTGCCTATCATGACATCATCTGTGTTGACATTGGAGATGATAGTTTTATTGTTGAGAATATTATCATGTTCTTGCCTATCATGACATCATCTGTGTTGACATTGGAGATGATAGTTTTATTGTTGAGAATATTATCATGTTCTTGCCTATCATGACATCATCTGTGTTGACATTGGAGATGATAGTTTTATTGTTGAGAATATTATCATGTTCTTGCCTATCATGACATCATCTGTGTTGACATTGGAGATGATAGTTTTATTGTTGAGAATATTATCATGTTCTTGCCTATCATGACATCATCTGTGTTGACATTGGAGATGATAGTTTTATTGTTGCTTTCTCATGTTAGGATTCTTTGGGTGGAAATACAAAGACTAGAATGATAGCCTGTGTTCACCCTGACTCCAGGTAAGAGTACGGAGGATCTAGCTGCATGTATGTGTCTGAACATTGGTGGCCGAGAGTCTATGTGTGCTGTTGCAAACCAAGAACATTTATTCAATTTTAAAGATATTTAAATAAACGATGTAGAAATTCTGGGCTGTAAAAAATGTAGCAATTTGCTATCTGCATAATATAATAATCTCAAACTAGCCATACCTATTTCACAACGTATTCATATGCCTGGTCTTCAGAGTCACTTCACATCACTTATTAGACTTTATAGTTGCACAACATATCCACATGACTGGTCTAATAACTGTTTGACACCATAATCACATGGTTAAACTTATCATAATTTTCCAAGAAAATAAAAAGTCTGCTCTTATGTTCATTTCAAGAAGTGTGATAACTCCAACCATAGACTGATATTTATCACATTACAGGTGTTTTGGAGAAACACTGTCTACCTTGAATTTTGCTCGGAGTGCTAAACTAATAAAAAATAAGGTGAGTGGTGGTTGTAAATTTTTGTTTTATTTTATTTTACCAGATTTAAAGAAATATATACATTTTACCAGATTTAAAGAAATATATACATTTTACCAGATTTAAAGAAATATATACATTTTACCAGATTTAAAGAAATATATACATTTTACTAAAAGTATGATTCATTTATTTGAAAAAAGAAAAGGCACATTGAGACAAAATGCATGGAAGCTCTTTGTGTAGAAATCTGACTCTTGTTCAAAGTATTAAATGATGGGCATTGTTTTAAACAATAATAAATATAGAGAGCTAGAAACATATAAGAGGAATGGTAGAAGGCCACACATGGTAGAGAGCTAGAAACATATAAGAGGAATGGTAGAAGGCCACACATGGTAGAGAGCTAGAAACATATAAGAGGAATGGTAGAAGGCCACACATGGTAGAGAGCTAGAAACATATAAGAGGAATGGTAGAAGGCCACACATGGTAGAGAGCTAGAAATAGATATAAGAGGAATGGTAGAAGGCCACACATGGTAGAGAGCTAGAGATATAAGAGGAATGGTAGAAGGCCACACATGGTAGAGAGCTAGAAATAGATATAAGAGGAATGGTAGAAGGCCACACATGGTAGAGAGCTAGAAATAGATATAAGAGGAATGGTAGAAGGCCACACATGGTAGAGAGCTAGAAATAGATATAAGAGGAATGGTAGAAGGCCACACATGATAGAGAGCTAGAAACATATAAGAGGGATGGTAGAAGGCCACACATGGTAGAGAGCTAGAAATAGATATAAGAGGAATGGTAGAAGGCCACACATGGTAGAGAGCTAGAGATAGATATAAGAGGAATGGTAGAAGGCCACACATGGTAGAGAGCTAGAAATAGATATAAGAGGAATGGTAGAAGGCCACACATGGTAGAGAGCTAGAAACATATAAGAGGAATGGTAGAAGGCCACACATGGTAGAGAGCTAGAAACAGATATAAGAGGAATGGTAGAAGGCCACACATGATAGAGAGCTAGAAACATATAAGAGGAATGGTAGTAGGCCACACATGGTAGAGAGCTAGAAATAGATATAAGAGGAATGGTAGAAGGCCACACATGGTAGAGAGCTAGAAACATATAAGAGGAATGGTAGAAGGCCACACATGGTAGAGAGCTAGAAACATATAAGAGGAATGGTAGAAGGCCACACATGGTAGAGAGCTAGAAATAGATATAAGAGGAATGGTAGAAGGCCACACATGGTAGAGAGCTAGAAATAGATATAAGAGGAATGGTAGAAGGCCACACATGGTAGAGAGCTAGAAATAGATATAAGAGGAATGGTAGAAGGCCACACATGGTAGAGAGCTAGAAATAGATATAAGAGGAATGGTAGAAGGCCACACATGGTAGAGAGCTAGAAACATATAAGAGGAATGGTAGAAGGCCACACATGGTAGAGAGCTAGAAACATATAAGAGGAATGGTAGAAGGCCACACATGGTAGAGAGCTAGAAACATATAAGAGGAATGGTAGAAGGCCACACATGGTAGAGAGCTAGAAATAGATATAAGAGGAATGGTAGAAGGCCACACATGGTAGAGAGCTAGAAACATAACATATAAGAGGAATGGTAGAAGGCCACACATGGTAGAGAGCTAGAAAAAGATATAAGAGGTATGATAGAAGGCCACACATGGTAGAGAGCTAGAAACATATAAGAGGAATGGTAGAAGGTCACACATGGTAGAGAGCTAGAAATAGATATAAGAGGAATGGTGGAAGGCCACACTGGGTAGAGAGCTATAAAAAGAATAGAGGTTAGCCATTGAGAAATGAGCTTTAGAAATGGATGTTAGAAACCCAGGAAAGGACTGAACTGGAATGATAGCCATAGTTTGAAAAAATGAACTATAGGTGAGGAGCAGCAGGAGTTGAAAAAATGGACTTTAGGTGAGGAGCAGCAGGAGTTGAAAAAATGGACTATAGGTGAGGAGCAGCAGGAGTTGAAAAAATGGACTATAGGTGAGGAGCAGCAGGAGTTGAAAAAATGGACTATAGGTGAGGAGCAGCAGGAGTTGGAAAAATGGACTATAGGTGAGGTGCAGATATGATTGATATGTGTGGTAGACACATACAGTTTTCATATGCAGTGAAATTAATTTGTTTAATATATAGATTGCTATCAGTTGTTTATTTGACTCATTTCTTTATGAAATTATTTTGTTTAACTCTAGATTACGATACTGTCTTAAAAATTACTATGTTAAAATACAAATTCTTAAAAATGTACCAGTTTGCCAAGGTCAAATGCTTCCTCCCTCCATGTACCTTCCTTATTACTACTTCCAGTGATCCCTGCCTGTTGGATAGTTTCCTTTGGTATTGGATTTTTTATTTTCCATTGAATGAGATGTGATCTAGTGTGACAAAATTTCCCCTATTTTCAAGATCGGTTATGAAACAACCCTCTAGAAATGCAATGAAGAACACAATGAGGTAGCCGAACATACTGATGAACTAAATGGTGTTCGTATCAATAGACAAATTACAATATCACACCCGGTCTATACAGTCAAAATTCAGGTGATAAATCAACCTGAGAAAGGAAATCTGAGTATTAGTGTCTCTACTAGTGTAAACACACAGCTGTGTGTCAAAAGTTAAAA
This sequence comes from Megaustenia siamemsis, assembly GCA_032433765.1. Lineage (NCBI taxonomy): Eukaryota > Metazoa > Mollusca > Gastropoda > Stylommatophora > Ariophantidae > Megaustenia > Megaustenia siamemsis. The sequence continues at coordinate 83,532,837 of JAVIAB010000106.1, read as the reverse complement.
TAAAATACTATTTTTTGAGCTGCTAATGTTACAATTAAATAGTAGTAATTTTTACTACGGTATCGTAAACACTTAAGTCACAGATAGGTATCATAATCTAGGGTTAATACATAGATTGCTATCATTTGATTATTTGACTCAGCTATCATTTGATTATTTGACTCAGCTATCATTTGATTATTTGACTCAGCTATCATTTGATTATTTGACTCAGCTATCATTTGATTATTTGACTCAGCTATCATTTGATTATTTGACTCAGCTATCATTTGATTATTTGACTCAGCTATCATTTGATTATATGACTCAGCTATCATTTGATTATTTGACTCATTTCTTTAGGCCGTTGTTAATGAAGATGTCCATGGGAATAACCAGAAACTTCAGAATGAGATCCGTCGTTTGAAGGAACTTCTAGAAAATCTACAGAACACCACAAGTCATGATCCATCTCCCTGTGACCTGAAAGTGCAAGGTCAGCATCAAGCTGCTATTATTTCTGCCTCTCATTCTTCATCATCATCATCATCATCAAATACCTTGTCTTCTGACATAGGTGTTCATGTCCTTCCCACATCTTTCTATCTCTATACTGATATTTACCAATTAATAGAATATCTAGACTTTTATAATGGTTCTCTCAAACTCCTTATCTGTTTCCTTCCATTTCTTCTTTTCTCAGGTTTTCTGGCTGTCACAATATATTCAACCTGTTCCTGTCTCAAAATATGGCCACAAAATAATTATGGTTGTTTCATTTCAATATTGGAAATGAGCTTTCTTTTTGCTTTGGCCTTTTTTCAGTGTCCTCATTGCTCTTTTTATTTTAAGTTGCCTGCCCATGGTTTTCTCAACATTCTATTTTACAACTCGAGAACAACTTGAAGAAGAGAACAACTGGAATATATTGTAACAACTGGAAAAATTAAGGGACGAAGAGATAGAGGGAAGCAAAGAGAAAAAATAACAGACAGCTTAAGAAGAATGGCTTGGCAGGTCAACAACAGAAATGATAATAAATAGCTGCCGAGATCGAAAGTTGTGGAGAGACATGATCACCTACGCCAGCAGGCCCGGTACTTGATGATGATTTTACAACTATGAATGGATGGATGAAAATAAAGGAAAAAGAGGGGGTTTGTTTACAGCTTTACTTTAAAACAATCTTTGTGTGTTCTCCAATGTTTTCCATGTCAGTTGCCTATTATCCAGGACCCACATATTGTACAGTCAGGGCTGTCATTACCTGAAGTGTGAAATATAATCTTAACTAAACATTCTCTTTGGACAAGATTATCACATTCACTTCATTGTGTTCACTGACATTGAGTGATGACTTGAGCTATAGTGGATAGTGATCTCTGCAATAGAAACATGTTATCAAGAGAAAAAGAAAAGATCAGCATCTGCATAACATGATTTGATGAAAGATTGACTATATCTAAATAAAATAGCATAATGTTTGCTTTGTCTACTACCGCCTCTTTTATCCTGTATTTTTCCTTCTAAATTGACTTTCACCATGTTCCTTCCTTCCTGTTCTTCATCCAATGACGTCTAAAGAAATTGATTGTCCTCTTCGTCATCCATTCTTAGAAGAATGTTACGGGAGCATAGATACGTTAGGTTGTAGTTTGCAGTAGGACTGTGATTTGTTCCTTTTGGTCCAACATATCTGGACTTCAGCATGTTATTTTTGAGTACTGGGTTGTCTTTCCAGCATGTTAATTTTAGAGTACTGGGTTGTCTTCCCTCTTCGACATATACTTGCTTGGCTAAACTAAACAGGTTAGTCTGTTTCTTGAGGCACCTCGAAGAGGTGGAGTAGGGTCTGGATGGACCTGGCCCACCTATCCTGGTGCAAGCCATCAGCTGTGGGTCTCTGACAGCTTCCAGCTCCACTGCTTTGAGGTGTCTTTGCTTCCACTTTGACCGTGTTAATGGCTTTATTTCTTTATTGGTCCCCAAGTAACCATTACTCCTATTCTTACACAGTCTTCTGTTCAACTCAACATCTTTCACTCTTCTGTATTCAGCGAATCATAGAAGAAGGAGGTATGTTTACAGCACTTGGGAGAAAAATGGCAAATAATCAACAGAAAAAAAACAACAAAGAACACTATATGGTCCAAAGCAGGATCAAACCCATACTCCTTGGCACTGTGTCTTGCCATGAGAAACCGAACGCTAGGGAGCACTGTCACTCAGCTAACTAAAAAATTAGCTATCATATTTGATGTCTTTCATGCAGGTGTTCTCATGACTATAGCATAGGCTTATGATCACAGCTCTGGAATAAATTGAATTTCTGTACTTTCCTATTAAGACAAGTATCTCCTGGTAGGGCTTAATACCTCTGTTGCAGACAAACATTTATAGGACGAAACTGCATGAATAGTAGTTTTTATACTGGAGACAAATAATAATAAATAAATAAATATTATAGAGGGAAACTTCCGAGAGGCAATAATTCAGCGAATCATAGGAGGAAGAGGTATGTTTTACAGCACTCAGAGAAAATGACAAATAAACAACAACAAAAAAACAAAGAACAATCTGTATTGTTGTGCACTATGATTCCAAATGTTCTAGGAGGAGTCCAACTTCCTGGTAAACTCTGGACATCATCATAAACTGGTTCATCTACCATCAGTTGAGTGAGACAAACTTCATGCCTCTCTCTGTGCCACTCACTCTTGCCTTTCTTCTCTAACTTTTAGTTTTCTGTGAGTAGCTCTTTCCCCAAAGTTATTATCATGAGAAGTAATGCATGTTTGTATTGTTTGTTCATATCTCACAGCACTAGCTTTGAGCTTCTTCTTTCCTTACTCATTTGTCTTTCAGTGTCGAGGGGAGATATAATTTGCAGTTTTTTGCTTTTCTATTGGCCTCTCCTGCAGTTCTACAAAGGACAAGGGGTAGGGTTCGATCCCAACCGACGGCTTCCAGGTTCACCCAGCCTTAAATGGGTACTGGATTTTTTTCTGGGACAGTAAAACAGCACGGGCGTAATACTGACCACATTACCCCAAAAATCATGTGCTGAAGGTCTGTAAAAATATAGGGTCGCTAACACCATATTCCCTATACACCACTTGGCATGACGGGGGTACTTTACTTTTTACTTTTTCTCCTGCTGTTATGTTTCCTAGTGTTTCTGATATTCCATCTTTTTCATGGTCAACTCTTGGGTCTGGATTTCTCACAATGCTTATTGAAGGCTCGTGTGTAGTGTTTTGATCTATCTGCCTTATCACATGGCCAAACCATTTTATCTGTTGTTTCTTTAAGTATTCTATGGCAGGAATCATTTCCAGCTTTTTTCTCAGTTACTCATTTCTATCTTATCTCTCGGGCACTAGGTTTGAAATTTTTGTTTTAGCAAAGAAAAAAAAACTTGATATTTGTTTGAGCCAACAAGTTTTGGTATGAACCTATTAATAGTATACCCTTATAATGCCACATTTTGTTTGTTGTTTTCCAATTTCTGATAACAAGTTTCCATTTGATTCCTCACCAGACAATCAGATTTTGAGCAGTGCAGACTCAGAGTGGAAAAGACACTTTATTGATGCCATGTACTTCCGGGAACAGTCTGACAGCGAGAAAAAGGTTTGTGATGAAATACTAGTTTTGTCTTTTCTACCAGTCTTAATTATTGTTATATGATGCTGTTCTTGATTTTTCCTAATAATGTCACCCCTCCATCTTGCTCTTAGTCTGCCTCAAGCTCTGTGTCCTCTTTTTTTTTGTATTCCTTTATGGAATTAAGACATCTGTCGTCATTGAATATTGGTTGCTTGATGCAACCCTTCCTTGTTTCTCACAGTTTTTCACTCAGATTGGCTTTGTCATCAGTTCTGCTCAGTTTGTGGAACTGACACGTCTGAAGTCAATCCCTTTATGATTTATCTATATGCTGCTCTTTTAAGCTGAAGACAACACATAGAGCAGAATATCTACTCTCCACATCTGTTGATCTTTACAACTGTCTCACGTTGCACAGGACCTGCGTTGTGTCTGGGCAGACCTCTCAACTTTGGCAAGGGGGGGTGGTTGCTGTTTATTCTCACCTCAGTGCTTCTCTAGGTCAGCTTCTTTTTCTTTTTCCCTCTGCCTTGTTTCCCCATTTTGAATGCTTGCTTTGAGACTCTCCTGATGTCTTTTCTCACCACATGTCCGGACATGACCTTCTTTTCTTGCTTATTGTTTAATGCAAGGCGATTTCTCTTATTTCTTTACTAGTTTTGAGTTAATTCATGGTATACAAAGCATTTTCCTGAGACATTTGTTTTTGAATGCATTGAAATTATTTTCTATTTCTTTAGTTGTTTTCCAGCTCTCTCATGCATAAGGTAAGCGTGGATAACATATTTAATTTGAAAATCCTGAGCTTTGTTTTTGTTTTATGATCACATCTTTAAACTGATTATTCTTGTGATACAGAATCTAGACCTGAGTATTTGATATGCCATTAAAATAATTTAAAAAAAAAAGAAAAGAAAAGAAAGAAAGCTTTTATCTCTTCTCTGTGTTGCTCCTCGTCTTCATTTTGAATGATACAACTTCCATCTGTAACTGGTTGATCCATTTACTTGTTCCCAAATATATTGTAGTGATAATACATCTGTTGCAATCTTATGGCAAGTTTCCATTACGACTGCAGACAAGCCATTCAAATTACTATTTTTGTAATTATTTCATTCTGTTGCAGGTGATAAATATTCTGTGGTAAACAATTGTTATCGTTAAAGGGCTCCATAAATTCCACTTCATTAACCAGTTGTTTCCAGAAACAGCTATCTGCCAATTCCCAGAGTTGCCAAAACAAATATCAACACTCTTCTGACTTCCTGTGTAAATTATTTTTTTTCAAAATAACCATTCATTACTATCTAGTAATGAGTTGTCTAATGGCTGTAAGAAGAATAAATCAAATCCATTCATTAATTGAGCATGCCCAATAGGAAAGATTTATGTCAACTGTGTATGACACAACACGTTATGTTTGATGTTATGGAATTCTTGAAAATAAAATACAAGTAATCCCACTTGCTTTTCAGTATCCCCTTAGATAAATCCAGCATCTACTCCTAAACCCTTAATTGTAATACCTATCTGTGACTGGCATGTATGATATCACAGTAAAAATTACTACCACTTTAATGTAACATTAAGCGCTCTAAAAATAGTAATTTCTTTTAACCTTTGACACACAGTTGTGTGTTCACACTAGGCGAGACACAGGGACTTGAATTTCCTGGCTCAGGTTGATTTATTACCTGAGTTTGACCCCATGGACTGGGTGTGTTACAATGTCGATCTGTATGGTTGTCATAAGTCTGTCAGTATTTTCAACTACTTCATATCATTATTCGCTGTGTATTCCGATCAGCGACGAAAAAGGGGGAAGACCAATTTCTTGAAAATTGGTTATTTTTTTTTTTTTTTCACATTATGCAAGATCGTATTTCATGAAATGGGGAGAAACAAAATTCCTACTTCAATAGAAACAAATCCAACACTCAGAGGTCCGCAGAAGTAGTAATTGAAAGGTACATGGAGAGGGTAGGGGGTATGTTTGATCACTGCAAAATGTCAAATTTGGAAGAATTTGTGTTTTGGTGCTGTGATTCTTACAATGGTATCGTAACCTAGGGTTAAAGTAAAGCATCAAGCTTATGTGACCGTAACTCTGTCATCTACTTGTTGATTTTGTGTTTCTGAGAAAAATCTTTGACAATAAAACCACTACCATTCTGTTTGAGCAGGCACTGCAGGACGTAGTGACACACCTCCAGGAGCTCTGTGACAAGAAGGACAAGTACATCCAGTCTACCAAGATGATCATCAAGTTCAGGGAGAACCATATCCAGACTCTACAGCAAGCATCCAGAACTTTCTCTGATATTGAGAAAGATTCTATTGTGGTAAGTGGTTGGTGCTGGGGCTTGCTATTAATGTGGTGGCCAAAACACTCATCCAGTAACTGAGCTAAATGTGGTCAGTGACCCACAGCTGACTGAATGCATCAGAATCTGTGAACAACAGAGCTGATCAATACCATGCTCCACCTCCCAGCAGTGCTCCTGCAAATAAACTATCCAATCTGGCCAAGTGAGTAGGGATTGAAAAGGGAAGGCAATCTGGTACTCAAAAATGCAGTGCTGAGATCACATGTGTTGGGCCAAAAGGCACAAATATCTCAGCCGAACTGCAAGCCTCAACACAATACATCTATGCCCACTTAACATTCTTTTAAGGGCAGATAATTAAGAGGGCTATTTATTCTTTTAGTAGTCATCGGATCAACACTAGAAAGAAGGGAATTGGCCAAATTAAAAAAAACAGCAGTGTTTTTACAACGTTTTTAATTTTTACGAACCTCATGTTGGTGTTTGAAGGAAACAATCCAACCTCGAAGGAAACAAAACACTCAGGGGTCACCAGAAGTAATAATTAGGAAGGTATCAAAAGGGAGGAAATGTTTGCCCACGACAAACTGTCACATTCCAAGAATGTTTATTTAGACTTCCTAATTTGTACATTGATATCGTTATCTAGGGCCAAAAGTGTCTGTTAACAACATTATGTTGCTGTCTCTTCTATCCATCTCCACTGTATATCACAAATCTCTTCATTGCTGGTTGTTTTCTGCCTTCCTTTGCAAGCCTATGTTTTTGTCATTATTTCTGGCCATTATATGCCAGGTCATGGCAGGTTTATCATTAAACATGAATATACCGCGCCAGTGGCCCAGTGCATCCGATTTCAGCCAGCATTTTATTCAGGTTTGCATTCCTTAGCCTTTGATTGTCCCCAATCTTCCTGCAAAAGGAAAAGTTTAACATAGAGCTAAGTAATTGTTATTCAGCACTTGGTGAAATAGACTTAGATATCAATGAAATGTGGGACTCACAGAGCAAAATACTAATGACAGCAGCAGAAGCAAGTGCTGGACTGAAGAAAATGGAAAAACGAGCTTGGATCTCAGACACCACATGGAAATACATCAAAGAAAGAAGAGAAGCGAAGAGAGCCATGACTAATGTAAAGACAGATCTTGGAAAGGTTCTGGCAAAAGCAACATACAAAGAATTAGACAACAAAGTGAAAAGTTCGGCAAGAAGAGATACAAGAGCTTATATAGACAACTTGGCAGAGAAAGCAGAGACAGCTGCAATTACGGGGGACAGCAGAACTCTTTATACTGTACAAAAGATGCTGACAAACACCTATACATCCAGTGGAACACCAATTCTAGACAAATCTGGATTAATGCTAACAACAAGCGCAGACATAAAAGCCCGTTGGGCGGAACACTTCAAAGAAATTCTTAACCGTCCACTACCTCACAGTTTAATAGATTTTGAAGCTGAAACACCAGCAGCAGAATTAGATGTAAATTTAGATGACTTCACCTTGAGTGAAATAGAAACCACCTTAAAGCTAATGACCAATAACAAGGCTGCTGGAGAGGATAAGTTAACAGCTGAGATCCTCAAGGCAATTGATAGCCATAATTTAATACATCTCCAAAAAATGTTCAACATCATTTGGAAAACAGAGAAGACGCCTCATAAATGGAAAAAAGGAATCATTGTTAAGATCCCAAAAAAGGGCAATCTTAGAGATTGTAACAATTGGAGAGGCGTGACACTTTTGTCAGTTGCCTCAAAATTATTCTGTAAAATCATCCTAAATAGAATAAAGGATTCAATAGATACAGTAATGCGTGAAGAACAGGCTGGGTTTAGAAAAGGGAGAAGCTGTCTTGACCACATTTTCACTCTACGACTTATATTGGAGGAACACATTGAAAAGCAAAAACCTTTTGTACTTAACTTCATCGACTTCAAAAAAGCATTTGATAGTATTCATAGAGATTCTTTGTGGAAAATTCTGAAGCAATATGGCTTACCATCAAAAATCATAAATATTATCAAAGACATGTATGATGGTTACACATGTGCAGTTCGAACAGAGGAAGGACTGAGCGAATGTTTCCCAATAGAAACTGGGGTTAAACAAGGATGTATTTTATCGCCCTTGTTATTTGGAATTGTTATGGACTTCATAATGAAGAAATGCTGCACTGGTAATAAAGGCATCGAATGGATACAAGGAGACCATTTGGAGGACCTGGACTTTGCTGATGACATAGTTCTCATCAGCAATCAGATAAAAACGATGCAGGAAAACACAAATGAACTATCATCAATAGCCAGCAAAATTGGGCTTGAGGTCAATCATGAAAAGACTAAAGTCATGAAAAGTTTAATTCCAACAAGTGACAAAATATACATGGAAAACAAACCAGTAGAAGAGATCGATCACTTCATCTATCTTGGAAGTCACATTGATCGAGAAGGGGATACGAGCAAAGAAATTAGAATCAGACTGGCTAAAGCAGCAATGTCTTTCAGAAGCCTTGAAAAGTTGTGGAAATCAAAACTCATTAGCACAAACACAAAACTTAGGCTATTCAAATCAAATGTACTATCAACCCTTACGTATGCGTGTGAAAGCTGGAAAACAACAAGAGATATAGAAACAAAGTTGAACGCATTCGAAAATAAATGTCTAAGGAAAATACTTGGTATAGAATGGAACGAATTCAAAACAAACGAGGAAATTAGAGAAATCGCCAATCAACCACTAATATCTTCAGTAATAAAGAAAAGACGATGGTCATACGTTGGACATGTGATGAGAAGAGATAATAATCGAATAGCAAAGCAAGCCCTCATATGGGAAACAACAGGTAAAAGAAAAAGAGGAAGACCCAGGGAGACACTGAGAAGAACATTGATGAGAGAGGCAAGAGCAGCAGGAATCGGCTCCCTCAATGAGATAGAACTGCTTGCACAGAACAGAGACAGATGGCGAGATTTGATAAAATATCTTTAAAAGAAAACTGCTAGAACAAAAATTCATATAGGAGAAGGTGTATCTTGGTCTACGCCCTATGGGCCGGTTACGGCTCGAAAGGTCAATAGATAGATAGATAGATAGAATCTTCCTGCAAGGCAGCAGATGATCTTTTCTGTAGGGGGATTCTGCCCATAGATGGTCGGCCCTCCCAGGTTTACGAGCACCATCTGCCCGAGTCACTAGTGGTGACTAACACAGACAAGCACATCTAAAAGATAGATGTGACCAACACAGACATGCACACAGCGATATGAGACATGACTAACACTGACACATATCAAGATATATGACACATGACTAACATAAACATGCACATAAAGATATGACTGACATAGACATGCACACACAAAGATATGACACATGCCTAACATAGACATGCACACAAAGATATGAGATATGATCAACATAGACATGCACACACAAAGATATGAGATGTGACTAACATAGCTATATACACAGATATGCACACACAAAGATATGAGATATGACTAACATAAACATGCACATAAAGATATGAGATATCTAACCCAAACATGTACACACAAAGATATGAGACATGATTAACACGGACACACCAAGATATGAGCCATGGCAAGCACACACACTCACAAAAGCTAAGATATGAGCCATGGCTAGCACAGAAACACATCAAGATATGAGCCATGGCTTCACGGAAAAACACCAAGAAATAAACCATGTCCAGCACAAAAACACATTAAGGTATCCATATGCTTGGGTTTGTTGTAGTATCCCCGATTAACTGTTCACAGGTTTCGTTCAAACAGTTGTCCGGAGATTTGAGAGTGCAGTCTGACCTGTACAATGTTCCCTTGCATGTACAGTTCCCGGTTGACTGTTCACAGGTGTCGTTGAAACAGTTGTCCGGACATTTGAGAGTGCAGTTTGATCCGTAGTATGTTTCCTTGCACGTACAATCTGTACTTTCCGGGTCACATATGATGTCACAGCCATCAGAACATGTCTGTTTGCACTGTAGCCCAAAATTACCATCGGGACAAGTGTCACTACAGATGTAGCCAGGACGTTAACATTATACAAAATGACATTTATTGAATACAGAAAAATAATACAGCAGGCTCCAGCAACTGTCAGATATTTAGCAATGAATACATTTCAAGAAATTATAAAGAACTATAAACACTGACAATGCAAAAAAAAAAAAAACAATTAAAAGATCTTTACAATCTTGTCAGCTGAGTGATAAACTGGGGAATGTTATTATAATAAAATATGCATGTGTTTGTTTGACTGCGGCAGACTGTTGCATTCCAAGAATTTGTGTTTTGAGTTCGTCAATTTGACAAATGTGTTGATTTTTAGTTTTTGCTTGTGTTTGATCAGAAGTGCCTGCATGATGAAATTAAAGTGCTGCGCCAACAGTTGGATAACAACCCGATGTTGGCCAAGTACGCCGGGGAGAACAAACATCTACGCAGTGAACTGAAGCGGTTAAGAGCCCGAGAGTCTTTGGGGAATGTCCACAGTGACGTGAGCAGGATTGCTGAGCTGGAGAGGATCTTTAAAGAGTTGAAGCTTTATAAAGGTTAATACATTTGTATAATAATAGCACATTTGTTCCAGATGTGTAATCTCTTTGCTTAATTCTGTTATATCACATCTTGAGGTGTGCCCCTGTGGCATTACTTGTTTAATACTGTTATATCACATCTTGAGGTTTAGGGTTTTAATCCTGGCATTGATTGCTATCTTATTGTCATTGCTACCTTACTTATATTGTCATGCTACCTTACTTATATTGTCATTGCTACCTTACTTATATTGTCATGCTACCTTACTTATATTGTCATGCTACCTTACTTATATTGTCATGCTACCTTACTTATATTGTCATTGCTACCTTACTTATATTGTCATTGCTACCTTACTTATATTGTCATGCTACCTTACTTATATTGTTATTGCTACCTTACTTATATTGTCATTGCTACCTTACTTATATTGTCATTGCTACCTTACTTATATTGTCATGCTACCTTACTTATATTGTCATTGCTACCTTACTTATATTGTCATTGCTACCTTACTTATATTGTCATGCTACCTTACTTATATTGTCATGCTACCTTATATTGTCATGCTACCTTACTTATATTGTCATTGCTACCTTACTTATATTGTCATTGCTACCTTACTTATATTGTCATGCTACCTTACTTATATTGTCATTGCTACCTTACTTATATTGTCATTGCTACCTTACTTATATTGTCATTGCTACCTTACTTATATTGTCATTGCTACCTTACTTATATTGTCATGCTACCTTACTTATATTGTCATGCTACCTTACTTATATTGTCATTGCTACCTTACTTATATTGTCATGCTACCTTACTTATATTGTCATTGCTACCTTACTTATATTGTCATTGCTACCTTACTTATATTGTCATGCTACCTTACTTATATTGTCATGCTACCTTACTTATATTGTCATTGCTACCTTACTTATATTGTCATTGCTACCTTACTTATATTGTCATGCTACCTTACTTATATTGTCATGCTACCTTACTTATATTGTCATTGCTACCTTACTTATATTGTCATGCTACCTTACTTATATTGTCATGCTACCTTACTTATATTGTCATTGCTACCTTACTTATATTGTCATGCTACCTTACTTATATTGTCATGCTACCTTACTTATATTGTCATTGCTACCTTACTTATATTGTCATTGCTACCTTACTTATATTGTCATTGCTACCTTACTTATATTGTCATGCTACCTTACTTATATTGTCATTGCTACCTTACTTATATTGTCATTGCTACCTTACTTATATTGTCATTGCTACCTTACTTATATTGTCATGCTACCTTACTTATATTGTCATTGCTACCTTACTTATATTGTCATTGCTACCTTACTTATATTGTCATGCTACCTTACTTATATTGTCATGCTACCTTATATTGTCATGCTACCTTACTTATATTGTCATTGCTACCTTACTTATATTGTCATTGCTACCTTACTTATATTGTCATGCTACCTTACTTATATTGTCATTGCTACCTTACTTATATTGTCATTGCTACCTTACTTATATTGTCATTGCTACCTTACTTATATTGTCATGCTACCTTACTTATATTGTCATGCTACCTTACTTATATTGTCAATGCTACCTTACTTATATTGTCATGCTACCTTACTTATATTGTCATTGCTACCTTACTTATATTGTCATTGCTACCTTACTTATATTGTCATGCTACCTTACTTATATTGTCATGCTACCTTACTTATATTGTCATTGCTACCTTACTTATATTGTCATTGCTACCTTACTTATATTGTCATGCTACCTTACTTATATTGTCATTGCTACCTTACTTATATTGTCATGCTACCTTACTTATATTGTCATGCTACCTTACTTATATTGTCATTGCTACCTCACTTATATTGTCATGCTACCTTACTTATATTGTCATGCTACCTTACTTATATTGTCATTGCTACCTTACTTATATTGTCATTGCTACCTTACTTATATTGTCATTGCTACCTTACTTATATTGTCATGCTACCTTACTTATATTGTCATTGCTACCTTACTTATATTGTCATTGCTACCTTACTTATATTGTCATTGCTACCTTACTTATATTGTCATGCTACCTTACTTATATTGTCATGCTACCTTACTTATATTGTCATTGCTACCTTACTTATATTGTCATGCTACCTTACTTATATTGTCATGCTACCTTACTTATATTGTCATGCTACCTTACTTATATTGTCATTGCTACCTTACTTATATTGTCATGCTACCTTACTTATATTGTCATGCTACCTTACTTATATTGTCATGCTACCTTACTTATATTGTCATTGCTACCTTACTTATATTGTCATTTTTACCTTACTTATATTGTCATGCTACCTTACTTATATTGTCATTGCTACCTTACTTATATTGTCATTGCTACCTTACTTATATTGTCATTGCTACCTTACTTATATTGTCATGCTACCTTACTTATATTGTCATGCTACCTTACTTATATTGTCATTGCTACCTTACTTATATTGTCATGCTACCTTACTTATATTGTCATTGCTACCTTACTTATATTGTCATGCTACCTTACTTATATTGTCATTGCTACCTTACTTATATTGTCATTGCTACCTTACTTATATTGTCATGGCTACCTTACTTATATTGTCATTGCTACCTTACTTATATTGTCATTGCTACCTCACTTATATTGTCATTGCTACCTTACTTATATTGTCATTGCTACCTTACTTATATTGTCATGCTACCTTACTTATATTGCCATTGCTACCTAACTTATATTGCCATTGCTACCTTACTTATATTGTCATTGCTACCTTACTTATATTGTCATTGCTACCTTACTTATATTGTCATGCTACCTTACTTATATTGTCATTGCTACCTTACTTATATTGTCATTGCTACCTTACTTATATTGTCATTGCTACCTTACTTATATTGTCATTGCTACCTTACTTATAATGACATTGCTACCTTAGTTATATTGTCATTGCTACCTTAGTTATATTGTCATTGCTACCTTACTTATACTGACATTGCTACCTTACTTATACTGACATTGCTACCTTACTTATACTGACATTGCTACCTTACTTAACACTGACATCACTACCTTACTAAATGCTGGCATGACTACCTTACTTGATGCAGGCATTTCAATTCTTAAGGTTTGATGTTATAATTTGATGAGTTATTGGGGGTGGGAGGGTGTGGCATTACTTGATTAATGCTATTGTATGAAATGTTCTCTTCATCTACTGATCAGCTGCTTCCTTTGCTGATCTTGCTTTACAGCAGCTGTTTCAGGAAGCATTCATTGAACATGTGGACTTCATGTCCAGCCTATTGACTTGTGTCTTTGTAGTTGGGGGATAGAAAGAAAGAAGACGGATGGGTGAATAGAAAGACAATGAGGATATATGTGAGGAGAGGGGAATGGAAACGTGGATGTCAGCTCAAGGGGGGAAAGTGTGAAAATGTGAAGAGGGAGTGAGATTTACAGGTTACAAATGAGAAGGGGAAGGAGTGGGTGAAAATAAGGAGAGAGTTATAGAGAAATAGGTAGAAAAATCATGTAGAGAAAATTGGGACAGTGAACACGAGTCAGTCAGGTGAGCTAGGAAAATCTTGTGAAATTAATAGAGTGCACAGATGACTGGTGAGTTGTCAGTTAGTGCGCAAGACAGTAGACTGAGAGAGTCGAGAAGTAGTATAACCGGTATGAAAATGATACCACCCCCCTGAGCTCACCATCCCTGAAGCAAATTAAAACCCCCAGCCCCCTCGAGTTTGGGGGTGTCCCTCAAATCTACCTTTTTTAGGTCGTTTTGATATCGGACGGTGTCTAGAAACCCTATCGGGACCCCTTAAGTTTGGGTTACCCAAACTCGAGGGGGCTGGGGGTTTTAATTTGCTTCAGGGATGGTGAGCTCAGGGGGGAAGTATCATTTTCATACCGGTTATACTACTCAGGAAAAAACAGTTAGAGAGTGTAGCTCTATAGATATATGATATGGCGCCAGGCAAAAATCATTGTGCGTGGCTAGTGTGGGGATCTACTACAACCTGTGGGAGGACGTGCAGGGGTTCGTACTGCTGGATTCATAATGATAGATTGCGAAAAGGTGGTGGAACAACACCATGTATTGGCTGCGGCATGGGCGTCTCAAACAAGCTTAGTCTCTGTGTAAGATGTGGGTACCATAACTTAATCACTAGAGACAGTAACGCACGCGCGAGAGCCTTTCAGAAGGAGTTTAAACGTCTCGCGAGGATCGAAATTTCCTATTAGAGACTTATGGACTGCTATATATAGAGTTGCAACATGCCTGAACTCAAATCTTTGGAACAGCTGTCGCTCGAGAAGGTGATTTCTTGCTGCTGCACACGGAACCCAAAGCTCGGAGACGTGAGGCTACTACCCAAGGTCTTTCATGAAGTGGTTTGGAAGGGCGCGCACCGGCGACGCTATGTCAGGGTCCTAAACGATCTTGAACAGATTGCCACGATCCTAGACGTTATCGGGTTGGCCCCTGCGGATGGTCAGCGTGCATCACACGCCAATATTTTAGAGTGGTCGACCCTTGCGGATGGTCAGCGTCTATCACACGCCGAAATTTTAGAGTGGGGTAGGACTATGGGCTTAATTAAGGGTTATGAAGCATGGAGGTGGAAAGAGGAACACAGGCTAAATTTATACGATGTCCTATGGGATCTCAAGTCAATCAGCAGGATCACCAGCGAATTGGGGTATGGGCAACTAACACCAGTTGAAATTTTAGAGTGGGGTAGGAAATGTGGTTTTTCGCGAGAGATGATAACGAGGCAACTCCCAGCGGTAAACATCGACATCTAATTTCGGGAACTCCCGATGTCCTGCGGACGGCAGGCACGATAATTAGCCTCGCACAGCGAAAGCAAATGATCAACACATGACAGTCATACGCTCCATCACATGATCCATGTAAAAATAGAAAATTATGTAACGTGACAGGGGTTTAAAAGGAAAACCGTGAGCGAAAAATCGTTTGTGACAACCGTGACACTCTCGTCCCGGTTGTTCTGTTTGTCGCATTTTTTTCGAGCTGAAAATTGTTATCACAGTTGACAAAAGATGAGCAGCCGAGGATATGCATGTGACTGTTAAGTGGCTCACTTAACGGGGGAATTCAGTTAATCTGCGGAAAAGCCGCCCGAAACATAGCACTTTTGACTTCCTTGATAATATCTTTGGAGGAGGCGGCTTTAATTAGAGTGCACTGATTTACTGTGATGGAGCGCTTGGTACTTTAGGTGCGTCCTCCGGACGGGTAAAAGCCTCGCGCAGCGAAGGTGTATACGGGGGAGGAAGACATTCAGAGGCGTTGCCATATGACAAGAAATCAGAGGCGTCTCCACATGCACAAGTTATTTTTGCGGCGCATCGCAACGATATTTGTCGAATTCTGCAATTACTTCCTCTTTCCCTCTGTCCATCCATTCTTTTTTTGTTGCGTCATCCAGCTCTCGGGTTTTAGACCGAATCTTTTCCTTCATAGCCCAATACTTATCAAATTCGGCAACAATTAGTTTAAATTCCACATCGGAAATATTGCCGTCTTCTAGGGCTGTGGATACAATTCCGGCGATGGTGTCTAGCTTACTTTCAGCCAGAACACGAATCTCATCGTGCTTTTTAGCTTTTCGATTCAGCTGACGAGAGACCTGCTTACTGACCGCCCCGAAGGTGCCACAGACTAGGGCCCCAATCTCGAGCCCTACAGCTACAGGGACCATAATAACGGTCGAAAGCAGCGCTATACCCCCAGCGCCTAGCCCAGCTGTGGTTGTAAACAGTACTGTATCAAGATGGTCTAGACCATTAGCACCGCGCCGATATTTCTTGTATAGGGTCATCCGTTTATCGCTCTCGTCCTCCAAACATTTTCGCAGGCGGACAACCTCTTGAATGCGGTAGGACTGGTCGACAGGCCGATCAACTGACGCGTCTAGTGTGGGATACATAGTCAGGCAGAACAGGTATATAAAGCTTTATGCAGAACTTTTTATCTGTTTAATTAGGTGCTCAATAACGCGATCACTTACCGGGGTCAGGCTAAAAAGTAGCCGTTTAAAGTAAAACGACAATCCACTGAATATAAATTCAAGGGATATTTTTTCAAACACCGCGTTTGCTTCCAAATCGCTAACATTCGTTGAGAGGTCTGCCTTCCCCTCCCCAATTTTTATAACCAAGCCCATCGTTTCGGGGCGTTTCCACTTGATCGACACCCCAGGCAAAATCTCGATCGGGGCGCTGGGGAGCATACTGCCCGTCTCAATTTCTAGATATATCACAGACCCCTTTGGGGGTTTTCTTAAGATTTCTAGGTCTCTGGGAAACGTTGTTTGAGCCTGTAACTTAGCAATGTTAACGCCCTTCGGACCCAGGTAGTAAGAATTAACGTGCCCATTGAGGGTCATCGGCTCTGCGCCGGACGGGCGATAGCCGACAAACATGCTGCCAGCGTTCATTAGCCATACCACTTTTGTAATACCACCCTCGGCCGGACTTTGCAAATCTATATAGCGCATGGCTAGGTCCAGCCTGAGCTCCCAATTGGGTTCAAAACCACTTGTATGACTTTCTATGGCGGCCCGCCGATAAAGGCCTCCTTTGGCTAACTCCATCCCATAAAGCACCCCCGCGCTTCCCGGATCATCGAATCCTCGAACATCTCCGAGGTTGGCGAAGCAATTCCTCGTGGCCCAGACCTTAGGTCTGTGCTCATTGCTTGAACCTTGCAAGAACTTGTCTACTGGCATAGTAGTAATACTGGCATATTCGATATTATAAACTAATATATTTGTTGAATTGACCCGAACTACCACAGTTTCTCAATGAGGAGAGTTGCCTTTATATTAAGGGTAATACTGATGGTTGTGCGCACAGATGATAACGATAATTGTAAAGACGAGGGTTGTGATATCACACACACTCCCGAGGTGTTGAAATGGATGTAGTCTGTTATCGTATGTTGTAACACTAACGCAGGGGGAGGGCCTATATGCAGCGAGATGTCAATCGACTCGCGGTTACTCCCATTGCGCAGTCCTACCAACTGAATCTTATAGACCCCAGGCTCTCTTATGGAAAGGATTGCTTTTCTGTCGCCTTCGTTACGCGGATCCTGTGTAAGCTGAGGGTCCCCAATCGGTGTGATCAATAAGGTCCTAGATAACTTCCATTGCAAGGAAATCTCATATATATCGTAGCGTTGCCCCAAGGCTCTCACGAGCTCATCTTTTATAGTGTTCTCAACATATGCCATAGTGGCCGCGTCTTGGGGTGCTTCGGGGTCGGCGAGCTCGGATATTTTGTGATGACCCCACTTAATGTCGTGGGTTGGTGCTTTTGATCCATCCAGCTGTAGGACTTTAGCGTTTAATATATCCATTGTGGATATAACGAGGGCGTCAACGTATTTTTTGGTTGCCGCGCTTTGATCTGTTTGTGGATCAGCAAGACCCGCAATTTCGTTGCCACCCATATGGAGAGCACCGCTCATACTTCCTCCGGATAGAGGCAGGACATCACGTGCGTCAACATACTCTTTAGTAGCCGCATCGCTAGAATCTAAAGGGCTCCCTACGGCTTTCAGCTGGAAGCCCCCCAATGATAGGTCACCTAGCATTGTATCGCCAGCCCTATGTACGAGGCCGACTGGGCTGCCCCACGAGGCCGCCGCCGCTCCACAGCCGGTGCTATGTCCCATATAAAACTTATCCACAGGCATCACACTCTCTGTTTAGCTATGTGTAAGATCACATTTTTAAAAGCATTTCCAGCTGCGAGTTCACACAACACTCGAAGACATAGGTGGCCGCAGATAACCTCTTCGGGTCTCTGCAGTTGGAACGTCTGTGTCTGTATAGGAAGACCCTCGCTGCGCGAAGCTTTTACCAATCCGGAGGACAGATATTCCACGAGTTCCTTGGGGGGATCCAACCCAAAACTATCGAAATAACAAATCGTACGGCCATCTTTGTAATACGCCACCCAGTGGGTGCCCCCACCACTGCTGGAGTCGAGATTAACTATGCCGCATTCTTTCTGAGAAATCTTGTTAGGCAGGGTGTTTCGCGAAAACACGCCACGAAAGTGGGGGATGGTACGGCCGGCCTTTTCAATATCAAAATTGCTCAGGGGTTCTACTTTTTTTGGGGCGCCAAGTAGAGCCCCGAACCCTTGCATTTGCCACAAATGCCGTGCCCCGTGCTCGCCGATGGGGCCAGAAACAACCCCGCACCAGCTAGCTGTTTCTCAACCTCACGATTGTGGTGCTCGGCCTCAGCCTGGGCTCGAGCACTCGCTTTTTTATCGTCGACTGCTTTCGCGATAGCCGCACTACCTCCTGCTAGCGACCCCGCTGCAGCGAGCCCCCCTAATATTAAGGGCAAAAACGGTAGAAACCCACCCGTTTTTTGAGCCGCTAGCTGAGTTTTGGAAATAACGAGCTCGGCCCCAGCACTGGCGGCGCGTTTCTTCTCCAGGTGAGCTATTTGTCGCTTAGTGAGCCCCAGGGTATCGTCGCCATGAAGCTGCTCAACCGTCAGCCGAATAGTAACGCCTACCCCATCATGGGCGGCTTGTGCCAATGTTTCTTTCTGCCCCTGCGTAAGTGTTAACCCAAAAGGAGTATACTTCATTTTCCTATACTGTATATTGATGGAGATTTTTGTTCAATTCAATTTGCTAAATTTCGTGCCGTCAGACTCTAGCGTCAGCAGGCGGTCGCTAATGAGCACTGCGTAGGCCATGGTTCCTGCTGGCACGTTGTTTCCAAAAGTCGCCCTGACCTGTACGGTTTGGACAGCCGTTTTCAACCGCTCCGACTGTCTGCGGACATCGAGGACGTGGATTGGGTATAATTCTACAAATTCGAGCGGAGTCACCTGGTTTGAGGACACGCTTCCCTCAATACCATAGTATTCTACCTTAAAGTCACATAACCTCTTGTAAGCCCTGGAAATCTTTCGCTGTACAAAGTCCATTTTTTCCTCGGAGTCAGGATACTGATCGGTATTTAACCTCACATGAATGTCAGTTAAATTTACATGGTCAAAGCAAGCCGGATTGCTGGTCTGGCTATCGCGGTTGGTTTGGAAAGCCACCAAAAGCCATCGTGGTTTTTCAGTACCTGATGTGATAGCCAGAGTCCAGGTAAACGAACTGGCTTCCGGCACGGCAAAGCTTTCGCATTGAAGAGTTCGAAAAGCTATCGGCACTTTAACTTTCTTGGCTATCTGCTCTACTAATTCTGTCTTGGCAGCCAAAGAAGGCATGACGTGCGGTATTACCCAGGCAAGCTTAGTTAGCGTGACTTTCCCTCTAGGCGCCGCAGCATCGCGAAATATGCCTTTGGTATCTGATTCACGAGATAATATCAACGAATGTTTACAACCATAAACCACCTTGCGGTAGTCCTCGCAAAAACCGAACAGGTGGCTTAACGGGACGCAGAACGAAAACGTCCCGCTTGGATTCGGCTTGACCACTACTAGCTGCCGTCGGGCCTCCCACCCAGTATTAGCTGATTCAGCCGCCGCTGAGGTATCTTTTTGCCAGCACATGTTAAGACCCTCGGCCTTTGAAAAATCATCTCCATATGTCAACAGGCCCTTAATTGTTGTGGCTTGGCCAGGGTTGAGAACATTCTCAATATCTTGATCATTGAGCCGGTACCTTAGCCGCGAGAACATGTACATAACGGCGTTATTTACGAGCGAAGCAAGCGTTGTAGGTGTGTAGTCGACTTCTGTGCCGGATGCTAGCCTCCCTTCAACATTGTGAAAACTTTTAGACGGGTGTGTGTAAACGTCTTGGAAGTTTACTTCGATTGCTATATCCTGATTGTTGTTTATTGTGGCGGGGTTTTGTGGGTGATACTCCTTGTAGACGTACGACTCGATGCTCTCGTCAACAAGCGTCTGCTCTACAAGAGTCAACATTTCATCGGTAATTTCTTGTGTATCCGCCATAGAAAATTTACTTCAGATATAGAAACAATTCTATTTTCTAATAAAGAATTTTCCTAAAACCCGAGCCTGCTATCCGACTGTTGATATTTTGACGTGCCGCTTCAGTCGTGGGGGCCGCAAGCCCATGCAGAATCTCTAAGGTTTTTTCAGAGATAACTCTCTCCGGCCCTGTAGCGGCTCGCGTGGACGAGCGTGCTTTGCTGCGGACTATGTCAGCGATTTGCTTAATTGAGGCTGCGGTTGTAGCGCCGGCCTTAGCAACTTTACCGGCCACGTCCGCTACATTTGCTATAGCGCCTTTGTTTGCCACAACGAATTTACCGACACCCCCAATAGCCCGCACCACGGGTTGTATCCAGTCCGACAGGCCTTTTCCGATTACATAGCGCTGTCTTTTCATCCGCCGGTTTCCCTCTGCCACGTTCCGCGAAATTCTCAACATGGTAGCTTAGAAGATTTTCTATAATGTCAGTCAAAATGTTTAATGTAAGAATTTTACTTCAAATCTGCCGAAGATGTAATCTAGCTGTAATTCGTTCCCCTCGGAGATTCAATTGAGAGCCATTCTGATCCGTTAGCCACAAGCGTATTTTATGAATATTGCCACGCTGGCTTACAGCTAGATAAACCAAATTGGTTGGGGTCTCTATGACCTTAAGTCCGGGTTGTACGCCTGGATAAAAGCTATACAAAACAGGTTGGTTGGTGCCATTTAGGTAGGAACCACTGACTAGATCGCAGTTTACAAGTATGCTACTAAGTGTTGAAATGTCTACTGGTTTGTCCCCTGTATGGAATCCAGTAGTGGATAGCACCCTCGGCTCGAATCCGAGAGTCGACGCAATGGTAGATTTGGCCATGTCAACTCTGTAGCTAGGGTTTGTAATCTCAATGTATGCACGTAAGGTCGCTCTGTTTGCTCCCACAGCTATGTTATGCGCCTGCGTATCAGAATTCCAATCACCGTTGGCCTTCAGCTGGCATTGAATCTCATCGTTAATTTGCGCGAGTTCGTAGCTTCCTTCTGGCAAAGAAATTGTCCTCCAGTTAGCACCCGCGTTTGGGCTGTAAACGAAAGTATTATTACTTTCTGTAATGTTGGGGACAGCGTTATATGTCTCCAGGTTTACTAAGGATAATTCGTACTTATTGTCAGGGTCGAGGTAGAGGGGCGGAGAAAGTGTGGTTGTCCAGTCGGTGCTGTTTGACGAAAATACGAAAGAGTTACCCTCTTTAGGGCGAAGAAGCTTTTTAATTCCCTTTAGCTGAAACTCCATTTGGGGTATGCAGTTATAGGAGGCTTCTGTTCAATTCGAGAATCAAATCCTTAGGAACCGCACCACTGCGAAGGAGCTCGTCTAAAATAGCCGAAATTTCATTATCAAGGCCCGTATTACCTGCACGCTTCGAGGCAGCTAATAGCTGTAGCCTTTCAACTAGCGCGTCTGGGTCATTATAATATTGTAAAGCCCCACCTTCGCTGCGCGAGGCTTTTACCCGTCCGGAGGACCTTAGCAGCTGGTGTTTTTTGCTCTTTCGCCCATGGAGAGGCAAGCCGGCAAGTTCAGCCAGCCGCTGGAAAGTTTTGACAGCCTCGGGGGTATATTGCATCGTTTTTAAAAAGCGCTTTGTAAGGAGATTGTAAAGCGACTCATCTGCCGGAGCTTCGAGCACTAGATTGTCTCCATTGTCGAACGCCCGCAGTTTCCCCGCCTGCAAAGCTTGCGGGTCGATTGTGAGGGATCCAAACCGGTTTCCCTTTAGTTTCAACCCACTACCTGTAGCGGTAGCTGTAGCAGTAGCCCCACTAGATCGGACGAGCCTGTAACCCTGTGTTAGTAGGCGAAGACGTTCACTATATTGTTTTAGAGCGTCCTTTTCCATCGTTAATTGCTGCTTTCTTTCTTCTGTGGTGGCTTTACGCTTTTTTTCCGCTCCCAGTACATATCGGTTAGTGTGAGTGACTCTATTGATGGTGTTGGCGATTTCTTGTGTGTCGCTGAGGTCGAGTTCGCTGGGGGGCTTAAATCCGTGGCGCCTTATCATTTCAATATCCAACCCTTGGTC
The DNA here is from genome assembly GCA_032433765.1 of Megaustenia siamemsis. Classification (NCBI taxonomy): domain Eukaryota; kingdom Metazoa; phylum Mollusca; class Gastropoda; order Stylommatophora; family Ariophantidae; genus Megaustenia; species Megaustenia siamemsis. The sequence continues at coordinate 83,510,230 of JAVIAB010000106.1, read as the reverse complement.
GGGACTAATATATAGCGTGGGGGCATCTTCTACCGGCAGAGGCATGTCTTGACGTGCCGTCGGTGCCGCTCCGTGGAGTGCGTAGGCTTGTCTTGACGTGCCGTCGGTTATCGGTGCTGGCAAGCGCTCTATTGCGGCTGTGACTTTTCCTATCTCCGCTGCTTGGTGTGAGGTGATTGGTTTGAAAAGTTTGGCTGCCTCTTCCTGCAGAGACGACTCCCCTAGTGATTCTGTTTGAAGGCGTTGCCGCGCCTGGTCTCTGAGCGCTAGGTAGTTCCGGACGAGGGCTGTACGTTCGCGCATGTCGCGCCACATCCTTACTTCAAATAGATTTCATCCCTACTTCAAATAGATTTCATCCCTACTTTAAATAGATGACTTCGGTATGTAGAATCGATCAAATCCACATCGATACCGATCATCATAGGCCCGGCTGGTCAGATCGATACAACAGAACCCGTACGGCTCGCGCGTGCACGCACTAAAGAAGTTTCGAAATTCTTCGAAAGGCATGTCACCACACACATAGGTGTCATGTATGGCGCGCAAGTTTTTCGTGTCTTGATTAAATATGATAAGCATGTTACAATTATCTCGAATCGTTTGTTTGGGAATCCTGAAATAATTCTGCGTTAGATAGAATGAGTCCGCACCACCGTGACGGCCTTGGCTGATGTATCTCGATGGGGGTTTGTTTTTCCAACATAACGTCATCAAATACCATAATGCTACGTTCGTTTTTGTTCAGACTCTCTACTGGGATGATATCATCTGATATGCTGTGAAACGAGGCTACCTCTTTCCCAGTGACTGCTTTAATGGCATCCGCCCAGTCCTGCAGCCACTGGTATTTCTCTTGTCTAAGGGATTTTGAGTATATATGCAGTCTATTGTATTTAAGGAAACCCTTTCTTAGGAGGAGATTAAGCATTAGGTTAGTCTTCCCACACCCGGAGGGGCCGCAGATTACACAACGGATGCTACTAGGAAGCAGCCAATGATGTTGTGGCTCGTGTCGATTTTCATCGCAATCTAAATTTAAGATTTCCATAATACTCCCCTATATAGCTATATATAAATTTAGGAAGAGATGTACTGCCTTCGCTGTAAACAACACACTCCCACTTTAAATGAGGAGACTATAACTCTAAAGAACAACCGACCAGCCAAGAGAGGTGTTTGCACGGTGTGCGGTGCTAGAAAGAGCCAAATTCTTCCTGCGTCCTCCGGACGGGTAAAAGCCTCGCGCAGCGAAGGTGCTGGTCTTCTTAACAGTGCCATGAATGCCCTACCTCTGCCCGAGATGCATATGCGTCTCCCCAAAGGGGTCCCATCTGAAGATGTCCCGGGTGGAACTTTTCAAAACACTGGAAAATACTCATATTGCGGGCCGTTTACCAAGATTGCCAAACGCCTCTCTCAGGGCTATAGGGGTGTGAATAGTCTTGATCGTGCCTGTCTAAACCACGACGTTGCCTACGCAGCCCATAAAGATACCCCCGGACGGAATCATGCGGATGATGTACTGGCAGCTACCGCATCGCAGATTGCACTATCAGATGCTCCAGACTGGGAAAAGCGTGATTCTAAGACTGTTTCTGCGATTATGGCTGCGAAATCACGCTTCGGGATGGGCCTTAAAAAAAAAGTCGCGAAGGAGGTAGTAGAAAATATTCCTAAACTGAAGAAGTTTTCTATGGCAGAGAAGTCTTCTTCAATCATGGAGAAATTCTACTACAGTCCTCAAGGCTATTGGCGTGGGCTGGCGGCCATCCCGAAGCTTGCTGCGGCAGCCCGAGTTAGCAAAAAGGATGCTCGGGACTGGCTCTCGAAACAAGACATATGGCAGCTCTATTTGCCTGCTCCTCGACGAATACCACGGCCACATTTTAACGTGACTGCGCCAAACGAAGTTCATCAAGGGGATTTATTATATCTGCCGCATGATCGTGTGAAACGACGCACGTACAAATACGCCTTGACCCTCGTCGATATAGCCTCCCGGTACAAAGAGGCAGAGCCCTTGGCTACAAAAGATTCACAAGAGGTTGCAGACGCCCTTGAGAGGATTTATAAACGGAGCCCTATGAATTTTCCAAAGCTTCTTCAGGTCGACCCGGGAAGAGAATTCATGGGCTCGGTATCATCACTTATGGCAAAATATGGGACTGAAATACGGCGTGGGCGTGTGGACCTCCATAGAGACCAAGGTATAGTAGAACGTTTTAACCGGACTCTGGCCGAGCGGCTTTTTGGTCACCAGTATGTTCAGGAGCTATTGCTTGCTGCCCGTGGGTCTTCTGAGCGGTCTGCAGAATGGGTGGCTCGACTCCCTGCGGTTGTTGCGGCTTTAAACAATGAGCCGACTCGGCTGACAGGTAAGAAGCCTGTGGATGCCATTAAACTTCAGAGAGTGACTGCGCAACCCTCATCTGTCGTTCCAGGACGCCCTGTAGGGCTCGAGGAGCCGCTGATCCCGTCTGATGCAATGGTTCGGTATTTGTACCAGCCTGGCGAGCTCGAGGGTGGTCGAAAACGTGCTACTGACCCCGTGTGGTCTGTGACCCTGCATTCGATCTGAAATGTATTGCGGCAGAATGGCCAGCCTGCTGTGTACTATTTGGAAGATGGTCCACAGCGTGGGTTTGTGCGTGAAGAGTTGATGCTTGTTCCTGAGGGGACAGAGCTTCCTCCAGGTAAGATTCTTGCAATCAATTGAACACAAGGAGACTCATGTAATCTTTGCCGGAACGGCGTCATCAGAAACAATGTTCCTAATAGATGCCCAAGAAATGCATCGTCGACACCCAGGCACATTTTGGGCCCCACCCGATGAAGAGCTTCAGCGATTGAAATCAGGGGACATCGTAAAAGTTTGTAATGGGGAGGAGCGATTTTGGGTAGTGATTCAAACTGTAGAGTACCCACAGGACTGGAATGCTTCTGATATTAGATTAACTGGTGTGCTTGATAATAACTTAGTAAGTTCTAGTGCTCGTCTCGGGGACGTTATAGAATTTCGAGGCATGCATGTATATGATATATACCCAGATAAAGAATACTCTCAATCATTTGAACACATGGCGCGTCATGGTAATCCATCTATGCCTTTAGTCCTAGTAGAAGCTCAGCATCAACAGTGCCCCGGTTCACCACCTCCGACTAACGAGGCCCTTATGGGCTTGTCGCAGGGGGACGTCGTTAAAATTGGTACCTCAAACATGCGCTTTTGGGTGGTCATTCAGAGTATAGTTCTCGCCTCTAGTCCCCAAGATTATACATTTACGGGTATACGTGAAAGGGATCTCGAGAGAGACGGCGTGGGGGATGTTATAGTGTTCCAAGGTAAGCATATATACGCTACTGACTAGGCAGCGGTGTACTCAATGGGTTCCGTGTGGATCCCATCAGGCAAGACCCGTCGCTTGTCGTAGTATGCACTGAGCCCGAGCTTTTCTTGGTGGTAGGTGGTCATCTGCCCGTTATGCATACGAAAGCCGCGGTTCACAGCACGGTCTTTGAAACCGTAGAGAGCCAACTTGTACCGTTCCCATGTCAGGTTATTAAGCCTCGCCGACATCCCCTTACACGAGTGTTTGCTCTTTTTCTTACCATCGACGAAATAACATTTCGAGCACAGAGCAATAGCTCGATGCCCTGAGAATTCGAGCTTGAACAGGCCCGGAGTTCGTCCGCTCCAGGTATCCCAAGAAAGCCAGTCTTTTTTGCACTTAGCAAACTCTTCTTTGAGCTCTGGCCGAACTGCAGCCTCTAGTGTGGTGCTGCTCAGAGCGAAGTATAGTGAATCGGTGTCCATCTGTATTAGCTCATAATCTTGACGGTCGACGAACCGATCCAGGAAGTCGTGGTAGAACTCGAGAATCCTTAGTTTTGCGAGCTGATAGACAGCAATGCCTACTTGAAACGGTCTGTAAATACATACTCGAGGCTTACGGCTTTTTATTTCGTAGGCATCTCCTATTTCGGTGAGATCATCGAACCAGGCTGAACGTAGTGCACGGTCCACGGTTTCCTCGTCTTTTGTGTAGCAGACGTTGGTGTGTCGCTCCAAGGCTTCGATTAGTTTTCCGTAGCTTGAGTTTCCTATCAGTTTGTGTATTTCGGCTAGGAGTGCCTTCTCTTTGTCAACATCACCCAGTCGGCGTGCCTCAGTGACTTCCTTGACGAACCAAGCCAAGCATTTTTCTGGCTTATAGTGAATTATTGTATAAACGGCTTGGAGCTCTAGTCCATGCTGCAAGTACCACTTTAGCAGCGGTGTGTATACCAGAATGTCATCGGCCTCAAGGACACCCAGCAGTTTCTTTGTGGAAGAACGTTTCCGACCTGTCTGCTTCAAATAATCCTTCATTTCTTGAGGCACGGCAGCTTCTGGAACTTCACGGTTTATAAATATCGGTGGCATTTCCTCGAATTTTTTCCATAGTGTTCGTGGTACGGCAAGCTTGCACCTGACGAAACCAAACAATCGACCGCTTAAGACCAGATCACGTACCCTGGGCGCATCAACCTCAGGCTCTTTAAGCTCGATTACCTTCTCTTTACCAGCTGGCATGTCCTGAAGCATTGTATAAAGATATAGGGCGTTTGCGTCATATCCAACTGCCCGCTTACAGCGTTTTGCTTTAGGATTTTGATGCGAGCGGATTCGTGTGACCCCCGCTTCGTGATAACGGGTGAAGACTATCGAGGGACCTCCAGTTACTGCAGCTTTCAAATACGTGTATGCCTTTTTACCTGGAGCATACAAGGACCCTTCTGGTGTACCCCTTAATAGATACTGTAGGGACACCCCTGGCAGTGAAACTGCGTCTTTAAATATATCGATGCCTTTTTCGCCGTAGTAGGTTCTCATCTTCTCAGCCGCTTCAACGCCAGGACCTACGTCGAGGTCGTTGTAGTAACGTAGCCAATCTGCGAAAGTTGTCATTCCTTTCTCTCTGAAGATACATTGACAGTCACCCCATTCTGTCTTAGACAGGGGGTACGCATTTTTCAACCGAGAGAACCATGCAGGGTAGTCTGGAAGGCCTGGATAGGGCAGTTTGTTCGGACTGTCAAACCATTCGTATGGGAACCACGACTTTGTCTGTTTACACCCGTAGGCTTTGATCCATTTGTCGTAGGAGGCACCAGGTCCTAAATAGTTGATGATATCCAAGAATTTGAACTCGGGTGTTGATAGGAACATTATTTTTGTGCCTTTAGTGGCTACAAAGACTTTTTTACAGGTGTCGGCGAGCTCTTCTACAAAGTATTGCTTGATGAGGTTCAGATCGTATTTGCCCGAGTTGAAGCCTAGCACCGGGACCTGACAGCACCAATCTAGTATCTTCTTTTGTTGATTTTTGGGCAGTAAAGCAAGGTCGTCTGGTAGGAACTGAGCCTCCACATCAGCCCGCAAGACTGCAGCTCGTTGCTGGAGTTCCTGCATGAATTTATTAGTCAAAGCTTGTGGATCAGCATTACAAATGTGCGTGGGTTGACGGTCTAGAGTATCCCCTATCGACACTGAGATCGGTGTGTGTTCGTTTTCATATGTGAGGTCGAGGGTGGGTTCATTTCTCTTCGTTTTGTCGAGTAAAGCTTCGAAGTCATAAAAGATAAAATGTGGATATGTAACAGTTCTTTCTGCAGGCATTAGGATATTTAACCGTGGAGGCTTTCGACATTCCCACACGACCACCAAGTTGTAACCAGCGTTTACGATTTTTTGTTCTTGCTGACGGGTCTTCTTGAGTATATCTCGAACATAGACGGCCTCCACCTTTATTCCCTGTCGTGTCTTTTTGTTTATTTTTCTAGTTTCGTCCTGCTTACAGTGGACAGGACATCCGTGGAAATAACAACCGTGGAATTGAAACACTGTCCTCGTGATTGGCTCATACCCGTCTACAGGAGCACCTGCGATCTCCCGCTCCCCACCGTGACCACAGTGAGCATGGTGAATGTGTAACCCTCGGGCTTGTGCTTCGTGCTCGATCCACTGTATCGAGGCGAGACTGGCATTTGACTTAGGATAGAAGGCTTTTTCATAGGCAGATTGGGGGCGTATCACTTTCTCACCCTTACAAATGACTTCGGTTTCCCCCTTTTGACAACGAGTGACGTGTCGCTGCAGGCTAGTTGACTGCGTGCACTGCTGATTACAGTGTCCGCAAGCATAGGTGTTGGTTAGTTTCTTGATGTCAGTGATCAGCGAAGCATGTTCGTTGTAGATAGAAAGCGTTATTGGTTCGATGCCTATTTCAGAATAGTGTGCTGGTTGTCTTATAAGCTTCCAGATGCCATCCTCACTCGGCACGTAAACTCGTATGCCCAGACGAAAATGCTCCTCGGCCAATTTAAAGTCTGCGAACGTTAGCTTTGGTGTTTTAGTAAGGTCAACATATGCCCCAAAGAAAGATCTGGCTAGTTCGTGCGCTTTCGCAGTACAACGGTCTGATCTGGATCCTCGATGAACAGCTAGGCACCGGAAGAAACAGAAATTATCGTTGTAGCCGTCCAGCGCAACGAGCCCTTTCTTGTTTCGCAGCCAGTCTGGTAATCGACCGTTTCCTACCAGCAGTTCATTGGTCAGAATAGCCTTGATCTCGACCTGTACCCAACGTTGGAAAATCCATTTTGTATTGGGCTTCTTTTCATTCCCCAAACGCTTTTCTTCCTGTTCCTCTAACCACTGACGAGCTGTGGCCTGTGTGGTCAATAGGTTACTGCCACGTCGACTGCCAAGTTCATTTGGGTGGAAAAGCATGGTTTTACCAGTCTCGATGTGACGGATCTGAATTGTGTAGCTATATCTGAGATAGAAAGCTGTCTGCAGTTCAGCTACCCTCTCCATCGCACGATCGACAACGAACCTCGATAGACCTCGAAAGAATTTCCAGGTGATGACCCGTCTTCCTCGCAATTCCCCGTCTTGGGGAATGAGCTCTTGAAGAATTTGGGCACCCTCACTTGCGATGATGCCGGCAGGGGCCTTTCCTCTGCGATGAAGGGGCCCTAAGACCCGCCGGGCTTTCCATTGCAGACGTTGTCGTGCGGCAAGCTTGTCCCAGGCTGTCAGGCGAAGCTTTCGATCGCTCTTGATATCTTGCTCATATTTGTGAGCCCGCAATGTAGCAGTTATCTCATCATCAAACATCTTTAGTTCATGACGCAGCTTTTCCGGTCTCTGAGGATCATCATAGTTAAGACTAAAAATGGTAGGGTATCGTCTATGTAAGTTTCCACTTTTTACTCCACGAGCTATACGCTCACGTCGGACTTGTTGTCGGGCATCTGTGATTAATTGTGTCAATTCAGGTTTCCGCATTTTTGAGTAGCCTTCTAACCCGTAACTCTTTGCTTCTATTCGCAACTGCTTAACAGTAGGCATGTTGCAACTCTATATATAGCAGTCCATAAGTCTCTAATAGGAAATTTCGATCCTCGCGAGACGTTTAAACTCCTTCTGAAAGGCTCTCGCGCGTGCGTTACTGTCTCTAGTGATTAAGTTATGGTACCCACATCTTACACAGAGACTAAGCTTGTTTGAGACGCCCACGCCGCAGCCAATACATGGTGTTGTTCCACCACCTTTTCGCAATCTATCATTATGAATCCAGCAGTACGAACCCCTGCACGTCCTCCCACAGGTTGTAGTAGATCCCCACACTAGCCACGCACAATGATTTTTGCCTGGCGCCATATCATATATCTATAGAGCTACACTCTCTAACTGTTTTTTCCTGAGTAGTATAACCGGTATGAAAATGATACTTCCCCCTGAGCTCACCATCCCTGAAGCAAATTAAAACCCCCCAGCCCCCTCGAGTTTGGGTAACCCAAACTTAAGGGGTCCCGATAGGGTTTCTAGACACCGTCCGATATCAAAACGACCTAAAAAAGGTAGATTTGAGGGACACCCCCAAACTCGAGGGGGCTGGGGGTTTTAATTTGCTTCAGGGATGGTGAGCTCAGGGGGGTGGTATCATTTTCATACCGGTTATACTACTTCGAGAAGGCGGGTGGCCAGTTGGCCTTTTCGTCTTCACAGGGACCAGTCATAAATTTTGTGTAGTAGTGTGAGTGGTAAGTGGCCGAAGTAAGTGTGACGAATCGGCAGATATTACTGTAGGCTGTCCAGCGAAATAGCTACCAGGGGAAGTGCACGAATATACAAGCAGTGTTACCGTGGCTACAGTTGTTGGAGGAACTGGTGGCAACCAATGTGAATGAAGCAGTGAGTCCCAATGAGGGAGACATCAACAGCAACTCTGTCAGGCGAGTGTGTTGGTATTTAACTGAACTGTTACAGTTTACAAGGAATGTGAGATCCAGAGCGTTTCATTGATATGTTAGACATTGAGCACACTACTCACGTCAGCTAAGTGTGTTGTTATTAGTTGAACTTTTGCAAGCACAAGGAATGTGAGATCCAGAGCGAGTCATTGATATGTTTGACATTGAGCGCACTACACACGTTAGCTAAGTGTGTTGTTATTAGCTGAACTTTTAAAATTACAAGGAATGAGAGAGCAAGAGCATTTCATTGATATGTGGCACAGTGAGCTCGCCACTCAATTTAGGCAGGCGTCTTGTTATTAGCTGAACTTCTATATTTTACCAGGAGCGTGTACAAAAGTATTTACAGTGTATGGTGTATAATAAACTCACTAATTCAGATTTGTGGGAGTCAGTGTCAATGTGTCCACTTGAGAAATCGAGGGCAGGTACTGTGAGTGAAATAAAGACCGAGCATTGTATTATAACACAGGTGTTGTTGAGTCTAAAGAATCAGTACAGCAGTATCCTTGATGTGGTGATGAATGAACCGCGACACGGGTCTAGCATCTTAGAGTGAGGCTGGCATCAGCCATCACAAGAGACAGTGCAATGTACTAGCCAAGGGGAAGCAGCTTTGATTCTAGCAGTCAGGAGGACAAGGTCAACAGAAACACAGGGCGGCACGAGTGACGCCGCACACAGGCTGTTTACATCAGGGTTGTCACATCAACGAACAGCGTGTACACCTTTTACAGCACAGTGTAGATGCTAGGAATGTTGACTTTCATTAAGACTTTAATGTCTAGAACAATTTGTGAAGACAATGTATTGGAAATGGTTCAGTTTGCAAGATATGTCTTACTGTGTATATACAGCACAGCAGTGACCACTATGACATGCTGGATGCCAGTTCTCTTGTAAGATTGATTTCCTTTTGTCCCAGTATACTGTCACAGTCTTCCAAAAGGACCGGCTTTAGAGAATCTGTTATTGATCTCATTATAGATGTATTTTGCTCTAAAGAGGGTAGATAAAGATGTCAGCTGGTAAGAGATGCTAGGTCTTAGAGCTTTGATGTCTAGGTTTTTGTCCTGCAGTCTTGGAGCAGTTTGAGTCATATCTTCAGTTTTTGGTATAGTATTAATGGTGAGGCTAGAAGCAACAGCAGCAGGCATCAGCTCCATTGCCGAGAACAACTCACCCAGAACAGAGATGTATGGCAAAATACAATGTTGGTACTACGCAAGGTCTGATGCTTGATAAGAAATATCGTCGAGCCTAGAGAGTCTAGAATTGCTATCCTATGCACCACCTTTGGCTTGAAAGGGCAATAAATTAATTAATCAAAATCTGTTGTAAGCTTCCAGCAGTACTGTCAGGTTTACTAGTATGAGTGGACATATATGGGTTGAATACAGTTTGGGTGTGTGCATATTGACTGACATTGCTGTGGGTTTGTTAAAGGTGACTGATATAGCTGCATGGGTGTGTTAAAGGTGACTGATATTACTGTATGGATGTGTTGAAGGTGACTGATATAGCTGCGTGGGTGTGTTAAAGGTGACTGATATTACTGTATGGATGTGTTAAAGGTGACTGATATTGCCGTGTGGGTGTGTTAAAGGTGACTGATATTGTCGTGTGGGTGTATTAAAGGTGACTGATATTGCTGTGTGGTGAACAGTTTAACCTACATTGCTATAATATAAGATATTGTGTTAGATGTTAAACAAGGGCATATAACCTCTGATGAACTCTCTCCTCAGAACTCAGTACAGGCAGCCCTTGTGGAGGATTGCGTGGATCTCCATTGAAAGATGGACTTTCATCTGTTGCTCTGGAGAAACATCGCCGGGAGATAAAGCTTTACCAGGAACAAATTGAGAATGTGAGTAACCACATTGGCCAGGTAGTTTTTAGAGATTGCTGTTCTGTTGTCTTTAACTGTTGAAGTCATCGAGTGTAGAGTTGAAACCTTAACTGTCCTGCACTCACAACAAAATTATGACAATGAATAATTAATTTGTAAGTAAACAAATAAAATATTGAAAAGGTACTACTAATTAATAGTAACAAATTTAAATATTAAAGGAAATTGGTTGATTAAAGAAGAAGACAGGAGAAAAAAAATCAAAATAAAAAATGAAATATAAATGAAGTAAATGTTCTGGTTAGAAGAAATTGTCATGGAACCAGTGTTAAGTTACATTCCAAAACAACAAATAAAATGTAAGAATGTTTTGTGATGCTATACCATACAAAAGGCATATACAAGTAAAGGAGAAGGATGCTGAAGCAGACTTGAGATGGAATGATAAGATTAATGAAGATTTATGGCAGCTTTACTTGACAATGGTTGATGCTGCTGAGAGGACCAGACATTTGTTTCTCCCTTGACACTGAGGCACTATAAGAGAAAGTGAAGAGTAAAATTAATGAGGATGCATACCCCTTTGCACTGAGGGAGTATAAGAGAAAGTGAAGTTCCCTTTACACTGAGGGAGTATAAGAGAAAGTGAAGTTCCCTTTACACTGAGGGAGTATAAGAGAAAGTGAAGTTCCCTTTACACTGAGGGAGTATAAGAGAAAGTGAAGTTCCCTTTACACTGAGGGAGTATAAGAGAAAGTGAAGTTCCCTTTACACTGAGGGAGTATAAGAGAAAGTGAAGTTCCCTTGACACTGAGGGACTATAAGAGAAAGTGAAGTTCCCTTTACACTGAGGGAGTATAAGAGAAAGTGAAGTTCCCTTTACACTGAGGGACTATAAGAGAAAGTGAAGTTCCCTTTACACTGAGGGAGTATAAGAGAAAGTGAAGTTCCCTTGACACTGAGGGACTATAAGAGAAAGTGAAGTTCCCTTTACACTGAGGGAGTATAAGAGAAAGTGAAGTTCCCGTGACACTGAGGGACTATAAGAGAAAGTGAAGTTCCCTTTACACTGAGGGAGTATAAGAGAAAGTGAAGTTCCCTTTACACTGAGGGAGTATAAGAGAAAGTGAAGTTCCAGTGACACTGAGGGACTATAAGAGAAAGTGAAGTTCCCTTTACACTGAGGGAGTATAAGAGAAAGTGAAGAATAAGATTAATGAGGATGCACACAGTTCTGACTGCTGTGATATTACAGTGAATATTTTCAAACCCAAAATATGTTTCTAGTAAAATAGAGTAAGCTCAGAGTGACTTCTTGGCTTTCACCCATTAAGTGGGCATGGTTGTGTCACTTGTTGACACCAAAATCTGCATCCAACACTTTGGCCTGGGTAGATTTGCTGAACAATTTTGCCAGGATAGCAGCCATTTTAGACTTAATTGCCATGGAACAAGTGCACATGGAACTTCCTCTGTTTTTCGCTATTAACTGAGGACTAGACATCAGATTTCAACACATAGAGACCAGGGTAAGCCACAAAGAAATTATGAATTCAAAGTGACAAATTCCCACCATCAGTGGTGGGATTTGAACCCAGGACCTTCCTGTCTAGATGTTGACCTCAGGATAAATATAAAAGATGGAAAGTAAGTTAGGAGGCTATTTGATTTAAAAATAATAATTTTATGTCTGTGTGTCCCTTATACTGCTGAGCATGTGGATACTTTTGTTTGAGTGAATGTGATGATGCAACATAAATGTGTGGAGTAAGTGTGGATATTGAGGTTAGAAATGTGTTGTCATCAAAATGTTATGTAGTAATGATATTGAGTAAATGTGGCTCTTTTATCTGACAGTTGAAGCAGCAAGCTCTGGATGTCATGAAGACTGCAGACAATCGTCAGATGGAAATGGAGGTTGAGTTAGTGTCTTGTCGTAAGATGATAGCAGAACTGGAGAGAGTCTTGGAGGCTCATCAACTTAAAGCCAGAATAGAATGTAACGCTTTAAAAGATCTTCATTGCCAGACTCTTAAGGTAAGGTTTCTCTACATGTTTGTCTGTCTGAGATAGGTGAGCAGTTCTCATCAATGATAAGTTTGTCTGTCTGAGATAAGGTGAGCAGTTCTCATCAATGATAAGTTTGTCTGTCTGAGATAAGGTGAGCAGTTCTCATCAATGATATGTTTGTCTGTCTGAGATAAGGTGAGCAGTTCTCATCAATGATAAGTTTGTCTGTCTGAGATAAGGTGAGCAGTTCTCATCAATGATATGTTTGTCTGTCTGAGATAAGGTGAGCAGTTCTCATCAATGATATGTTTGTCTGTCTGAGATAAGGTGAGCAGTTCTCATCAATGATATGTTTGTCTGTCTGAGATAAGGTGAGCAGTTCTCATCAATGATAAGTTTGTCTGTCTGAGATAAGGTGAGCAGTTCTCATCAATGATAAGCTTGTCTGTCTGAGATAAGGTGAGCAGTTCTCATCAATGATAAGTTTGTCTGTCTGAGATAAGGTGAGCAGTTCTCATCAATGATATGTTTGTCTGTCTGAGATAAGGTGAGCAGTTCTCATCAATGATATGTTTGTCTGTCTGAGATAAGGTGAGCAGTTCTCATCAATGATATGTTTGTCTGTCTGAGATAAGGTGAGCAGTTCTCATCAATGATATGTTTGTCTGTCTGAGATAAGGTGAGCAGTTCTCATCAATGATATGTTTGTCTGTCTGAGATAAGGTGAGCAGTTCTCATCAATGATATGTTTGTCTGTCTGAGATAAGGTGAGCAGTTCTCATCGATAAGTTTGTCTGTCTGAGATAAGGTGAGCAGTTCTCATCAATGATAAGTTTGTCTGTCTGAGATAAGGTGAGCAGTTCTCATCAATGATATGTTTGTCTGTCTGAGATAAGGTGAGCAGTTCTCATCAATGATATGTTTGTCTGTAATTTGTAATTAATCGATTGTGATCTTTTGTTGGAATTTCAACTCAAACGTTTTATCCATTCTCGCTTATGTATGTGAAAGCTGGAAAACAAAGGAGATTAAGAAAAAAATCTTTGAAGACAAATGCCTAAGAAAAATACTTTGCATGAAATAGAATGAATTCAAGACTAATGCTTAAATAAGAAAAATGGTCATGCAACCATTTATTTTGTCTACTATTAAGAAAAGAAAATGGACATATGTCAGATAAGTATTTAGAAAAAAGAACCAGAGAATTACTAAGCAGGTACTCAAATGGTAAACATCAGGTCAGAGGAAAAGAAGATGACCTCAAGAAAAACTGTAAAGGACTCTAATAGAAGAAGCAAGGTTGGCAGGCATAAACTCATTCTATAATCGAAGCCTCGCCCAGAATAGAGACAATTGGTAGGGACTTGACAAGCCCTATGTGCCATCTAATGGCACTGAATGGATCAAGAATGAAGAACTTTTGTTTGTCTTAGAGATGTTCTTAAATATTGTTAGACATGTGCTTGAGATGTTCTCAGCTTGTGTAGCATAAAACAATTGTGTATATCTATTGCCTGATCAATTTGAAATCAACAGCTAAAGAACTGACAAGTTTTGGTGGCTTTATTTGTATGTGTTGGGGTACTGGGTGTTTGAAAGGATAATGACGTTTTAAAGCAAGATAAGAAAGAGAAAATAAAAGCTCAATGAATAAATTGCTTTGCTGTATACCAAGTCAGGCCTAGATGTACTCTCCTTAACCCAAGATTATGATACCATCGTAAAAATTACCGCCTAAAAATACTTTTTTAAAATTCAACAGTTTGCTGTGGGAAAACATTCTTCCCTCCCTATACCTTCCTAATTATCACTAACGGTGATCCCTGAGCGGTTTTTTTTTTCTTGTTCAAAGGATTTTTTTCTCCCATCACCATAGTAAAATATATTATGGTATCGTAAAAACACGGCTGATTTTTTTTTGTAGGCCAATTTTCAAGAAGGGAACAGGCAAAATAAATGCAATGCTGCAGTTGGTAAAGCTTGTAGCAGGTAACAAGTGGTAGGGTGTGACATAATATGGTGACAGCTTTACACTAAAAGAACAATACAAAATATTCAACATTTCAACCTGCATGCAGCCCTCTTTATAAAACAGAGACTATAGAAACAGACAATAAAAGGAAGATATACTCTACTACACATTACCACTTTTAAAGAAATTATTATTTTTTTTTTTTAATTTGAGCGGGGGAAATCTTTGCCAGTCTGTGAAAATCTCTTTCACCAGCTGTTGGTGAGACATAAAACAAAACTCTAACCCTAAGATAACAGCGAAAGTTTGCGGAAACTTACCAGAAAATTGTTCACACTGAATGTGCTGGACGTGTCAACGGACAAAGTATATGTCAGATAGTCAAAGTGTAATGCAGGAACGTGCCAGCAACGAACGGGCTCGATATGTTGACAACAAACAGACTGGACCTGTTGGCAACAAGGTTGTACAAGTTGGCAATGAATGGGCTGGATGTGTCGGCAACAAGGCTGTACAAGTTGGCAATGAATGGGCTGGATGTGTCGGCAACAAGGCTGTACAAGTTGGCAATGAATGGGCTGGATGTGTCGGCAACAAGGCTGTACAAGTTGGCAATGAATGGGCTGGATGTGTCGGCAACAAGGTTGTACAAGTTGGCAATGAATGGGCTGGATGTGTCGGCAACAAGGCTGTACAAGTTGGCAATGAATGGGCTGGATGTGTCGGCAACAAGGTTGTACAAGTTGGCAATGAATGGGCTGGATGTGTCGGCAACAAGGTTGTACAAGTTGGCAATGAATGGGCTGGATGTGTCGGCAACAAGGCTGTACAAGTTGGCAATGAATGGGCTGGATGTGTCGGCAACAAGGTTGTACAAGTTGGCAATGAATGGGCTGGATGTGTCGGCAACAAGGTTGTACAAGTTGGCAATGAATGGGCTGGATGTGTCGGCAACAAGGTTGTACAAGTTGGCAATGAATGGGCTGGATGTGTCGGCAACAAGGCTGTACAAGTTGGCAATGAATGGGCTGGATGTGTCGGCAACAAGGCTGTACAAGTTGGCAATGAATGGGCTGGATGTGTCGGCAACAAGGTTGTACAAGTTGGCAATGAATGGGCTGGATGTGTCGGCAACAAGGTTGTACAAGTTGGCAATGAATGGGCTGGATGTGTCGGCAACAAGGCTGTACAAGTTGGCAATGAATGGGCTGGATGTGTCGGCAACAAGGTTGTACAAGTTGGCAATGAATGGGCTGGATGTGTCGGCAAGAAGGTTGTACAAGTTGGCAATGAATGGGCTGGATGTGTCGGCAACAAGGTTGTACAAGTTGGCAATGAATGGGCTGGATGTGTCGGCAACAAGGCTGTACAAGTTGGCAATGAATGGGCTGGATGTGTCGGCAACAAGGTTGTACAAGTTGGCAATGAATGGGCTGGATGTGTCGGCAACAAGGTTGTACAAGTTGGCAATGAATGGGCTGGATGTGTCGGCAACAAGGCTGTACAAGTTGGCAATGAATGGGCTGGATGTGTCGGCAACAAGGCTGTACAAGTTGGCAATGAATGGGCTGGATGTGTCGGCAACAAGGTTGTACAAGTTGGCAATGAATGGGCTGGATGTGTCGGCAACAAGGTTGTACAAGTTGGCAATGAATGGGCTGGATGTGTCGGCAACAAGGCTGTACAAGTTGGCAATGAATGGGCTGGATGTGTCGGCAACAAGGTTGTACAAGTTGGCAATGAATGGGCTGGATGTGTCGGCAAGAAGGTTGTACAAGTTGGCAATGAATGGGCTGGATGTGTCGGCAACAAGGTTGTACAAGTTGGCAATGAATGGGCTGGATGTGTCGGCAACAAGGCTGTACAAGTTGGCAATGAATGGGCTGGATGTGTCAGCAACAAGGTTGTACAAGTTGGCAATGAATGGGCTGGATGTGTCGGCAACAAGGTTGTACAAGTTGGCAATGAATGGGCTGGATGTGTCAATGATGGGTCAGTAAACAAAGTATGCATCAGATGGCCAAGACATAATGTGCTCAACGGGCAATAAATCTGATCGAAACCGAGAAATAATTCCCGCATCTGATACAAGTGCTGGTGGTTGTGTTTGCCTACGTAGAAGTCAAATTCTAAATCCTAATTGTTTGCGCTAGTCACTCGTGAACCTCCATTGAGATTGACTTTGTTTCTAAGATACAAAGGATAAATTTTAAAATATAGTGAGTTGAAGATAATTAATTCATTTTCAGTGCTTTATGTGTTCTAATTGTGTGGAAAATTAATGCTTATGCCATTTACATCTGCAATAACAAAAATTCTACCCAAGTGGGATTTCGTTTTTGGAATATTAATTTTGTCCTTCCTGGGTGTCATTGTTCCATAATTTTGTTTTAAAAAAAAAAATCAAAATAAATATTATTTTTACAAATTACACGTGTAGTATTTTTTACTACTGTATCGTAAATAGGAGTGTGACAGATAGGTATCATAATTAAGGGTTTAAGCTTATAACAAATGGTAAGCATGATGTTGCTTGCTAGCAATCCATTTTCTTTGTCTTATTCATCTATCTAAGAGCCGCGATAGCTCAGTGGTTAGTGAACTGGACTACAAAGGACAAGGGGTAGGGTTCGATCCCAACCGACGGCTTCCGGGTTCACCCAGCCTTAAATGGGTACCGGATTTTTTTTCTGGGAAAGTAAAGCAGCACGGGCGTAATAGATCTCTTAGTGGCCCCTGTACATCACCTAACAAGCAGAGCAGGTGAAGTGTGTCAGATTTTAGTTCATTGTGTGGGTAAAATGTGTCAGATTAGTTCCCTTTGTGTGTGAAGACATCAAACTCTAG
Organism: Megaustenia siamemsis; assembly: GCA_032433765.1. Taxonomy (NCBI): domain Eukaryota; kingdom Metazoa; phylum Mollusca; class Gastropoda; order Stylommatophora; family Ariophantidae; genus Megaustenia; species Megaustenia siamemsis. Next base: position 83,493,242 of record JAVIAB010000106.1, on the reverse strand, counting down.
TTCATTGTTTGAGACTTCAGTAAAATGTGTCAGATTTATGTATGTTTGCATGTTATATTAGGTGATGACCACCCCAAAGCTGTCTGGGAACTCTCCCAGCACTCAAGATCAGGCTGTCGGAGATATCTGTGACATGGAGCCAGGTATAACTGATTGCATTCTTCCCAAAGATTTGGCAGAAGGTGCACATGATGCCCTGATGGAGGAAATTAGGACACTGCAAATGGAAAATGGCAAACTGAAGGTAAGACTGTACTTGATCACATCTCATAGATCATCCTCAATATGTGCCTTATCAGTTGGTGTAGTCATGTCCTTCTACAATTCTCTAACTACACTGTATCAGTTCTGTTGTTGACTGTTTTCTGTCCTACGACACCAAGCTATCTAGTATCTTCTCTTTGTCAACTGCGATTTCTCTTTCCACGTATTTTGGCAGTTGTAATCGATTATTCAAACTTTTCTCTTTTTGTGATGTGTCCAAAAAATGTTCATTTTCTTTCTGGTGTTTTTTAGAAGCTTCCTTTTTGTGTTTGCCTCTTTGAGAGTGTCCTAGTTGATCTTTTTAGCTCCCCAGGGAACTCTCAATATTCTTCTGAGAAATCCAATCTCTATGGCCTCTGTCTTTTAATTTGTTTGTCTACTAACTATTATTCACTTGCATATGCCAGAACAGGCTCTATATAGTACAGATGAATTCTCTTTGTCACTTCTATTGTCATAGATTTGTTGCTCAAGATGTTCTTTTTCTGAAATGCTATTTTGGCCTGAGCTATTCTGCTTTTTATTTCCCTGGTGAATTTTCTATCTGATGTTATTATTGTTATTGTAATAAATGTGGGTGTATCTCTTTCCTCAAATATACAGTAAAGTCTCGATTATCCGGAATGCTCGGGGAAGAACCCATTCTGGATAATTGAATTTTTCTGGATAATCGAGAGTAAGAAAACCAAACTCAAAATTTATGAAAAAACATGATTGAAAAATTGCAATGCTCAGAAATATTTAAATTCGTGTGACATTCACTAGCTTTCTCTATCAACATGGGTCCTGATATTGGCATTCCTTTTCTTCTTCTTTCTAAAAACCACACATAAAGGACGTCGTCGAGTTTTTCAAATTTTGGCCGTTTCATACTTCGTCTCTGGTGTATATTGTTGCTGCTTTCAGACTCCGACGCAAACTTAAACAACTCATCTTTTTGATTTCGTATGTCATATAATGTTGAAGAGGCTATGCCAAATTCAGTCATCAAAACGTTGCGATTAACGCCTTTTTCAAGTCTACTAGCGATTTCAATCTTCTGGTTCAGTGTCAATACAGTTCGCTTGCGTTTACCTTTGCGGGAAATTGAGGTGTGGTTTGCACTCGCAGAGGCCATTATTTAACACAAAAATGTATTCCGTTAAAAAGTATGCACACATGCGTTTATAGCATATCATGTATAATTTATACTGATGGAACGAATTTCAGCTTGCACAAATGTCTGAGACAAACTAACGTCAAACTCTGTATCTTACTCTTTTTGAATTTCCAGTCGGTAATTTTTGAACCCCTCCCCCTTTCTTCTCACCATCTCTATGTCACTGCACGCCGGCTGCTCAACCTTTGATTTATAATCATCAAAGTTATGGGCTCTTCAATTTTCACAAACAATACGTCTGCTTCTAATGTTCGGTCAGACTGTCAAACGCCATATTTTTGACAAATTCATGACCAACTTTAGATCTAAAGCAGGCTATGAGAAAATTAAGCAAATTTGTAAAATCATGTAGATAAGTGTTTTTGGCACGACTAAGATTTCCCGACAAAAACATTTAGTCGGGGGAAAAAGTGAAGATATAGACTGTCTGTCGCTTTTACTTGGAATATTTGGAGACACAATGTCTGGATTGAATAAAATATGTTCGCTCCTATTTGAAGTATATTACTGTAAATACACTATTGTAAACGCAATATTGTGTAATGATAGAGCCTGTAGAAGTAAGCGCAGCGCACAAACCGTGTTGTAGCGTTTTCGATTTCCGGATAAAGGCATTTAATTTAACTGAACAAAACATGATTCAAGCTTTCTCCCTATAATAATTAAAAAAAAAAAAAGTCCGTTAAATTGAGAATTCCGGATTATTGAGTACCGCATAATCGAGACTTTACTGTACCAATAAATGTGGGTGTATCTCTTCCCTCAAATATACCAATAAATGTGGGTGTATTTCTTCCCTCAAATATACCAATAAATGTGGGTGTATCTCTTTCCTCAAATATACCAATAAATGTGGGTGTATCTCTTCCCTCAAATATACCAATAAATGTGGGTGTATCTCTTCCCTCAAATATACCAATAAATGTGGGTGTATTTCTTCCCTCAAATATACCAATAAATGTGGGTGTATCTCTTCCCTCAAATATACCAATAATTGTGGGTGTATCTCTTCCCTCAAATATACCAATAAATGTGGGTGTATCTCTTCCCTCAAATATACCAATAATTGTGGGTGTATCTCTTCCCTCAAATATACCAATAAATGTGGGTGTATCTCTTTCCTCAAATATACCAATAAATGTGGGTGTATTTCTTCCCTCAAATATACCAATAATTGTGGGTGTATCTCTTCCCTCAAAAATACCAATAAATGTGGGTGTATTTCTTCCCTCAAATATACCAATAAATGTGGGTGTATTTCTTCCCTCAAATATACCAATAAATGTGGAAGTATCGCTTCCCTCAAATATACCAATAAATGTGGAAGTATCGCTTCCCTCAAATATACCAATAAATGTGGAAGCATCTCTTCCCTCAAATATACCAATAAATGTGGAAGTATCTCTTCCCTCAAATATACCAATAAATGTGGAAGTATTTCTTCCCTCAAATATACCAATAAATGTGGAAGTATCTCTTCCCTCAAATATACCAATAAATGTGGAAGTATTTCTTCCCTCAAATATACCAATAAATGTGGAAGTATCTCTTCCCTCAAATATACCAATAAATGTGGAAGTATCTCTTCCCTCAAATATACCAATAAATGTGGAAGTATTTCTTCCCTCAAATATACCAATAAATGTGGAAGTATCTCTTCCCTCAAATATACCAATAAATGTGGAAGTATTTCTTCCCTCAAATATACCAATAAATGTGGAAGTATCTCTTCCCTCAAATATACCAATAAATGTGGAAGTATTTCTTCCCTCAAATATACCAATAAATGTGGAAGTATCTCTTCCCTCAAATATACCAATAAATGTGGAAGTATCGCTTCCCTCAAATATACCAATAAATGTGGAAGTATCGCTTCCCTCAAATATACCAATAAATGTGGAAGTATCGCTTCCCTCAAATATACCAATAAATGTGGAAGTATCGCTTCCCTCAAATATACCAATAAATGTGGAAGTATCGCTTCCCTCAAATATACCAATAAATGTGGAAGTATCGCTTCCCTCAAATATACCAATAAATGTGGAAGTATCTTAACCCTAGATTACAATACCTATTGGTGAGTATGTTTTTACTATACTCTTGTAAAAATGACTGTCACTTAATTGTTACATCTCTAGTTAGTAAAATCAGATTTTCTGCGAACGTTTGCTACACAGCTGTGTGTTACACAAGCAGAGATAAGAATCTGATGTTGCAATCACTTTATGGGTTACATTAGATTTATGGCCTGAAATTTGACCCCATCGTGCCGTGGCTAATGGAGGTGTTACGCTATTTACACTGTGGCCATCAATCCAGCTTTATGTTCTGCTTCCTCTAATCGGTGTTCACTACCTATCCCATGTTACAAATCTTTATTTGATGACTGATGGCTGAGGAGATTTCCCCCGTCATCAGAAAAAAAAAAAATTTCTTGAAAAATTAGCAAAATGAAAAAAAAAAGTCCCCTTTTTAGATTCTGTAGTACTTTTTATGGTGCTCTTGCTTGTCTGATTTAACATCAAAGGAAACATCCAAAACTCAGGAGTCGGTTTGCATGCTGCAAACTATCAAATTTCAAGAATTTCAGCTTTGACATCGGTATTGTAATGTATAATTAAGATGAAATTCTTACAGTAAAAGAAGCTATAGTGACAGAGTTAAATGTGCTCATCTACTGATCATGAAGGCCCAGGTTCACTTCCCAAACGTTGCAGTTTTTTTTTTCTGGATTGACAGCTTCAGGGTTCACCTGGTCTCTGAAAATGGGTCATCATCATCATCGAGTGCCGTCTCCTCAACGAATGTTGTCTACCATGGAGCGCCATTCTGCTCTGTCTCTTGCTTGATGGTGCAGGTTGTCATAGGCTGATTTGTCCATCTTTTGATGTTACTCATCCATGTTAGTCTTGGTCTGCCTCTGCCTCTTTTACCTTGTATTTTCCCCTCCAGAATTACTTTTAGTAGGCTGTTGTGTCTTTTAACATGGCCCAAAAATCGCATTTGTCTTGTTTGAATTGTGTTTAGTAGTTCTCTTTTCATTTTTAGTTGTTTTAAGACTTCATTTGTTTTCTTTTCCTTCCATCCAATTCTACTTATTCTTCTATATATCCACATTTCAAAGGCTTCAATTCTCTGTTCTGTTTTCTTGTCTAATGTCCATGTTTCTACACCATATAGGAATATTGAGAAGATGTAACATTTTGCTATTCTTAGTTTTAGCCCTGTTGTTATTTGTTTTGATGTTAGTATGTTCTTCATGACATTAAAATTACTTTTTGCCATTCCTATTATTTTGTTTATTTCAGTTGTACATTTTCCATCACTGGTTATAGTATGTCCAAGGTAGTTGTAGTTCTGAACTGTCTCCAGATCTATTCCTTCAATTTTTATATCCATTTGTGGGTTTTGAGTATTTTCTTTGTTTATGATCATAGTTTTAGTCTTTTTGATATTCATATCTAGTCTATATTTTTTGCTTGTCATGTTTATTTCATTAAGTAATTGTTGTAGATCTTTAGGATTTTCTGCTAGTAGTACAGTATCATCAGCATATCTTAGGTTATTGATTATCTTTCCTTTAATGTGTAGGAAAATGGGTACCAGAGTTATTTTTTTTTCTGGAAAAATACAGTGGCCTGGCATAATACCAGCCACATCAACTGCCAATTGTTGTTGAAAAATAAGGCACAGTTGGTTGTTTTCATCTCAAAATGGCACTTTGGTTCTAATCTTGTAAACTGTTCATCGCTTATGAATGATGATGTCCTAGATCTTGCATATTCACTCATTCATCAAATTTATATTCTAAGGAATTGCTTTCAATTTCTGACACCACGCACAAAGTGGAAAATGTTTAGCTAAAGTCAATATTCACGTATAAATGATATTTTTGTTGTTATTGCTTGACATACAAATATGAGCAAATCTGAGTTTCTGTAGATACAATGTCCCCTAAAAAAATCATGTGACCTGTTAAATTTTCTTGGTCTTCCTCAAATAATAATGTACGGTTGTGAACAAACTGACAGGCTTATGGAGATTGTATTGATAAACATTGTAACACGTCCAGTCCTTGAAGTGAAACTTAGTCATAAATTAACCTGTGCCAGGAATTTCAAGTCCCCATATTTTGATTGGTGTGAACACATGGGACTGTCAAGCGTGTAGAGAAATTACTATTTTTAGAGCACCTAATGTTACATTTAAGTGGTAGTAATTTTTACTACAGTATCGTGACTGGTGAATTACAGATAGGTATCGTAATTTAGGGTTAAAGTGTAGCTTCTTCTACACACTTTGAATGTATAATATCATGTGCATTTTCTTTTCTTTGAATGACCCAAATGATCAAATCAACAAAAGTATCAATGAAAAACAACTGTGAAGGCCACTATAGTTCGTTCTGAAATTCGTGCCCACATAGTTTATCAATTATTTCAGAAACTGTTTGATGAATTTCAGTAATTATTTTTCATGAAATCTTATTTTTTACACCAACCTTCAGATGTTATAACATTTAAGTACAAAGGTAGTCTGAATTTTACACAAATCATTTTTTGTTATAATTTTAGGAAAATATCAAATCGTGGGCTCTAAACATTAGATTTTACTGTAAATTACATTAATTTTCTAACAACGCATATCAAAAGCGTATCTGCATCACATTGAAGAGGTAGAATTTTTCATTTAATTTTATATCTTCGTCTTAGAGATAGGTACATTTTGACCAAAGTATCAAGCGCGCATATTCGCCAAATAGCAGGCGTGTCATCAACAAAAATATATGGAGCAACCAGAACATCAAACACAGTCAGCAAATAGTAAGAGTGTTATCAACAAAATTGTGCACATGTCATACATATGTCATTCCGAATCAGAAGTCTCTAAGAAGTTAACAATTGCTATTGGTTGGACAAACTACAATCCATCTCGTTGTCAGTATTTTTCCTCTTCTCTAAGCACATGTCGTCACATTTTCTCCAGTACTCAATGTCTATCGTTGAGAGGGCATCACGCGTCAATTCTTTAATATCACACATTTTAAACATCGTGTTCTGCGCAGCAACTTGCCCTTTTACTTTAGCCCACACAAGTTCTATTGGGTTGAGGTGTGAATGATTAGGTGGGAGGCGAAGAGATGTGTGGCCATACTTTGCCATTATTTTATAAATTTGATATAACTTTGTCTTCTTAGTTTGTCTAACAAGTTACAGCAGCTCTGGTTTTAACTGGGTGTTTTGAAAGAAAACATTTTCTTTTCTAAGCCATGTGATGATTTTATCTTTTGTGTGACGAATTAGGAACTTTGTCCTCCAGTGCTACCACATTATGATAGCATGCATTGTCCATTAAAAGACATGAAGGTCTATCCAGAATGGGGAGTAGAGTGTTCTCTATCCAGAATGGGGAGTAGAGTGTTCTCTATCCAGAATGGGGAGTAGAGTGTTCTCTATCCAGTCTCTGAAAATTTGTCCATTCATTTCACTGTGGTAGTCCCTATTGTCTGTAGACTTTGATTGAAAAATAAGTTGTGTGTCGTTAACAAGACTATTCTCTCTACTGCCAGCATGTACTAATATAAGGCGTTGTCCTTTGCTGCTGGGAATGCTTCTTTTATTTTCTCTGTCAACTGATTGCCATTCTTTCTCATATGTATGATGGACATTGATCCACATTTCATCCAAATATACTATATCGTAGCCTTCCATTCGTCGCTCACGTATCTGCCTCAGGTATTTGCTTCGGGCAGCAATCAGGTATGGTTTTTCACAAACTATTTCTACCACTAGCATATTTTTGAAAAGTGAAACCAATGCCTCTTATAATCTTCTAAAGAGTCATTTTTTAAATATTTCAATATCATATTCTAATTGGACTTAAACTTTAAGTTTGTGTAGTGTAACAAGTTGATTTGATTCAAACATTTTCAAAATCTCATGGCCGAATATCATCTTTGTCAAAATCATCAACTTTCATTTTTCTTTCTTGCTTGACAGTCGCTTCTGCAGATTCAAACTTCTGTCCTATCCATCAATTGAAAGACTTTCTATCTTTACTTAGAACTGCCCATGTTTTTTTTCTGGTCTTTTGATATTGTCATATAAGTAACCCCTTTTAGATTCCTAGCAAAAGTGCCTGTTCAATAACACAGTTATCTTTTGCATAGTGATGAAACTCTTCATGATTTTACAAATCAAGTAGTCACTTCACAAATTACCACAAATTATCACATATAAATGAATATATTTATATTATTGGACATGTGATGAGAAGAGATAATAATCGAATAGCAAAGCAAGCCCTCATATGGGAAACAACAGGTAAAAGAAAAAGAGGAAGACCCAGGGAGACACTGAGAAGAACATTGATGAGAGAGGCAAGAGCAGCAGGAATCGGCTCCCTCAATGAGATAGAACTGCTTGCACAGAACAGAGACAGATGGCGAGATTTGATAAAATATCTTTAAAAGAAAACTGCTAGAACAAAAATTCATATAGGAGAAGGTGTATCTTGGTCTACGCCCTATGGGCCGGTTACGGCTCGAAAGGTCAATAGATAGATAGATAGAAATGAATATACATTAATAGTAAATATTTTGTCAATACGCCTTTGGACCTATTTAACAAGAAATTGGAAATGACAAAATAACCTCTCAATGGCGCGTCTTACAACTTATGGTTCAGTAAGTGCCAATTGGTGCTAAGATTGTGTGGAGAAACACATGAAATTTGCTTTTTTAAATGATGAGTTGATTACAACAAATGTGGGTAAACTCCTAAAAATTAGGACAACCAAGAAAATCTTGTTTTATATACCTCAAAGAAGCAAAAATCTTTCCTAAATGTATGACAGTAGAGAAAAAAAACCAGATTTAAGGTCGGTGAAAAAATAAGATTTCATGAAAAAGAATTACTGAAATTCATAAGGGAACAAATTTCACAACGAACTATAACATGTTCCTGTAAGTGCCACTAGATATAACAGAAACCCTTATTTGTGATAAAAGAGAACGTTTGGCGAATTGTTTCAGGAACGCCTAGATGAGTATGAGGCTGATATGCTACGTCAGAGACAGCAGGTAGAGAAGCTGGAGCTGTACAACACACAATTATCAGGGGTACGTGAATAGTTCTCACACCTGACATCATTATCATATTCAGCAGGTGACGTCTATCATTACCACCATTACAGTTCATTATTTATGTAGGTGACATTGACTATCATTAGTTGTCATTTGTTGCAGGTGACATTGTCTATCATTATCATCATAGATGCATTTATTTACAGGTGATATTGACTATCATTTGATGTCATTTATTGAATGATGCATTTATTTACAGGTGATATTGACTATCATTTGATGTCATTTATTGCAGGTGACATTGTCTATCATTACCATCATTAGATGCAGTTATTTACAGGTGACATTGACTATCATTAGATGTTATTTATTGCAGGTGACATTGTCTATCATTACTATTATTAGATGTCATTTATTGCAGGTGACATTACCTATCATTACCATCATTAGATGCAGTTATTTACAGGTGACATTGACTATCATTAGATGTTATTTATTGCAGGTGACATTGCCTATCATTACTATTATTAGATGTCATTTATTGCAGGTGACATTGTCTATCATTACCATCATTAGATGCAGTTATTTACAGGTGACATTGACTATCATTAGATGTTATTTATTGCAGGTGACATTGTCTATCATTACTATTATTAGATGTCATTTATTGCAGGTGACATTGTCTATCATTACTATTAGATGTCATTTATTGCAGGTGACATTGTCTATCATTACCATCATTAGATCTCATTGAACGCAGGCTACATTGTTCATCAATACTATCATTTGATGTCTTCACTTATTACAAATGGCATCTATCATTATCATCATCAGATGTTATGCTGAATTCTACATTGACTGTCATTACTATCACCATATGTCATTATCATCTACTGTGATTTTTTTGTGTGTATTGTGTTTGTGTTTTGACAAAGTAGTGGTTAACTTGTCTTTAGGTTTTGGAGAAGGAGAGAGTGGAGAACACAGCTCGGAGGAATGACTACACCAGTGCTGTCAACACTCTGAAAGAAGAGATTGATACGGTCAAAAATGATCTTAAGTGTAAGTCTGCATCATAAGCTTGTAACTAAATATGTTGGGCAAAATACGTTGGCAGATGGAGATTTTTAGAAACTGGTATTTGCTATTAGAAAAGTAGAGGAAATGCGGTCGTGGTATAGTGGTAGTTAATGAATCCTAGATTATGATACCGTTGTATAAAAATGACCACATCAAAGCACAAATTCCTTTAAATTTGACAGCTTTCTGTGGTCAAACATTCACCACCACCCCTCCTCTACTTTCCTAATTATTACTTCTGGTGACCCCTGAGTGTTGGATTTGTTTCGTGAGATAAGTCTCATATGAACCAAAAAAAAATGCCAATTTTCAAGAAATTGGTCGTTTTTCCTTTGCTGTGACAAGGGAAATTTCCGCTGTCGTCACTGACATCAAAACAACACTTTGTACCTTTTGAAATACAGCGAATAATGCTATGAGGTAACCAAATATACATGCAGCATATGTATTGAGAGACATTGTAACACATCCGGTCCATGGGGTCAAACTCAGGTCATAAATCAACTTGACCCTGGAAGTCGGAATCCCTGTGTCTCGCCTAGTGTGAACACACAGCTGTGTGTCAAAAGTTCAGAGAAATTACTATTTTTAGAGCACCTAATCACAGATATGTTTCTTAATTAAGGGTTAAGGACATGATGTTGGGTTCTGTCTCAATTGACTCTGAAAAAAATTAAATAAAAATACAGCTCTGACATAATGCTGACCACATTGCTCAAATATGTGCTTATGGTAAGGGATAAAAAAACTATGTACACTAACACCGGGTGTCCGGTTAGCGCAATCGATAGGCGGTTGGCTTACCACGGCAACAGCCGGGGTTCGTACCCTGGCGAGGACACCTGGGTTTTACTAATTCCCTAAAAATTAGTGGGAGCCGCGATAGCTCAGTGGTTAGTGAACTGGACTACTACGGACAAGGGGTAGGGTTCGATCCCAACCGACGGCTCCGGGTTCACCCAGCCTTAAATGGGTACCGGATTTTTTCTGGGAAAGTAAAAGCAGCACGGGCGTAATACCGACCACATTACCCCAAAAATCATGTGCTGAAGGTCTGTAAAATATAGGGTCACTAACACCATATTTCCCTATACGCCACTTGGCGTGACGGGGGGTACTTTACTTTTTTTTTACACTAACACCATAATCATGATATACCTCGAGGTGTCATTGCCACTGTACCCTTGATGACATGACAACAAAATACTTCCTTCAGGACCCCCCACACCTCCCCAAGCACACAGGCCTGAGGAGGTCAATGTGGCCCTCGCCCACCACTTTGGAAGAGTAACTATATGGAGCATTCAAATCATTGAAACAGACAACTGCCTTCATAAGAGAGTCAGAATTCCCAGTCTGAACGAACCGTGATCACAGAAGATGATGATGATGATACAAGAGGCATGTGAGAAGTTCTTTCCTTTCAAAAATAGATGAAATGAGGTGTTATCTGATTGTTATCTTCTCTCTTCTTGGAGGTGTTATCTGATTGTTATCTTCTCTCTTCTTGTCGGCCATACACCAACAAAGTGGTCACTAGCCAATATGGCTTGTGTCTTGTAGGGCAACATTGACTTGACAGGGCTGCCAATGTTCAGACAACCTGTTTTCGATTCCCACCCGCTGGAAGCAGTGTGAATTGTACTGGTGGTCGAAAAAAAAAATACCCCTGTGATCGACCCAGCCGCTGGCAGAAATGGGAACCAGGGTAGTGTACTCTGGGAAGGTGAGGAATGCCACTTCGCATCATGAGTTTTGATGCTTGAAGCGGCACTTGTCCAGAAATCTCAGAACACTTCTGGATAGGTGGCCGAGTACATATGGGCGAAAACTCATGTGCTAAGACGCCGATCCAAGTCTTGTACTTTACCTTTTACTGTTAGAGCAACATCTTACCTGCTCTGTCACCATCCTCCACAGGATTCCCAAAGCTGGCTCATACCTTTCAGCTCCATTGTTCTTCTCCAGGTTGTCTTTGGTCTGTCTCTCTTTGACTTTCCTTCTTCAGTCCACGTCATCAGTGTTTTTGTGCTGAATCTTAACTGAGTGCCTGTCCTGCCTCCTGTCATGATTCATATTTTATCTCAGGTGTACTTCTTGGTTGATGAATCTTTTTTGTCAAAATATTCTGAGAATTTTTCCCACTTTGTATAAAATGAAGACAGTCTTGATGTTTCCTTTTCTTGTGTTTTCAGTAAAGTTTAGTCCAATAAATTAAGTTTGGAAGAGTAGTGTCCCCTTGAATAAACATTATACTTTGTTCAGTGGTTCCCAGTCTGTCATTAGAGACCCCTATTTCTAGCGAAAAGAGAAACAACGTCACAGTAGTAAAAAAAGCTAATTAAAAGGCACAAGTGCTTTTGAGTGGATATGTCAGGTAATGTATCTAAAATTAGGGCATATTTTAAGTGAAATGAGTGATCTCCCCTTAATTTGCATCAATAAAACTACAGCTATTTTCAAATGCTACAAATAATTGTAGTATTTAGGTTTAGGGTTAGTTTTATCATAAAACTAACCCTAAACCCTACAATTAGAGATCCGAATAAAGTGCATTGGTACTCAAGGGGATGTTACTCTGTAACAGGCCTTTTTCTCTATTTCTTTGCACCGTAACTGTTGATCTGTCTGATGCTGTGAAGGCATGTCAAGATCTGAGCCCTCGTGCACCAGAACAGGAATCCTGTTGACGCTGTGAAGGCTCGTTAAGATCTGAGCCCTTACCCCACTCTAGGCAGTCCGCCCGGCACAGTGGCAACTGTCTTAACACGCCTTTGACTTGCCTAGACAGGACACCCTGGACATCAGCCCATTTTCACTGAACATGACAACGTTGACTGCCTTGCTCAACTGACCAGTCGAGTCGCCCCCTGCCTGGTATAGCAGGTTACTGCCCAGCACTGTCGCCACGATGAACTCTCTTTCCTTGGATGACAACCTTGGCCTGTTGATCGTGTTCCGGTATACTCCGCGCTGTTACTCCCATCAGTTCATAGCTAGGACAGACAATACAGCTAGCACTCAACAAAGCATGTACTAACACCAGTGAAAAAGTCACACATCTGAAGTTTATTTCACACAATGACCACCTCCCATAGCAAGTTTATTTCACACAATGACCACCTCCCATAGCAAGTTTATTTCACACAATGACCACCTCCCATAGCAAGTTCACAAGCACAATAGCAAAAGTCTATCGATAGTCTCTCACGCTTCTCCTACCTTCCTCTCACAATACATATGTAGGATACATATGTAGGAATGCTGTCACTAGCCTACCGAACAGCCCTGTTAACCACCACCACCCCCGTGACGTTACTGGTCTTTATCAACCTCGTCTACGTCGTGGTCTTCTGGAGTATCATACTCCCTATAGAGCCCTCTCTAAGTTGATGTGACCCCGTGAGTTATTCTCGCTCAGAGTCACTCTCCTGGCTCTGTGGCACTGTCTACCACCTAGTTAATTGTGTCATGCTTCTACACAAGCCTGACATCCCTATGATCTACCATACTGTCCCTGAATTGGACGTAGCTGCCCCTTAGCACGCTATCTTGTACTCATTGCTCCACCAGAAGCTTAATTTGGTGAGAGACACTCACAATCTAACACAGTCTCTGTGAATGGTTGTAGTTACTGACTACATCAATAATGTCTCTGTATGACTCACACGAAGCCTAATATTGGTGAACACTCACAATCTAACAGTCTCTGTGAATGGTTGTAGTTCCTAACTACATCAATAATGTCTCTTCTTGACTCACACGAAGCCTAATGTTTGTGAGAACACTCACAGTCTACAAAGTCTCTTTAATGGTTTTAACCACTAACTACATAAATAATGTCTCTGTAAATGGTTGCAACCACTGACTACCTCCATAATGTCTCTGTAAATATCTACTGCTAGCTGCCATGACTTGTTGGACTAACTCATACTTGCTAATCATACGAGGCGCTACCATGGCCACCTTATCCTATTGTTACACTACACCACCTATCCTATTGTTACACTACACCACCTATCCTATCACTTCTCCTGGAAATACATCTGACCAGCTCAACGGCCACACACCAACTAACCTGCTGTCGAAAAAATGTCCGAAACCAACTCTCCTTGTTCCCAGTGTCGGCTGTAACACAACATATAGTCGTCCAGAATGAACCATCTCCCCATCTCGAATGACTTCGCCCACCTATTCTTTGTCTCAGCTTTCCTTTGCCCCGCCAATCATAATTCATTTTACATCCACCCTCGTTCCTACATTGCTTACAGTTCTCGTGCCTCATGATTTGTTCAGACTCTTCACATTTCACGTGGACCATGAGTTTCCCCTGCTTCTATTTTACCCTCAGCCTTTCTCTAACCTTGACCTCTACTACCTCACTCCCATTTTCTCGTCCTCTCCATATCACTGCTACGTCCCTGTTTCAACTCTTGCAAGCTTTAATAATTTACCAAACTAAACTAGAACTTTACAGAGAAGCGATCTAATTTGTGACTTTCAACTGTATTTGAAAACCACTGTAGTTTTGTTGTGATGCCGATTTAGGGAGATCATTCATTCGCTGAAATAATTTATCAGACTATGTTAGACCTTTACCATGTTTTCCAACCTTGGCTATGGCATCTATACATACTGTGTTTTCGAGATCACGTCGACCATGTGATAACAAAATCCCGCAAAGGATTAGCCGCCTTGAAGGTCATGGCAGCTGCAAACATCGAGCAGAGGCTACTTACTCTTCTGTTCCAGGGATTAGTCCTCGCACCAGTCGAGTATGCCCTGGCCATTCTTACTGTCAGTACGACTCAAATTGATAGGCTGGAGAAAATACAAAATGAAGCCATGCGCATTATCCTGGGATGTACGAGTGACACTCCCTGTGTAGCAATGAGGTATCTTCTTGACTTTCCAACCATGGATGACAGAATCAAGATCTGGAGAGCACGAGCATACCTGAAGATCAGTACAGATACAGAGCATCCATTGCACCACGTGCTCAACACAGAGAAAGGTACCAAGCTAAAAAGAGGCAAATCATGGGTGGGCCGGGCAGAAGATGTCATCAAACAGGTCTGTGGGCTTACCAATATCAGCGTTGGTGAGGAGTGGATACCGGTGCCTACGTCATTCAAGGGGACTTTCTCATGTATTGTCACTCTCGACAGGAAAAGTAGGGAACAGAACCCGGTCGTGGTTAATGCTGAGGTCAGCGGTCTCATCTGCGATAATACCGATGAGAAAGATGCAGTCATCTATATAGACGGATCTGTAAGACGACACGAAAGAAGTGCATGGGCATTTACAGCACGCTCGGATGGCAGAATAGCCAAGGAAGACAGTGGTGCATACACCATGACCACGAGTAGCAAGACAATGGAGGTGATGGCAGTGACTAAGGCATTCAAATGGTTAGAGTCACAAGACTACATCCACGCATGTATACTGAGTGATTCGATGAGCATGATAAAAAAAGTGGAGGCGGGCTTTGTACGCATGCAATGGGTAGAGTCGTTGCAGAAATCCAAAATACGTACGGTCACCTTTGTCTATGTCCCTGGACATGCGGGAGTACGGGGAAATGAGAGAGCGGACAGGTTGGCTAGCTGCGCTGTCGTTGAGGACGGGCAACCGATGGATCGGGCGGACATCATCAATGCCCTTCGAGATGTGGGAAGAGCACAGGACTTCGACAAACACAGATCAACGTCACTTCTTCGGATGATGGAAATGGGAGTTAAGATGGGCACGGCCAGAAATGAGAAACTTGGTGGCCGTGTAAGAAGACTTATCAACCAACATAGAACTGGAGTCGTCAGTCGCTGGACACTGAGGGAATTGCTGAGGAGGGGATCTGAGCACCTATGGACATGTTCGGAGTGCAATGATGATGACCCGCAAATAACTCAATAACTTAAAGATTCAACTCTTATATATCCTTAGTGTTGTTACTTGTGTTTTTCTTGGAAGGACTGCCAGTACAGTAATATAAAAGCTATTGAAAGGTCTAAACAAAACAACAGAGGGAAACAAATGAGCAGGATATTCGTAAGAGAATCCATTTGAGTTTGAGAACATTTGACGTAATGTGCCCTGTCATGCCAAGTGGCGTATAGGGAATATGGTGTTAGTGACCATAATATTTTACAGACCTTCGGCACATGATTTTTGGGGTAATGTGGTCAGTATTATGCCCGTACTGCTTTACTTTCCTAGAAAAAATCTGGTACCCATTTAAAACTGGGTCGATCAGGATCGAACCCGACCTCTTGTCCCTTGTAGTCCAGTTCACTAACCACTGAGCTATCGCGGCTCCCATTTCACATGAAACTCACAGGGAAATGGAAAGAGTGGAAGATCAAAAAGAGAACTAGAAATACATATAAAATGAAAATGAGAAAGACATAGATGGAATTGAAAAGTTTCGCTCAAGAAGGGAACAGATGGAATAAGATTGTTGAAGACTTTTGTTTTAAGATGAATTATGAGATTAATAAAAAATTGAAACAGATGGAGTAAGATTGTTGAAAAATTGTTCTATGATGAATTGTAACGTTATCCCGAGATGAGAAATGAAGACTTGTGATCTATGATGAGTCGTAAGGCGCTGTTAAAGCAAATTACGTGGATTTTGCTAGATGTTAATTAAATCAAGTAATTGTAACTTGCATCAAAGATTTCTTCGTGAGCACTTATCATATTTCAACTCTTCCTTCCAAACATCTTCTAATCTATTCTTCTTTTATCAGTCGCCATATCTTAATTCTCCAATCATCTGACATCTTTCCTTCCATTTATGAAGCGTCCAGCGTTACAACTAGATGGGTAGAAAACTTAACAGTGTAAGTTCTAACTTAGAACTAATCTTTGTTCTAACTTAACAGCGTAAGTTTTTCCAGAACCAATCTTTCTTCTAACTTAACAGCGTAAGTTTTTCCAGAACTAATCTTTGTTCTAACTTAACAGCGTAAGTTTTTCCAGAACTAATCTTTGTTCTAACTTAACAGCGTAAGTTTTTCCAGAACTAATCTTTGTTCTAACTTAACAGCATAAGTTTTTCCAGAACTAATCTTTGTTCTAACTTAACAGCGTAAGTTTTTCCAGAACTAATCTTTGTTCTAACTTAACAGCGTAAGTTTTTTGAGAACTAATCTTTGTTCCTTCAGTATTCTTATTCATATGAGTGATAAAATGCAATGTTCCTGAATTATTATTTGTTATAAATACATATATGTCTGATAAAATGTAATAAAGCTTATAGATCTTTATCCTAAATTTCTTGTCGTTTAGTGTTAAATGATGAGAACACAGACTTACATTTAGTGTTGAAGTCAGCAGACAAACAGCTCAAGGAGGAGAAGGAGTCGCACAAGGCAGCACATGTCACTCTCACTCAGGAATTGCAATCTTTAGAGAATAAAGTAAGTGACATCACATATTCTATCACTCCCGCCATACTTGCACTCGTCTCAATGTTCATACTCCAGAGTGATATAATTTTCTCACAAATGTGATGTCTCTTTCTCCCATTCATTATGTAGTCTTCCTGTAACATTTCAGATATACGTAGCCGTTAGATTATCCTCATCACACGCTAAACAACTGTCCGTAAGTGATCAGATCTCCTCTCCAGCAAGACCTGCAGTGTGAAATGATACACTGGTTCACAAGTCTACCCCCGATCTCCTTGTAGCTCTCCTGAATCTAGGCAACATCCCTCCTGACTGGATGAAGATCAAGGAGTAACACTAGGGCTGCAAATTCACGAACAAAACTCCATTATTTCTCACTTCTTTATGAGTGTATGGTTCGGTTTAGATTCCTAAACCGAACATCCATCATGATGGCGTAGCACACACAACAATGGATGTGCCACAATGCCCGATCCTCTCCAAAGAATGTAGTCAAAAATACATGAAACACCGTAGCAATGGTGCAGAATTCCCATAGTGTAATCTTCGGTTGACTCAGTCGAACAATCCATATTAAGGAGCTGGGACTTGAAAGTATTTGGCGCAGAAGAAATCCGACGATGGTTATTGAACATCTCTCAGTGTCATGATGACATAGCGCACACAAATCATGGAAGTAGTGCCTACAACACTCGATTCACTTCAAAGAATGCAGCCAAAAAACACAATAGTGATTGCGCAAAATCCCTAAAGTGGAACCTTCGATTCACTTGGCACAACAATCCATATTAAGGAGCTATGAGTCATCGGCATGGAACAAATCAAACGACGGTTATTAAACATGTCTTATTGTGATGAGGTAAATTCATATCAACTTCATGATGAAGAAAGGTTGCGTTCACAATACTTGATTTGCCAAAAAGCATCACTGCCAGGTGCACAGACTAAGTAGCACTGGTGCAAATCCCTTAAAGGCAGGCTCTAAAGTTGAGAATGAAACTTTTTGATGAGTGTTCTTAACATCACTGTACATGTAATTTTCATAGCATCTTCTTGAAATTTTGGATTTACACAGCTCAACCATTATATTTATGGATATGTTTACTTGTGTTATTATTTAATTTTTAGTAACATAAACAAAAATATTGATGCGCAACACCAGTCAATGAAAAGTCAGTGTCAAACAAAAACTATTTCAGGTAGAACAATGAAACTTTGCACCAATACACTATTAATAATGTTGAGTAATATGAGGCAGAATAGAATGTGTGGTACTGTTTGACTGTGATATACCTAGGTCTTAAAATATGAAAAGTTCAGCAATCAGAAAATATCACTTTCCTTCATAATGTTAATACTAAAGTGGTTCATTTCAAAGAGAAACACATCTAGAGAAGCTGTGTACACAACATGAAGTGAATATTCCTACTAGTTTTGGAAATAACATGAAAACCGTAATGGCATCACACAAAAAACATGATTTTGAGAAAATTGACTTTAAAAGAAACAAATTATGAAAAATGTGATTCATCATCGTCTGGTGCCTTGTCCGCAACAAAGGTTGGCTACCATGGATCGCCATTCTACTCTGTCTCTTGCTTTGATGGTGCAGGCTGTCATAGATTGACTTGTCCATCTTTTGATGTTACTCGTCCATGTTAGTCTTGGTCTGCCTCTGCTACCTTGTATTTTCCCTTCCAATATTACTATTAGTAGGCTGTTGTGTCTTTTAACATGCCCCAAAAATTTCAATTGTCTTGTCTTAATTGTATTTAGTAGTTCTCTTTTTATTTTGAGTTGTTTTAAAACTTCATCGTTTGTTTTCTTTTCTTTCCATCCAATTCTACCTATTCTTCTATAAATCCACATTTCAAAGGCTTAAATTTTCTGTTCTGTTTTCTTGTCTAATGTCCATGTTTCTGCACCATACAGGAATACTGAGAAGATGTACCATTTTGCCATTCTTAGTTTCAGCCCTGCTGATATTTGTTTTGTTGTTAGTATATTTTTCATGGCATTAAAATCACTTTTTGCTATACCTATTCTTTTGTTTATTTCAATTTTACATTTGCCATCATTGGTTATAGTATTGGTTAAAATGTGACTATGATGAAATATAGAGCTGTAACTAAAATATTTATAACTCCTGGGTGTGGACAGTAATTGTAAACTATATCTGGTCATTTATGTGAACCAGCTTGATAGAAATCATCTTGAATGTCGTCAGAACCTGCTTGATGCAACAATTTATGTCACGTTGGTTGTAGACTTTCTTGTTTCCGCTGCAACAATACTTCTTCTATCAAGTTCTTGGAAGCAAAGTTCAGCAAAATGTCCACATGAAGTTCCTAGGTTTGTAAAAATGTCAGGCCTTCCTATTTCACCATCATTAAACACAATAGTTGCTTCAGCTACTGCGAGCGAAGGATGTTGATGTCCAACAAAACTCATCTTAGGACACTTCTGCCAAATAATGATGTGACAACTTTCATTGGTGTTTTGTGTTCCACCATATGCACATTTTCTTAATAATATTTCATTGCTTAGGGTTTCAAACACTGGCTTGATTGCTTCTGCAGTATATAATGGGAATGCACTTTTATCTGCATTGAGAGTGGGTTTTTTCTTGGAAGGACACAAACTGCCACAATCATCATGAATTTTGTTTCTGTGTTTCAAAATCGCCTAGATATCCTTCTTCATTTGTTGCACATCATTTACATTTTTTTTATAGCAGCACCATAGTGTCCTTGGATGTTCAAAATTGCCTTTTTTTTGTTAAGCCTCCCTTGCCTCCTATCCCTTTCATAATTTCCCCTGCTGCTGGAATGTTTTATTCTTCAGCTCTGACACTAAGTTCATGAGCTGTCTCTCCATTATTGTCTGGACGTGTCCACAACATTCAACATTGCAATGGGAAATCTGTTGATTTCATAAACTTTGCTACATTTCTTGAGAATGCAAGTTTGTTCTGACACTGGCAATGAAAGTTGATTTTGATGCTAGTGAACCTTTTCTCTCAGTCACGTTTGTTGTTCCTATCATAGGGTTGCTTACAATGAGGACACAATAGTTGACTTATAAAGTCAATAAAAAATTTCAAACCAATGAAAGGAAAGTCTGTAAGATGTGAACTGTTATCAAAATGGTCCATGTGGTAATACCTTTCTCCTGGTTTAGATGCAGCAGCTGATAACAGCTGTTTGTTTACATTTATCAACACACATGACTACTACCACCTGGCTTGCTCTTGATCACTAACAACAGCAGTTTGTTTACATTTATCAACACACATGACTACTACCACCTGGCTTGCTCTTGATCCCTAACAACAGCAGTTTGTTTACATTTATCAACACACATGACTACTACCACCCGGCTTGCTCTTGATCACTAACAACAGCAGTTTGTTTACATTTATCAACACACATGACTACTACCACCTGGCTTGCTCTTGATCACTAACAACAGAACCTGTGACACTGCTTGAGGTTGTAGGTGAACTTTACAGATTACTAGTGTATTGGTTCTCACAGAATTTAAGTTTTTTTCTTCTGTCAGCTGTAAGTAACTTTCTTTTCCCCATGATATCTTAGCAAAAATGTATAGATAGCTTTGAAAACACACGGCTTGTCTAAAAATCTACTGTGGTGCACATCATATTGATTATATGGTTACTATGTAGCAAAGATAGAACACATCATCTAATTGGCTGAAAGTGTAGTCTTGTAGGGGTCATGGTGAAATTTCAGCCAATCAAAATCTTTGTTTCAGACCCTATATTACTCTTGGACTGTAATGTACAGAATTTAATTCTGCGAAAAATGTTTTTGAATTACGTTGATATGTCAATTCTAAGCAAAGTTATGATTTCAAGTTTTTGCATTATTAATTAGGTAACAGAACAGAAAAACAACATTACCCCCACTTCAAACAAACACAAAAATAAACATTTAAATAGATCAGAATGACAAAAATGAATATTGTAATGTGTACTACGATAATCAAATGTTTTTTTTTTTTTCGTGAAAATCAAAAAATATCAAAATTTGACAAAAATTGTCATTTTTCAACTTAGAGCCTGCCCTTAAGTGGAACATCCAGTTGACTTAAACACAGAAAATTGCATTTGAGAACTGAAATTAATCAGGCACCAAATGCAAATCCTGCAGTGGTTGATGGAACATAAACTCTATTCCACCATCTTGACATCCAGAATTTTATTATCATATATATATATATATAAGATGATGATAAACATGAATGTACATTGTGCTGCTAATGTCAGTATATATTGATTGTTTAGAACCATTAATCACATTTCCTATGGGGTGTTGTTTTATGGCATTGGAAATAATAGTTGATGGCACTGTCATGCTGGGCACATTTACCTTAAAAAGTGCCATTGGTAAAAAAAAATATGGGCACAAATGCCACATTTCCTATACATCACAAGACCTGAAGGTTTTTTTTGTGCACATTGTGTCTCATCTGGTTGGCTGTATGTACAACCTTTATCCCTGCTCCTTCTATTATTTGTTCAGAAAATTATTTTAGATTGGAATGACACTTGTATGACAAGCCTGTAGTCATATTTTACTTATTAACTGTTGTATATCGCCTCGTAAGATAATTGTATGTTCTCATCATCTACCATCATGCTTGTTTTCATCAGTAAATGTTCTTAACCTTCCATTACACTTGCTATTTTTTTTCCTGCTCTTACATTTATTCCACTTTCACATATATGCTGTCCCCCATTTTACATTTGTTATTTCCACCAACACATATATGCTGTCCCCCACTTCACATTTATTTCCACCATCACATATATGCTGTCCCCCACTTCACATTTGTTATTTCCACCATCACATATATGCTGTCCCCCACTTCACATTTGTTATTTCCACCATCACATATATGCTGTCTCCCACTTCATATTTGTTATTTCCACCATCACATACATGCTGTCCCCCACTTCACATTTGTTATTTCCACCATCACATATATGCTGTCCCCCACTTCACATTTGTTATTTCCACCATCACATATATGCTGTCTCCCACTTCATATTTGTTATTTCCACCATCACATACATGCTGTCCCCCACTTCACATTTGTTATTTCCACCATCACATACATGCTGTCCCCCACTTCACATTTATTATTTCCACCATCACATACATGCTGTCCCCCACTTCACATTTGTTATTTCCACCATCACATACATGCTGTCCCCCACTTCACATTTATTATTTCCACCATCACATACATGCTGTCTCCCACTTCATATTTGTTATTTCCACCTTCACATATATGCTGTCCCCACTTCACATTTGTTATTTCCACCATCACTTATATGCAGTCCCCCACTTCACAATTGTTATTTCCACCATCACATATATGCTGTCTCCCACTTCATATTTGTTATTTCTACCATCATTTATATGTTCTGCCCCCCCCCCTTTTTCCACCGTTGTATTACCACCATCACTTTTATATTCAGCCCCCACTCCACAATTATCTCCACCATCACTTATGTTCTGTCCCAACTCCATAATTGTTATCTCCACCATCATTTCTATGTCCTGTCATCACCCCACAATTGTTATCTCCACCATCACTTATGTTCTGTCCCCACTCCAAAATTGTTATCTCCACCATCATTTCTATGTCCTGTCATCACCCCACAATTGTTATCTCCACCATCATTTCTATGTCCTGTCATCACCCCACAATTGTTATCTCCACCATCATTTCTATGTCCTGTCATCACCCCACAATTGTTATCTCCACCATCATTTCTATGTCCTGTCATCACCCCACAATTGTTATCTCCACCATCATTTCTATGTCCTGTCATCACCCCACAATTGTTATCTCTCCACCATCACTTATGTCCTGTCATCACCCCACAATTGTTATCTCCACCATCATTTCTATGTCCTGTCATCACCCCACAATTGTTATCTCCACCATCATTTCTATGTCCTGTCATCACCCCACAATTGTTATCTCCACCATCATTTCTATGTCCTGTCATCACCCCATAATTGTTATTTCCTCCAATATTTATATATTCCACCCCAACATCACATTTCTGCTCACTCTTTTTGGCAGCTCTCTAAAGCAAACATTGATCTTGAGACCACCACTAGAGATTATGAAGATTCCCTGAAAGAACTAGGAGCTTTGAAGGTATATTTTCTACACAGTATTTGTTCTATACAGTCCCACATTATAAAAAAGAATATAAGTTTTCAATAACACAGGTAATTGCCACCAGTCGTGTAGTTGTTGAGAGAGATATATGTTAATTCTAGTCTAGTGCTACTTGTTCTTTTCTCTAAATGTGAGATGTTTCCCTAAATATTTGTTCGTTTTTCTGTGTTTAGGAAGAACTAGAGACTGCTCAAGTAACCATTTCGTTTATGGAGAACCGTGCTTTAGAGCTGGAGGACTTGAGGAATCAAGAGCTCAGAAAGAGAGAGAAGTTGGATCAGGATTATAGGGTAAACTTGTTTGTTGGAGACAGTTGTAAGGTAACAGTTAGGAGAAGTTGTAAGGTAGTTTTTAGTTGGAGACAGTTGTAAGGTAAAAGTTAGGAGAAGTTGTAAGGTAAACTTGTTAGTTGGAGACAGTTGTAAGGTAACAGTTAGGAGAAGTTGTAAGGTAAAAGTTGTTAGTTGGATACAGTTGTAAGGTAAAAGTTAGGAGAAGTTGTAAGGTAAACTTGTTTGTTGGAGACAGTTGTAAGGTAACAGTTAGGAGAAGTTGTAAGGTAAAAGTTGTTAGTTGGATACAGTTGTAAGGTAAAAGTTAGGAGAAGTTGTAAGGTAAACTTGTTTGTTGGAGACAGTTGTAAGGTAACAGTTAGGAGAAGTTGTAAGGTAAAAGTTGTTAGTTGGATACAGTTGTAAGGTAACAGTTAGGAGAAGTTGTAAGGTAAAAGTTGTTAGTTGGATACAGTTGTAAGTTAAAGTTAGGAGAAGTTGTAAGGTAAAGTTGTTAGTTGGAGACAGTTGTAAGGTAAAAGTTGTTAGTTGGAGACAGTTGTAAGGTAAAAGTTGTTAGTTGGAGACAGTTGTAAGGTAAAAGTTGTTAGTTGGAGACAGTTGTAAGGTAAAAGTTGTTAGTTGGAGACAGTTGTAAGGTAAAGTTGTTAGTTGGAGACAGTTGTAAGGTAAAGTTGTTAGTTGGAGACAGTTGTAAGGTAAAAGTTGTTAGTTGGAGACAGTTGTAAGGTAAAGTTGTTAGTTGGAGACAGTTGTAAGGTAAAAGTTGTTAGTTGGAGACAGTTGTAAGGTAAAAGTTAGAAGAGGTTGTAAGGTAAAAGTTGTTAGTTGGAGACAGTTGTAAGGTAAAAGTTGTTAGTTGGAGACAGTTGTAAGGTAAAAGTTGTTAGTTGGAGACAGTTGTAAGGTAAAAGTTAGAAGTGGTAAGGTAAAGTTGTTAGTTGGAGACAGTTGTAAGGTAAAAGTTAGAAGTTGTAAGGTAAAGTTGTTAGTTGGAGACAGTTGTAAGGTAAAAGTTGTTAGTTGGAGACAGTTGTAAGGTAAAAGTTAGGAGAAGTTGTAAGGTAAAGTTGTTAGTTGGAGACAGTTGTAAGGTAAAAGTTAGAAGTTGTAAGGTAAAATTGTTAGTTGGAGACAGTTGTAAGGTAAAAGTTGTTAGTTGGAGACAGTTGTAAGGTAAAAGTTAGGAGAAGTTGTAAGGTAAAGTTGTTAGTTGGAGACAGTTGTAAGGTAAAAGTTGTTAGTTGGAGACAGTTGTAAGGTAAAAGTTGTTAGTTGGA
Organism: Megaustenia siamemsis; assembly: GCA_032433765.1. NCBI lineage: Eukaryota > Metazoa > Mollusca > Gastropoda > Stylommatophora > Ariophantidae > Megaustenia > Megaustenia siamemsis. The sequence goes on along the minus strand of JAVIAB010000106.1, from coordinate 83,468,448 downwards.
GACAGTTGTAAGGTAAAAGTTGTTAGTTGGAGACAGTTGTAAGGTAAAAGTTGTTAGTTGGAGACAGTTGTAAGGTAAAAGTTGTTAGTTGGAGACAGTTGTAAGGTAAAAGTTGTTAGTTGGAGACAGTTGTAAGGTAAAGTTGTTAGTTGGAGACAGTTGTATATGAAAATTAGAAGGTTGTAAGGTTGGTGGTCAAAATCAGTTGTATGTGAAATTAGAAGATTGTGAAGTAAGGTTGGTAGTTGAAATCAGTTGTATGTGAAACATTACGAGAAAATGTTGAGATAAAGTTAGTAGTTGGAGATAGTTATGTGGGAACATTAAAAGATTGTGAGGTAAAGTTTAGAAGGAGATTGTATTGTACAAAATAGGTTTTCAAGTTTTAAAAAAAAAAAAAATGAGGAGTTTGTGATGTTAAGATTAGTAGATTGTAAGTTAATGGTTTGTAGACTTTGAAAGGTGGTAATGATTAAGAGAGTAGAATTTATTGTTAAAAATCTGACCAAGATCACAGATGCCATTCTGAGCAACAAACAGGGAAGTAAGAAAGTGAGTCAGTAACAGAACAGTATAGATGCCATTAATGAGGTTTTAAGAAATTATTTTTATTATTCTTTTGGTCACCTCATTTCTTGGAGTCTGTAGAAATGAGGTGACCAAAATAATAATAAAAATAATTTTTTAAAAGGATGACTACAAGTTATTGTAACCTTGACTGCATCTTAAAGACTGGAGTATAGAAAACAGAGTTTGTAGAATCATCAATAAAGTCATTCAGCACAAAATTGTTCACACCTTGCTTTTTAGATGTTTTAATTGGGGTCGTAAAATCCCTATTAACTGAAGGTCATGTTGATCTGATCTACTTTTGTGTCATCTAGGAGCACACACTTTAGGTAATTAGTTTTGCTGGATTTTATTTTCATTACATGTGCCACTATGAAACAAAACATTTACAGTTTCTATCATTATGTGCTCTCTTGTGTTTCTTTTAATATTCTCATTACATGTGCCACTATGAAACAAAACATTTACAGTTTCTATCATTATGTGCTCTCTTGTGTTTCTTTTGATATTCTCATTACATGTGCCACTATGAAACAAAACATTTACAGTTTCTATCATGTGCTCTCTTGTGTTTCTTTTGATATTCTCATTACTTCTGTCTTATGTTGATTTTCATATTATGTTGTTCTCCAGTTTTGTTTAGACTGTCTAGGTGTTCTTGCACATCTTCTATTTTCATGCACATTAATGCTTGGTCATCTGCAAAAAGAAGCTCATTTGATTTCACCCCTTAGAGGTTGTGTAGTAAAACAAGCAAAAAATAAAGTGGAAAAACACACAAGCAAAATATAAGTGATGACTTGGATGTACAGCAGAGTCATGTCATACATTTGACAGATTACATTACTTCACTGTGCCCTATGCACACGCATTTCAAATATAGAGGTATCAATTGGACTCTGGATCACAATTCTCTCAAAATTAGCGTTGGAATCAGTGATTTTTGAAGTATGAGGCTCCACTGTATTAATAAGAAATAGTATACTTTATAAAATTATGTAGATGTGGACTTGGATTTGTCATATTTTCATCATCATCATTGAGTGCTGTCTCCGCATCAAAGGTTGGCTACCATGGAGCGCCATTCCGCTCTGTCTCTGGCTTTGATAGTGCAGGTTGTCATAGGCTGACTTATCCATCTTTTGATGTTACTCATCTATGTTAGTTTTAGTCTGCCTCTTTTACCTTGTATTTTATCATAGTTTACTCATTACAAAAAATTGTCTAACAGAATTTGGAATTTAATCATATTTTAGCTACAATAAAAAATTATGTTGTTGTGGACTTGAATCATACTTTTTGAACATTTTAAAATATTGTTGTGGACTTGAATCATATTTTTGCTACATTTTAAAATATTGTTGTTGGACTTGAATCATATTTTTACTACATTTTAAAATATTGTTCTGGACTTGAATCATATTTTTGCTACATTTTAAAATATTGTTCTAGACTTGAATCATATTTTTGCTACATTTTAAAATATTGTTCTGGACTTGAATCATATTTCTGCGCAGGCTCTGAAGTCTTCATCAGGAGAGTTGGATAACTACAGGGAGTACAAGGAACAAGCCAAGGCCAACTTGGACATGAAGGAAGCGGAGCTAGAATCAGCATTGGCATTTAAGGCTGAGCAGCAGAAGACGATTGAGCAGCAAGAAAAAGTCATTGAGGACAGCAAGGTATATGCCTTCAGTGATGTTTATAAATATAACAGTTTGTAAATGTAGACACTTATATTATGGCGTTACTTTGTAGCATATTCTCTTAATTTGTTTCCGTCACTTTTTTATTTTAGTAATGGAGAGCAGAGAATCAAACAGTTATGTGCCAGTTGGGTGTAGCCTTAGTGGCTGAGAGAATCAAATAGTTATGTGCCGGTTGGGTGTAGCCTTGGTGGCTGAGAGAATCAAAGTTATGTGCCAGTTGGGTGTAGCCTTGGTGGCTGAGAGAATCAAACAGTTATGTGCCGGTTGGGTGTAGCCTTGGTGGCTGAGAGAATCAAAGTTATGTGCCAGTTGGGTGTAGCCTTGGTGGCTGAGAGAATCAAACAGTTATGTGCCAGTTGAGTGTGGCCTTGGTGGTTGAGAGAATCAAATAGTTATGTGCCGGTTGGGTGTAGCCTTGGTGGCTGAGAGAAGCAAATAGTTATGTGCTGATTGGGTGTAACCTTGGTGGCTGAGAGAATCAAATAGTTATGTGCTTGTTGGGTGTAGCTTTGGTGGCTGAGAGAAACAAATAGTTATGTGCTGGTTGGGTGTAGCCTTGGTACCAGAATCAAACAGTTATGTGCCATTTAAGTGTGGCCTTGGTAGCTGAGAGAATCAAACAGTTAAGTGCCAGTTGGGTGTAGCCTTGATGGCTGAGAGAATCAAACAGTTATGTGCCAGTTGGGTGTAGCCTTGATGGCTGAGAGAATCAAACAGTTATGTGCCAGTTGAGTGTGGCCTTGGTGGCTGCTGAGAGAATCAAACTTTTATGTGTCAGTTAATTATTGGTTCCAGCCCTGTTAGGAAGATTTCTACCAGAGTTCAAATTAAAATGCTGCATTTGCTATTTCCTCCAATATTTTTAAGAGAGTGCAAACCCCCTTAACCCAGCACCCTCCCAAACCCCTCCTTAGAATTGTTTCAGCTACTAAAATGATTGAATTAGATGTGTGACCTTTATTTGTTTATTTCAAGACCCTTGGTGAGCCTGGCCTACTTCAATAATGGATTACTGCTGTAATAGATAAATAAAAGTTGTTTAAATGTAGCCTGACACTCAAAAACACCTTGCTGATATCTGATATTTTGGGCCTAAAAGTACAATCACAGTATAACTGTAGACCATAATGCAACTTATATATGCCAACTTAACATCCTTTTAAGGGCAGATAATGAAGAGGACTATTCATTTCTTTAGTGGTCATTGAGTGAACATGAGGAACAAAATAATAAAAGTTCACATCATAGAGCTGCTGCTAGCATTTTTTATGTTAGACAAGATAATACCTCTCCTTCATAACTATCTACCTGTCTGTCCATCATTTTCTCATCATCTTGCCTTTATGATCCAAATAGGAAATGATCTCCAATTTGATGACCAAAATGCATGAAATGAGAACCAATCTGGCTGGAAGTGAAGCCTCCAATATGGCCCTAAAGTCCGAGCTAGAGAACTATAGGCAGGAGCTGGAAGAGCTCAAACGAGAGCAGGAAACTGTCGCAGCTGAACTCACTTCTACCGTCCAGGAACTGACAAACATGAGGGTCAGATACAATATTGAAATAGAAAGGAAAAACTTTGAGGTATGCAGTTTTGTTGTTTCACATTGGTAGAAAGATGTCTTGATGTGTGATGGAAGTTTTCATTTATAATTACTTGTATGGGATCTCTATTTTGTGGCTATTAATACACTTTAGCTTTGCTTTCATTACGTCACTAATCCACTTGTACATCACAGTCTACTTCATTTAACTAGTTACTTGTACATCATTTTATGTCTTCTTTTTCTCGTTTACTTTATTTTACTAGTTAACTTGTAATTCATATTAACAGTCTACTTGTTATCATTTAACTTCATTTTACTTGTTCAATTGTACATCATATTGCTAGTTCACTTGTACATCATATTACTAGTTCACTTGTACATCATATTAACAGTCTACTTGTTATCATTTAACTTCATTCTATTAGTTCAAATGTAGCAAAATCAAAAGAGAACATGGTAGGGGATAGACCACATTATCAGAATGTCCAAGTAGCTGATTGTTGGGGCTTCTGGTACCAAGAGAACAATAGAAAGACCATGAAGGACTTGATGACGAGTGGATGATAAAGAATTTATTAAAAATGGCTTCAGGCAGGGTTAGGCATGAAATGTTGGCTCATAAACAATGATAGTGGTGGTTTCATATCCCATATAAAATGGTATGCAACAGCTAAAATAATAGTAAGATAAGACAAACTACAATAGAAGTAAAAAATACGTAACGTCACCTTTGTCTACGTCCCAGGACATGCGGGAGTATGGGGAAATGAAAGAGCAGACAGGTTGGCTAGTTGTGCTATTGTTGAGGATAGTCAACCAATGGATCAGGCGGACATCATCAATACCCTTCGGGAAGTGGGAAGGACACAAGACTTCGACAACACGAGTCCACGTCACTCCTTCAGATGAAAGAGATGGGAGTTAAGATGGACACAGCCAGAAACGAGAAACTTAGTGGGCGTGTAAGAAGACTTATCAACCAACACAGAACTGGAGTCGTCAGTCGCAGGACTTGCCGAGGAGGAGATCTGAGCACATATGGACATGTTCAGAGTGCAGTGATGATGACCCACAAATAACTCAAACTACAACATTTTGGCAAAAACCTTCATCAGGTATAAGAAACAAATTAAATGCATAAGTCAAAGACAAATAACAGACACCAATGATTCCTGGCCACAGTAAAATAATGATTTGTTTTGTTTCTATGTTTTGTTTTGTTTTGTGGCTTTGATTTATGATTTATGTGTTTAATTTGTATAGTCTGTTTGTTATATCTGATGAAGGCTTTTGTCAAAATGTTGTAGTTTGTCTTGTCTTTCTATTAGTTTAGCTGCTTATACCATTTTATGTTTATTTTGTATGTTCTCTGCAGCTCTACTCATGGCCCCACATAGTATTTAATATTTTGCATATTTGATATTTATGCTGGTCTCATTTACCAGAGGGTGTGAAGAAGGCAGAGTGAATGACCTCTGTATATGAGCAGTCCAGTTTTTCTCCATAAGACGAGTCTTGAATATTTAATTTTGTTTAGATTTCCAATCTGCAAGAGGATCAAGACAGCATGAACAACACAGTCTTCAGACAGATGGAAACCATAACCAGTCTTCAGACCCAGCTAGGGGCTCAGGAGGTAAGGCTGTGAACAAAAGCAACTTTCTAGCTAATCTGATTGTTTTTAATTAGAATACCTGATAGTCTGACTGAGTTGGGCAGTGTAGTAATAAATTTGAACTCTATAACTCCAGATATTAAGAATACAGCGCTGTTTTCTTGATATCACCTGCAAGAACAAAGTGACAAACATGGTGGTCCTCACTCGCACAAGCCTCCCAGAACATCTACACACTGGTCAAACAACATAGGTTATGCTAGCTTGGCCATCTTACATAAGGTGTAAGTCTTTTTCTTTCCTTCCTCATCTGCCTTTCAGCGTCGAGGGGAGATATAATTTGCGGTCTTTTGCTCTTCTGTTCGCCTCTGCTGCTGTTATGTTTCCCAGTGCTTCTAATATTCCATCAACCCATCTTTTTCGTGGTCGACCCTTGGGTCTGGTGTTCTCACAACGTTTGTTGAAGGCTCGTTGTGTTTTGTTCTTTCTGCCTTGTCACGTGGCCAAACCATTTTATCTGTTGTTTCCGTATATATTCTATGGCAGGAGCTATTCCGAGCTTTTTTCTCAGTTTTTCATTTCTGATCTTATCTCTCAGACTGTTTCCTGTCATTCGTCTAACACATTTCATCTCTGTAAAGGTTATTTTTCTTATTGTTCTTGCATCTAGGGTCCAGGTCTGGCATTGGTAGCACAACGTTGGGGTGAAGATTGTATTGTATAGTGCTCGTTTTGCCTCCAGAGTTATTTCCTTGTTGGACAATAGTGGTGATAACTGTCCGATGATTTGACAAGCTTTGTTGCATCTTGATTCTATCTCTGCTGTTTGAGAATTATCATTTGTCATTAGACTTCCTAGGTATTTGAATTCCTCCACTTGTTTTAGTTGTCTGCCTTCTATAGTTATGTTGATGTTCTGTTTATTTTTGCGACATTCATGACTTCTGTTTTGTTGATGTTGATTTTCATGTTGTATTTTGGGCCTGAGATGTTGAGTTTAAGTGTTCGTGTAGGTCTTCTATTGTTTCATGTATTAGTGCTTGATCGTCTGCAAATAAACGCTCGTTGATCTCCTCTGTCTCTGATGGGTTGGCTAGCTTGCATATATGGTCCATGTATGTAATAAACAGTAGGGGGGGATAGTACACACCCCTGTCTTACACCTGATCTAACTTCAAAGTGGTCTGTGTAGCCTGCTGCTGTTCTGACCCTGTAGCGGCTGTTGACGTATAGAGACTTTTAATAAGGTTGGTTATATGTTGGCTTACTCCGTATGTTGTTAGTATCTCCCACAGCTGTTCTCTGTTTACTCTGTCGAATGTTTTTTCCTGGTCAATGAAGGCTATGTATAAGTTTTGATTGTGTTCTGTCATTTTTTCTGCAAGCTGTTTTAGTGTGAATAGTGCGTCAGTACATCCTCTGTTTTTTCGGAACCCCATTTGAGAATCGCATTACTGTAGTTCTATTATTGGTCTCAGCCTTTTTTCCAAGATTTTGGCGTATAGCTTGGTGTGAGTGGCCATCTTACATAAGGTGTATGTGGCCATCTTATATAAGGTGTAAGTGGCCATTTTACATAAGGTATAGTGGCCAAGCCAGCGTAACCTATGTTGTTTGACCAGTGTGTAGATGTTCTGGGAGGCCTGTGCGAGTGAGGCTTGGCCACTTACACCGCATGTAAGATGACCACATGGCAAAAGAACTAGGGGGCCCCCATAACTCTGATTTATAGATGCGTGTAAATGTGACGCGGCTAAACTATGACTGACGGAGGCTACTAAGTCCAGAATTATTTTGCCGATTTGGAGAGATTTTTCTTTCTTGGATTTGTGAACAATGTGTGTGTCAGCCACAGCACAGGTTTAGGGAGAAATTCAGGACACACGCATATACGAGTACCAACCATGCAACCAGCTCATTGTGTGTCATGATGTTGATCTTACCCCCTCCATCATGGCACAGAACAAAGAGTCAAGTTCACATGATCACAAGACTTGAACGCTGAAGTGTGAACAATGTCACCAAATTCAAATTTCTTTATAATTTTTGTTTCAAAGGAAGACCTCACAAAACAATCTGACATTACAGCCAAAGAAGACCTACTGGAATTCAGACTTATCTGTGTTTACTTGGCGATTAATATCCTTCATTGTCAACATTTAAAAGGACATTGAATTGAGATGTGATTTGTTTGTTGATTTATTTCACAACAAACTATGAAAAAACCAGCCCAAAACATCCAGCTTTCGACAATGAAACAGAAACAAATCAAAACTGCAGGAGTACTTATCTCAGAATACTGCAGTCTCTGTGGCTGAGTGGTTAGACTGCTCACTTCACAAAGGTGTGGTTTCGATTCCCAGAAGTGGCTGGTTTTTTTTTTTTTCTGAACCAACGAGGTGCTAGGGTTCACCCAGCCTCTCTAAATGGATACCAGAGATTTCCAGCCATGATATCGACCACATCACCCAAAAATGTACAGGAGTTAGTGGTCATTAACACCATATTCCCCATAACCCTTTTATAGTGATGGAAACTTTTTACTTAACAGCTCCCTTCTATAGAAATCCAATGAGTGAAACCAAAGAAAGAAGGGCAGAGAAAACTAGCCAGGAAGAGAACACACATAAGTAAGAACTTGCCATTTAATCGGAAGGGATGTGCTGGATTAGAAATGTGACAAGTGGAAGAGGTGATGGGGAAAAAGGAGAGAAAAGATACCAGTCAGTTTAGATAGAGAATGGCGTGGTAGGAAGTCAAAAACAGAAGTCTGTCTATCTTTCTTTCGTTCGCCCGAAGTATTGTCTATATCTGCAATGTCATTTCCTGTATAAATTTTACTGTCTTTTGTAATTCTTGCAGTGGCCCATATAGTTTTGTCGGTAGTGTTGTATCTATGGGCCAATGGATTTTCCTCAGTCTACTATATTCAGTGCAGTCTTGAAGTATGTGTTCAGCAGTCTGGGGCGCCTGTCCACATGTACAAGTAGTTGAGGTGCCGATCTTGAACTTTGTATACATGTGACTATGGAGTCGATTGTGTCCTGTTCTGGGGCGTATAATGATAACTTGTTCATATCTATTCATATTATGAAAGGCATCCTGATTTGGGGCTTGTGGTCTTCTGATTGATTTGATTATCTGTTTCTTATGATGGTATGTAACCGGTGTATCTAGTTGTGTGCCTGTTGAACCTTCCTTTGCCAACTTATCTGCTTTCTCATTTCCTGGTATTCCACAGTGAGATGGGATCCACTGCAGGGCAACCCTGTGGATCTTGCAGAGTTCAGTCAATAAGGTCTGCAGATGTGGTAATTTTCTGGATTGTAGTGCCTGGAGTACTGATCTTGCATCTGTCAAGAACGCTACAGGCTGTGGGCTAAGATTACTGTTCAGCAGTTTTTCTATTGCCAACTTTATTGCTTGGATTTCTGCATCATAATTGTGACAATATTTCCCTGTTGCTATTTTATTCATATCCCTAGTGTTATTTGGGTACTCTATATATGCACCTGCTCCCCCATTCTTTACTGCATTCTGTGCTGATCCATCTGTGTACACACGAATCCATAGGTCTTGTGGGTATTCTTCATCCAGGAAACTGTGAGTGATTGTTTTTCGTTGTAGACTATTCTGTTCCTCTTTGTCAACTATTCATTTCACTTCTGTCCGTATTTGAACTGATAATCCTGATTCCTCTGTCTAGGGAGTCTGTTCTGGTATGGGCAGTAGGGGGTTAACAACTCTTGGCATGTCTGGTATTTGTCTACTAATACGCTTGGCTTGGTGGATAAAACTGCTTCTCTTAAGTCGTCCCAATGCAAGATTTTGGAATCGGTCCTTCATTGGATGTCTCAGCTTGCAAGCAAATTTTTCTGCCTGTATCAGCACCTTTGTGTCCCTCCGTTCTCTCAGTGCTGGTATCCTCCACAATTTCTCCATCTCCAATTATGGTGTTGATTTCATTGCTCGTGTGATGACCCTAAGTGCCTGGTTTTGTACTTTGTCCAGTTCTTGCTGTGTGGTGTTTGATGATGAGCACCATGCTAATGATCCATATTCTAAATGTGGGTGTATACTCTGTTGGTAAACTTTACTGAGTATTTTCCCACTCGCACCCCATGTGGTTCCACACATCTTTCTTAGAATAGCTAATTTCCTCCTTGCTTTGTGGGTTGCCTTATTTATTACCTAGCTTGTATGTCTTCTTTCACAGACTCATTGTTTATGTAGATGGTTCCTGCTTTTTGTTTTGGGGAGAGAGTGAAAAGTGTAGTACTGCATTTGTCTGTATTGATGCTGATACACCATCCATTTGTCCATCTATCTATCTATCTTTCGTTCGCCTGAAGTATTGTCTATATCTGCAATGTCGTTTCCTGTATAAATTTTACTGTCTTTTGTAATTCTTGCAGTGGCCCATATAGTTTTGTCTGTAGTGTTGTATCTATGGGCCAATGGATTTTCCTCAGTCTACTATATTCAGTGCAGTCTTGAAGTATGTGTTCAGCAGTCTGGGGTGCCTGTCCACATGTACAAGTAGTTGATGTGCCGATCTTGAATTTTGTATACATGTGACTATGGAGTCGATTGTGTCCTGTTCTTAGGCGTATAATGATAACTTGTTCATATCTATTCATATTATGAAAGGCATCCTGATTTGGGGCTTGTGGTCCTCTGATTGATTTGATTATCTGTTTCTTATGATGGTATGTAACTGGTGTATCTAGTTGTGTGCCTGTTGAACCTTCCTTTGCCAACTGATCTGCTTTCTCATTTCCTGGTATTCCACAGTGAGACGGGATCCACTGCAGGGCAACCCTGTGGTGCTTGCAGAGTTCAGTCAATAAGGTCTGCAGATGTGGTAATTTTCTGGATTGTAGTGCCTGGAGTACTGATCTTGCATCTGTCAAAAACACTACAGGCTGTGGGCTAAGATTACTGTTCAGCAGTTTTTCTATTGCCAACTTTATTGCTTGGATTTCTGCATCATAATTGTGACAATATTTCCCTGTTGCTATTTTATTCATATCCCTAGTGTTATTTGGGTACTCTATATATGCACCTGCTCCCCCATTCTTTACTGCATTCTGTGCTGATCCATCTGTGTACACACGAATCCATAGGTCTTGTGGGTATTCTTCATCCAGGAAACTGTGAGTGATTGTTTTTCGTTGTAGACTATTCTGTTCCTCTTTGTCAACTATTCCTTTCACTTCTGTCCGTATTTGAACTGATAATCCTGATTCATCTGTCCAGGGAGTCTGTTCTGGTATGGGCAGAAGGGGTTTAACAACTCTTGGCATGTCTGGTGTTTGTCTACTAATACGCTTGGCTTGGTGGATAAAGCTGCTTCTCTTAAGTCGTCCCAATGCAAGATTTTGGAATCTGTCCTTCATTGGATGTCTCGGCATGCATACAAATTTTTCTGCCTGTATCAGCACCTTTGTGTCTCTCCGTTCTCTCAGTGCTGGTATCCTCCACAATTTCTCCATCTCCAATATTGGTGTTGATTTCATTGCTCCTGTGATGACCCTAAGTGCCTGGTTTTGTACTTTGTCCAGTTCTTGCAATGTGGTGTTTGATGCTGAGCACCATGCGGATGATCCATATTCTAAATGTGGGCGTATACTCTGTTGGTAAACTTTACTGAGTATTTTCCCACTCGCACCCCATGTGGTTCCACACAACTTTCTTAGAATAGCCAATTTCCTCCTTGCTTTTTGGGTTGCCTTATTTATCTGCTGTTTCCAAGATAGTTTGTTATCAAATGTAACTCCGAGATATGTAGCTTGTATGTCTTCTTTCACAGGCTCATTGTTTATGTAGATGGCTCCTGCTTTTTGTTTTGGGGAGAGTGTGAAAAGTGTAGTACTGCATTTGTCTGTATTGATGCTGATACACCATCTATTTGTCCATGAATTCAGTGCATTCATAGCTCTTTGTAGCAATTTGGAGGCCACTGTTGCATACTCCTCTGTGCACCACATTACCAAGTCATCTGCATACATTGCCACTTTGATGCCATGTGGTAGTTCAGTAACTAGGTCATTGATGTAGATCAGAAAAAGTGTTGGAGATAGTACCCCTCCTTGTGGAACGCCCTGGCGCAATAAGACCTTCTTACTCTTAAGACCATCCAGTTGCACTCTGGCTCTCCTGTTATGCAGGTATGCTTTGACCCATTTGTACATCCTGCCATTTACTCCATAATTTCTCAGTTTCTTCAAAAGCCCTTCCTTCCATACCTTATCAAATGCTTTCTTTAGGTCTATCCATGCTGCTAGTACCAGTTTCTTTTCTTGAAACGCATCTTCAATTTCCTGGGAAAGATAGGTTGCTTGATCTTCGGTAGAGTAACACTGTCTAAAGCCTGCTTGTTGTGGGACAAGGAGATTTTCACTTTCCAGGTACCACTGCAGTCTGAGATTGATTATACGTTCCATTGTTTTACACAAACAGCTTGTAAGGCTGATTGGTCTATAGCTGGATGTCATTGAACCATCTTTTCCTGGCTTTAGTAATGGTATCATAATTGCTTCTCTCCATGCCTGTGGCACTCCACCTGTGATCCAGCAAATGTTGTAGATCTGCAGTAGTTTTGCTTTAGCTGCAGTTCCCAAGTTCTTAATCATTTCATTGGACACTCCATCATTGCCTGGTGACTTTTTCATTTTTAATTTGGATATTGCCAGCTCTAGCTCTCTTTGTGTAATGGGTGTTTCCATTACTTCATGTGTGGTCTCTTCTTGTCTTGCATTTTGTTGTTTTAAACGGGTCTCTTGTCGTTTTTCTAGGCTAATTTCAATATTATTGTCATTTGCAAAGGAGTCTGCAAAGTAATTTGCTGCATGTTTACCTGTTAGAATGTTTCCATCCTTCTTCAGTGTAATTTTGGTGTTCCTTTCTGTACCCTCATCATTCAGCTGTTTTACAAGCTTCCACACTTTTCTTGTGTCTCGTTCAAGATTCAAGGACTCTGTTTTCTCTTTCCAGCTTCTCCGTCTGGCTTGTAGTTTAGCCCGTTGAAATTTGGCTTTAGCATGCTGGTAGTTGTGGTGTTCTTGGCAAGGGTTATTTTCTGCTTGCTTTCGAGATGTTTCCATGTCATTGTGCAGTTGCTCTAGCTCACTACTCCAGTATGGTTTGTAGTGTTTCCGTGCCCCTCTAGGTATTGTTTCACTGGCAGCTTGTATTATTAGTCTACTGAATTCATCAACTATTTTGTTGATGTCTCTATCTGTATTTATATCTTTAGTCAGTACACTGGTGTAGTGTTGATACATTTTCCAGTCTGCCTTTTTGTAATTCCATCTGGAGAGAGTGCTGCTCTCCCTGATGGCCTTATTTTGTACCACTAAAAAGACTGGTCGGTGGTCGCTGCCTCCAAGTTGTTTCCCAACAATTCGTGTGATATTCCAATCCAGGTCTGGTGAATGGAAAGCAATGTCTGGTGTAGATGTGGTATGCCATGATCTGGAGTAGAATGTTGGTGGATCTGTTGCCTGGTTTAATAGTATAAGCCCATTGTCATCCTGCCAATTTTCAAGCTCTTCACCTCTCTTGTCCATATGTTCATAGCCCCAGCTCTGTGAGTGGCTGTTAAAGTCTCCACATACAATTATTCTTTCTTTTAATGTAATTGTGTCTAGTGCTAGTGGGCGATCACTCGGACAGTAGTAGTTAAGTAGATGGAAGTCTGTATTTCCTGTCCTGAGGTGCAGTATTTGATATTCCGCCCCATCCATATACACTTCAATCTGACATGCATTAATGTTGTTCCTTACAAGAGTCAGTATTCCGCTCTTTTGTCTATTTATTCTGTCAGATCGGTAGCACTGGTATCCCCTAATCTTCAAGGCTATGTCGTTGTTTAGATGGGTTTCCTGCAAACAGCATATGCTTATTTGTTCTTCATGCAGGATATTTTCTAATTCTATCTTTTTACTGTACCCATCTCTTTTGCTGTTGATGCCTTCAGCATTCCAGTGCATTATTTTTAGTGGTCTTATTTTGGATTGGCCAGTAGCTCTATTCTCTCGCCCCCTGACTCCACAGAGCGGTTGAGAAGGACATCCAGTAATAGAGGTTGGGCCCTTTCGAGGCTGAGGACCCGGCGCTGCACCTGCCTGAGTGTCCATCACAGGGCGAGTGCCATATCGATTTGCGGTTATAGACATACTTCCATTTGCGTTGAGTGCGTGGCATCCTGATTGTCGTGCGCCTTTTGGCTGGTTGCCTCCGACTTCAGCACTTGAACTTGCTAGAGCAGACTGTGGTCTTGCTCGGTTGTAGAAAGGCCTGGCCAGTCTTAGTTTTCAGTCCCTGGTGACTGTTAAGCCCCATCCCCACGACAAGGAGCTGGCCTTGATGAGGCCATTTGTCCATGAATTCAGTGCATTCATAGCTCTTTGTAGCAATTTGGAGGCCACTGTTGCATACTCCTCTGTGCACCACATTACCAAGTCATCTGCATACATTGCCACTTTGATGCCATGTGGTAGTTCAGTAACTAGGTCATTGATGTAGACTAGAAAAAGTGTTGGAGATAGTACCCCTCCCTGTGGAACGCCCTGGTGCAGTAAGACCTTCTTACCCTTAAGACCATCCAGTTGCACTTTGGCTCTCCTGTTATGCAGGTATGCTTTGACCCCATTTGTACATCCTGCCACATTCCAACATACACCCACCTAATGCTGAAACAACAACACATTCCAACATGCACCCACCTAATGCTGAAACAACAACACATTCCAACATACACCCACCTAATGCTGAAACAACAACACATTCCAACATACACCACCTAATGCTGAAACACCACCACATTCCAACATACACCCACCTAATGCTGAAACAACAACACATTCCAACATACACCCACCTAATGCTGAAACAACAACACATTCCAACATACACCCACCTAATGCTGAAACAACAACACATTCCAACATGCACCCACCTAATGCTGAAACAACAACACATTCCAACATACACCCACCTAATGCTGAAACAACAACACATTCCAACATACACCCACCTAATGCTGAAACAACAACACATTCCAACATACACCCACCTAATGCTGAAACAACAACACATTCCAACATACACCCACCTAATGCTGAAACAACAACACATTCCAACATACACCCACCTAATGCTGAAACAACAACACATTCCAACATACACCCACCTAATGCTGAAACTACAACACAGTGAAACATACATCAACTTTATGCTTTGTTAAGAGTGTGTGAATTTGAGTAATCTTTGGTTCAACGCAGAAAAAGAAGAAAACCAAAGACACAAATGTAAGAATAATTGCATTTTTATTTTAATAAATATAATGCTGCTGCGGGAAGTAGCCAATTATACTTTCCTTGATTAACAGTATACAATAGCCTAAATTTAAAGAAAAAAACATGCACACACCTTTTTTCCTCACCCGCTTTTTAAATAAATAATTAACAACGTATGATACTTATAATTTTTATATTTTTTTAATTTGACAGATTATAAGTCAAGAAATGCAAGCTTGTATTGACGAATACAAACGTAAGGTATGCTATCTGTTTACTAAAATACGGTCAATAAGGTTTGCAATCTGTGTAATTAAATACAAACATTACAGTACGCAATCTGCATTTAAAAGAATACACAAATTTGGTGTGCTATTTGTGAAACAGATAAATAAAATAAAGTTTTTGTATACAAATATGACATGTTCTACTCTCTTGACAAAACACAGTAAGTACCAAAGTATTGACACAAATGAACTGCAGAACTTCACTGATTGATGTTTCAATTCTAAATTAGCCCTATAATACAATACCTATCTGGAAAGGAGACCAACCATATTAAATGAATATTATTATGTAGGAAAACTTCCGAGGCGATAGGTCAGTGGATCATTTCAGTGGAAGAGGTAAACATGCCTATCTGGAAAACATATTTTTACGATACTGTAGTAAAAATGATGACCCTTTAATTGTAACATCTTCTTCTTCAACCTTTCAATTGCCTGTGTAGCATATGTCTGCAACAAACACTTTCCATGTTCTGTTTCTTGTTATTCTTTTAAGACCATTCATAGTCTTCCCCGGCATCTTCATCTCTGCTTTCATCTGTCTTCTCCAAGAATATTTTGGTCTTCCTCTTTGTCTTTTTTTCCTTGAGGATTCCATAAAAGGGCCTGCTGTGTAATACTCTCAGTTGAGTTCTGCAGTGTGTGTCCTATCCAGCACCATCGTCTTCACTGTATCTCTTTATCCACTGGTATATTGCCATAATTCTATGTTAGTGATTTTGTCCTACCATTTCCATCCTTTTATTCTGCACAAACATCCATTAATGAAGGTCTATATCTTCATGATTGTCAGTTTTGTTGCTCCATGTTTCACTGCCACATTGGAGCTGAATATGTTTATTTTTGTATTTAACCTAATTTTTTGGGATTTACATGTTTCCCAGTGCAACAAATGCTCCACTTGTTTTTGATATCCTTTTTTTGGTATCATTCTCTGTTCCTCCCTCTTTGTCTATATTCTATCTATCTATTGTCCTTTCGAGCCGAAGACGGCACATATGGCAGAACCAGAATCTCAAAAACAGAAACCTTGCATGCCAAAATGGCACATATTGCAGAGATCACTGCCTCTAAAATCTATGGCTCTGTTTCCATAACAATAGTTTTTACAATGACAGCTTGTCAAGCTATCGATCAATCTTCTTAGTTGCCTCTTACGACATGCTTGGAAGGTCACAGTGTCACTATTCTTTACTCATAATGAGACCCCGGTAACACACAGGAAATATTATCTATTGTCTATATTACTGCCCAAATATATGTAAGATTGTACATCTTTTAGAGGTATTTCTCCTATTGTTATTTGGTTATTGCCAACTGCATTTTAATTGTAACATATTGATTTATAAAAATAATATTTCCTTTGAAATTGGGCTAGAATCCTGTGTGTTTACACTTTAAAACAAGAAATACAGCCGTAGATGCTGCAATCATTTCCTCACTTAAATTAATTTTACGGCCAAAAATTCAAACACATTGTGCTGTGTCTACAGGAAATATTACCATGTCTGTTAACACGGCTGCCAACAGTCAAAGAGTCCAGGCAATGTTCGGGACCCTCAGAGCATTACTTGCCTAGCCCATGTTTCAAAGGTCTCTTGGTTGGGCCGACTGACAGGGAAATTTCTCCTGGAACAGGAAATCATGCCAGTAAAATTGATGTCGATAGTACCTGAACAATCTGGTGAATTGAAATGGACTGTCACAGGAGTGTCAGAATTAAGTGAGATGATGCAAACAAAAACTATCATGTAAACATCTACCTGTTTCACAAATGACTGCTTTGATAGAAGATAGCACATATGTTGCTTGAAACTGAGGCCAACCTCTCCCTAATATTGAAATTACCATTAGGGAAGACAGTCTCAAGCACGTTATCTTACAAATTGTAAACAGTTTAGAAAATGTTTGTTGAAGACCTGTGTATAATACATCTTTGTGCATAACATGATTTATTTGTGACCTTTGAAGTTTGATAATGTTAGAACTCTTTATAGCAAGAAACACAAAACTTTCTATTGTACTATTTTAATCACAGTTGATGGAGTCGGAACAAACCATTCTTGAAACCGCACACAGGTACGAGGAAAGATTGAGAGAAGTGAACAGCCAGGATGAAAACACGGATGGCATGAAGAAAAAGCTTCATCAGAAAAACATTGAACTAGAATCGTATCCTTTTTTTTTTAATTTGGTGTTAGACTTTTTCTCCAGGACGCTACAGCTCTTAGAGGCTTCATTTAAAATTGGTGCTAGACTTTTTCTCCAGGAAGCTACAGCTCTTAGAGGCTTCATTTAAAATTGGTGCTAGACTTTTTCTCTAGGACGCAACAGCTCTTAGAGGCTTCATTTAAAATTGGTGTTAGACTTTTTCTCCAGGACGCTACAGCTCTTAGAGGCTTCATTTAAAATTGGTGTTAGACTTTTTCTCCAGGACGCTACAGCTCTTAGAGGCTTCATTTAAAATTGGTGCTAGACTTTTTCTCTAGGACGCTACAGCTCTTAGAGGCTTCATTTAAAATTGGTGTTAGACTTTTTCTCTAGGATGCTACAGCTCTTAGAGGCTTCATTTAAAATTGGTGTTAGACTTTTTCTCTAGGACGCTACAGCTCTTAGAGGCTTCATTTAAAATTGGTGTTAGACTTTTTCTCTAGGACGCTACAGCTCTTAGAGGCTTCATTTAAAATTGGTGTTAGACTTTTTCTCCAAGACACTACAGCTCTTAGAGGCTTCATTTCTACATTTGAAAATCTGAATAAATTTCAATGTTTAGAAATATTTTCATTTATTTATACTTAAGTCTTTCTTGTAAGAACTGCAGATCTGTTGTGATAAAACTTATAGTTCTTTTTAATTGTCATTCCTTGGTCTGATGAGAGATTGCGGACGACAAAGACAGGAAATACTAGATAGCTTGGTGTGATGGCATGGAGAACAGTCAACAACAGAACTGATACGATGTACTGTAGATAGAAGATTGTGGAAGGACATGTTCGCCTACGCCAATTGGTATGGCACATGATGATGATGATTCCTTGGTCTAGGTCAGATGTTAAAAATCGCTGCCCTTTGTACACTCCTTAATGTACATTTTCTGTACATCAATTTTCCATCAGGGTATTTTAAAAAAATATGTATATGTTCTTATGTAATATGTTCAATGTGATTTTTGATGATGTTGTTGTTGAATATGTTCATAGTTCAATGTGATTTTTTGGTTGAATATGTTCATAGTTCAATGTGATTTTTGTTGTTGAATATGTTCATAGTTCAATGTGATTTTTTGGTTGAATATGTTCATAGTTCAATGTGATTTTTTTTGGTTGAATATGTTCATAGTTCAATGTGATTTTTCTTTTTGTTAAATATGTTCATAGTTCAATGTGATTTTTCTTTTTGTTAAATATGTTCATAGTTCAATGTGATTTTTGTAGTTCAACGTGTTGTTTTTCTTTTTGGTTGAATATGTTCACGGTTCTAATCTGAGTAACCTTACTACTTTAGTGTCACATTCTCTCATGTAAAATTTAGCATTGTGTCTGGGCTGACTAGTATCATATTCTGTCGTGTATAATGTAGCATAGTGTCTAGTCTGAGTAACCTTACTACTTTAGTGTCACATTCTCTCATGTAAAATTTAGCATTGTGTCTGGGCTGACTAGTATCATATTCTGTCGTGTATAATGTAGCATAGTGTCTAGTCTGAGTAACCTTACTACTTTAGAGTGTCACATTCTCTCATGTATAATGTAGCATTGTGTCTGATTTGATCAGTCATAGATGAAAGTGTTAGACATCCCTCATAATAAATTATCAGCTACTTTGGGGAAGCAGACATCCCCCATAATAAATTATCAGCTACTTTGGGGAAGCAGACATCCCTCATAATAAATTATCAGCTACTTTGGGGAAGCAGACATCCCCCATAATAAATTATCAGCTACTTTGGGGAAGCAGACATCCCTCATAATAAATTATCAGCTACTTTGGGGAAGCAGACATCCCCCATAATAAATTATCAGCTACTTTGGGGAAGCAGACATCCCTCATAATAAATTATCAGCTACTTTGGGGAAGCAGACATCCCCCATAATAAATTATCAGCTACTTTGGGGAAGCGTCAATTTGTATTTTATTTCTTGAGGAAGAAGAGTAAAAATGTTTGTAAGTTTTAAAATATGTGTGATGGTGAGTGAGTGAGTGATAAGCAAAAGAACAAATAAAGGGATAGTTGAATTCCTTAATGATTGATTAGACTGCATCAGAACTATAAGAAGCTGAGCCAAGTCCTTCATGAATGTGAGCAGACGAGAAAGGAGAAAAATGAGGAGGTCAAACAGTTGAAGGTCAGTGTGACTTCATGTCACTGTCGAATTGGAATGAATTTTTGTGTTCAAGTAGATGTTTGTTCCAGGATGTTTGATTGAACACACATTCTTGTCCTTGTTGTAGTAAACAATGTTTGTATGTCTCTGTCACACTGGATATTGTTTTCATGTGGATAAAAATAAATATAATTATATACAAAATATTAAATACTTTGCAGGACCACGTGTAGAGCTGCAGAGAACATGTAAAATAAACATAAAATGGTATGCAGCAGCCAAACTAAATAAAAGACAAGACAAATATAGCATTTCAACAAAAGTCTTCTTTAGGTATAACAAATCAACTTACTCTACAAATTAAACACATTAATCCAAGCTAGAAAACACAACACAGATCTAAAAAAAAAAAGGAGGAAAAAGATGGTGGTCAGGATTCTCGTTTATATTTGTTCTTATCTCCATTTATATACCAGGAATTGAAGTCACAGTCACAACATCAATAATTTGCGATATGCGGTTGACACAGTCTTAATAGCAGAGACAGAACAAACTACAAGAAATGATAGATATAATAGTAAAAGAAAGCAACAAGAAAGGTCTCAGTCTGAATAGTAAGAAAACAGAAGTAATGGTCATGTCGAAGAATCAATCATCACTATCATGCAGCATAAAAATAAACAGGACAAATCTGAAACAAGTGCAACGCTTCAAATACTTGGGCACAATAATAACATCTGATGGAAGATGCAGCACAGAATTAAAAAGCAGAATAGCTCAGGCCAAAATTGCATTACAGGAAAAAAAAATTGTCTTATGCAACAAGTCTGTCAAGAAGTGAGAAAGAGAGTTAGTTCGTAAGTTGGTGCTATATAGAACCAATTCTGACCTATGGAAGCGAATCATGGACAGTAAACAAAGAAATTAAAAGATGATTGGATGTCACAGAGATAGGATTTATCAGAAGAATGTTGAAAGAGGCCAATACAAAATGGAACTCCTAAGAAACAATCAATATTTTTCAGGTACATCATTAGAAGAAGAAAATTAGAATACTTGGTTACACCTGGCAGAATATAAGGAAATAGAGATCACGAACAACAACGAGAGAAAATACTAGATAGCTTAGTGGTCATGGCATGGAAAACAATCAACAACAGAAATAATACGATGCACTGTGGAAAGATGATTGTTGAAGGATATGATTGTCTACGCCAAGTGGTATGGCACATGATGATGATGATAATATACCAAACTATGTTAATCCTAATTTTAATGCCATGAAAAATATACTAACAACAAAACAAATATCAACAGGGCTGAAACTAAGAATGGCAAAATGTTACATCTTCTCAGTATCCCTGTATGGTGCAGAAACATGGACATCAGACAAGAAAACAGAACAGAAAATTGAAGCCTTTGAAATGTGGATTTATAGAAGATTAGGTAGAATTGGATGGAAAGTAAAGAAAACAAACGATGAAGTTTTAAAACAACTCAAAATAAAAAGAGAACTACTAAATACAATTAAGACAAGACAAATGAAATTTTTGGGGCATGTTAAAAGACACAACAGCCTACTAATAGTAATATTGGAAGGGAAAATACAAGGTAAAAGAAGCAGACCAAGACTAACATGGACGAGTAACATCAAAAGATGGTCAAGTCAATCTATGACAGCCTGCACCATCAAAGCAAGAAACAGAGTAGAATGGCGATCCATGGTAGCCCAACTTCGTTGCTGAGAAGGCACTCGATGATGATGATGTTAATCCTGACCACCATCTTTTTCTGCCATTTTGTTAGATCTGTGAAATGCTGTCTTTACATTTTATTACTTTAGCAGCTCCATACCATTTTGTGTTTATTTGTTAAGTTTTCATATCTCTGTGACACACTAGATAATGTTGTCATATTAGCTAAAGATGTGCCCATCAGTGTCAACTTTACTAAATTATACACACACACATGGACAACATTATTGGGAACTTTGGAGAAAACTTTATCCTCACTTCAAGAGTTTGGTTCTTTCAAAAAAGGTCCCAGAGCTTGTTTCAGATACATATGGACATCTATTTTATCTTTGTTTCAGATACATATGGACATCTATTTTATCTTAGTTTCAGATACATATGGACATCTATTTTATCTTAGTTTCAGATACATATGGACTTCTATTTTATCTTAGTTTCAGATACATGTGAACATCTATTTTGTCTTAGTTTCAGATACATGTGAACATCTATTTTGTCTTAGTTTCAGATACATGTGAACATCTATTTTGTCTTAGTTTGAGTTACATAAGGTCATTTATTTTATCTTAGTTTCAGATACATATGGACATTTATTTTGTCTTAGTTTCAGATACATGTGAACATCTATTTTGTCTTAGTTTCAGATACATGTGAACATCTATTTTGTCTTAGTTTGAGTTACATAAGGACATTTATTTTATCTTAGTTTCAGATACATATGGACATTTATTTTGTCTTAGTTTCAGATACATATGGACATTTATTTTGTCTTAGTTTGAGTTACATATGGACATTTATTTTGTCTTAGTTTGAGTTACATATGGACATTTATTTTGTCTTAGTTTCAGATACATATGGACATTTATTTTGTCTTAGTTTGAGTTACATATGGACATTTATTTTGTCTTAGTTTGAGTTACATATGGACATTTATTTTGTCTTAGTTTGGGTTACATATGGACATTTATTTTGTCTTAGTTTGAGTTACATATGGACATTTATTTTATCTTAGTTTCAGATACATATGGACATTTATTTTGTCTTAGTTTCAGATACATATGGACATTTATTTTGTCTTAGTTTCAGATACATATGGACATTTATTTTGTCTTAGTTTCAGATACATATGGACATTTATTTTATCTTAGTTTCAGATACATATGGACATTTATTTTGTCTTAGTTTGAGTTACATATGGACATTTATTTTACCTTAGTTTGAGTTACATATGGACATTTATTTTGTTTTCATGTTTATCAATTCTTGTTAATTTAACAATCACAACTGGTTTACTCTTATAAACAAATTTATTGCCAATGTGAGATCCTTTCTTCTTCTGGAATTAAGATACCCCACTCCTTCATCTAAATCACATAAAGTGTTACAATTAATGTCCTCACACATACAAACATGCGGGAGTACGGGGAAATGAAAGAGCGGACAGGTTGGCTAGTCGCGCTGTCGTTGAGGACGGTCAACCAATGGATCGGGCAGACATAATCAATGCCCTCTGAGATGTGGGAGAGCACAGGACTTCGACGACCACAAATCCACGTCACTCCTTCAGATGAAAGAGATGGGAGTTAAGATGGGCAAAGCCAGAAATGAGTGATCAAATGGGCATGTAAGAAGACTTATCAACCAACACAGAACTGGAGTCGTCAGTCGCTGGACACTGCGGGCTTGCTGAGGAGGGGATCTGAGCACCTATGGACATGTTCGGAGTGCAATGATGATGACCCCCTAATAACTCAATAACACATACCAAAAAAAAAATTGCTTTGATTAAGGTCTGCACACACATTTTAAAATGTTGATAATAACATCTGCATAGCAACAAAATGAGCCTTGACAGTTTAATGTTAGCTAATTGTGTCTATGATAGCAACAAAATGAGCCTTGACAGTTTAATGTTAGCTAATTGTGTCTATGATAGCAACAAAATGAGCCTTGACAGTTTAATGTTAGCTAATTGTGTCTATGATAGCAACAAAATGAGCCTTGACAGTTTAATGTTAGCTAATTGTGTCTATGATAGCAACAAAATGAGCCTTGACAGTTTAATGTTAGCTAATTGTGTCTATGATAGCAACAAAATGAGCCTTGACAGTTTAATGTTAGCTAATTGTGTCTATGATCTAACAGATGCAGCTTGTGGAACAGGAGAGAATGAAAGAGAACTGGCTCAAAAGTAGACAAGAATTAGAGGACCTGCAGATTGTGCTCAACACAGTCAAGACCAACAACAAAGATATGTAGGTTCACTTTTAGAAAAGAGTAGATAGTAGTGAAATAACTTTCATAATGTGAAAAAGATGGTTTTTGTGACAAGACAGCAGAACTGTTATGCCAAGCATCATTTTGTTTTTCTTTAGCAATTTGACTTTGACATCACAACTTTCATTCCTTTAGTTTTTTACTGTGTAACTACCCCAGGTAATTAATGGTCCTTAGCCTTAAATGTACTTTAACATCTTATTTTTAACACCTTCTTTGAAGTGATGCCCTTGAAAGTTTTATTTCAGACTGGTTCTACCAGGTTGGGTTTATTAGCATGGTTTCTGGTCACATCAATAAACAACTTCCTTTACCTTTCGGTTGGAGATTACAATACAGGATGGATAAACCTGTCTATGTAAAATTACCTAGTCATATGAATAGAAAACAAAAATTCTGGAAAATTGGACACATTTTTTGTAAACTGCCACATTCTTATGACACCTTTGTAATTTTAATGAAGAAAACATTGTGTTTGATAAAATAAAAATCCATCATCAAAGGAAACACTGAAGGGTCAGCAGAAGCAATAATTAGATGGTATAAGGAGAGGGGAAATGTTTACTTGCAGCTAAATGTTGAATTCCTTACAAAAATGTATGTTGTGTTCGTAAATTTTATGAAGGTGTCGTTATCTAGGGTCAATGCTGTCTGTTTCTTGTTTTGTTTTCTGTGTTTTTTTGGCGTTATCCCAATCATGCTAATGGTTGCTTGTTCATTCTTAAAAGGTTCCAGAATAATTTCAGATTTACCTTGTGTGTCATTGTTGATTGCAAGTTATTAAATTTGTGCCTTTTGGCCAAATACATTCAACCTCACACCTGACATTTTTAGTTAGGTTTGCCTCCCATTTTCTAGAGTCTTGACTCACTTGGCCAAGCTAGTTAGTCATCGTGGAGTGGAGGAGTAAGTTCTTCATTGGTTCTCCTTCACTGATCCTGATGCCAGCTGTATCTTGAATGTTTCTGACTACTTTCACCAGACTCTACTGTTATCTTGGCCGTCACTTTAATTTTGTCCTTTTAAATACTTGTGTTTTATTATTCTTTATTCCTAATAATTTGTTATTCCTGATTATATTTTATTCTAGGTATTGTATTATTCCTGATTATGTCTTATTCTTCATACTGTATTATTCCTGATTATGTCTTATTCTTCATACTGTATTATTCCTGATTATGTCTTATTCTTCATACTGTATTATTCCTGATTATGTTTAATGCAAGTATTTTATTACAGCTGTGTTTTATTATTCCTGACAGTATCTTATTCCATTTGCTGAGGTATCTCTTATGTTGTCTTCATTTTTTTAAGTATTATCTTATTTCATGTCTTTATTCATTCTATAAAACAAAAAACAAATTTATGTCTCCCATTTTTCATATTAAAGATAAGAACATGTACATTAATTGTACCTGCAGACATCTTTGTAAAAAGTTGATGCTTGTGATAAGCCAGAAGCCCACACAATAAACTAGAGATTTAGAAGATCAGCATTGTTCTAGCTTTCTAATTGTCTGTGTCTCAGGGTGAAGTCCTTGGAGAGCTCTCTCAGGGAGAAAGAAGAGATGCTGAAACGAGAACAAGGACTGAAGAAACATTTGGAGAGTGAAGTAACTCAGATCCAGGAACATGGCAAGGCTCTGGAAGAATTGTGAGCACCTAACTTTCTTCTTATCAGTTTATAACTTAATAATTATCATCATGTGCCATACCGATCAGCATAGGCGATCATGTCCTCCCACAATCTTCTATCCACAGTAAATCGAATGACTTCAGTAGCTAACTGTTGTCCATGCCATGACACCAAGCTATCTAGTATCTTCTCACTTTGTAGTCCACGATCTCTCTTTTCCTGTATATTGCCAGTTGTAACCAAGTATTCCAACTTTCCTCTTCTCATGTGTCCAAAAAATGTTGATTATTTCTTTCTGATGTTTTTTAGGGGTTCCCTTTTTGTGTTGACCTCTTTGAGAATGTCCTCATTGGTCTTTTTAGCTGTCTAGGGAACTTTCAACATTCTTCTGAGAAATCCCATTTCTGTGACCTCTGATTGTCTTTTTATTTGTTTGTCTTGTGTCCATGATTCACATCCATAGGTCAGAATTGGCTCTATATAGCATCAATAAATTCTTTTTCTCACTTCTATTGACATAGAACTTGATATTAAAAGGGAAATGACATTTCTTTTTTTAATGAGTGTAACTTTCAATATTTGAGACCTGCACAGTGTGTATCTTTGTAAAATAGATAAAATTGTAATGGTTTTTTTTCTTCTTCAAATCTCAGATACTGCTTCCACATTTTTGTTGGCTGTGACACACTGATATAACATAATAATGAGCTCTCAACAAATTTTGCGCAGATTTAATAGCTGACCACGAACAAAATGGATTGATGGAAAATTAGAGATAACAGCATGAAATGCCAACAGAAGAGCATTAGATTGTGGACTATCTTCCCATGAGAGGCCAACAGAAGAGCAATAGATTGTGGACTATCTTCCCATGAGAGGCCAACAGAAGAACAATAGATTGTGGACTATCTTCCCTTGAGAGGCCAACAGAAGAGCAATAGATTGTAGACTATCTTCCCTTGAGAGGCGAACAGAAGAGCAATAGATTGTAGACTATCTTCCCTTGAGAGGCCAACAGAAGAGCAATAGATTGTAGACTATCTTCCCTTGAGAGGCCAACAGAAGAGCAATAGATTGTGGACTATCTTACCATGAGAGGCCAACAGAAGAGCAATAGATTGTAGACTATCTTCCCTTGAGAGGCCAACAGAAGAACAATAGATTGTGGACTATCTTACCATGAGAGGCCAACAGAAGAACAATAGATTGTAGACTATCTTCCCTTGAGAGGCCAACAGAAGAGCAATAGATTGTGGACTATCTTACCATGAGAGGCCAACAGAAGAACAATAGATTGTAGACTATCTTCCCTTGAGAGGCCAACAGAAGAGCAATAGATTGTGGACTATCTTCCCTTGAGAGGCCAACAGAAGAGCAATAGATTGTGGACTATCTTCCCATGAGAGGCCAACAGAAGAACAATAGATTGTGGACTATCTTCCCTTCAGAGGCCAACAGAAGAGCAATAGATTGTGGACTATCTTACCATGAGAGGCCAACAGAAGAGCAATAGATTGTGGACTATCTTCCCTTCAGAGGCCAACAGAAGAGCAATAGATTGTGGACTATCTTACCATGAGAGGCCAACAGAAGAACAATAGATTGTAGACTATCTTCCCATGAGAGGCCAACAGAAGAGCAATAGATTGTAGACTATCTTACCATGAGAGGCCAACAGAAGAGCAATAGATTGTAGACTATCTTCCCATGAGAGGCCAACAGAAGAACAATAGATTGTAGACTATCTTCCCTTGAGAGGCCAACAGAAGAGCAATAGATTGTGGACTATCTTACCATGAGAGGCCAACAGAAGAGCAATAGATTGTAGACTATCTTCCCTTGATGCTGAAAGGCAAATAAGGAAAAAGAAGTATGTTTTAACTACAGATTTTTACAGTTTCAGATTTATAAGCTGAAGAATGTAATAGAGTGGCTTTATTTGATCTTATTCAACACAATGTCAGACTTATTTGTCATTTTTGCTAGGATGATGTCATCAGAAGCCAAGCGAGAGCAGTATCAGCAAGAGGTTGGAAGGTATGAGCCATGTGGTGTTCTGGTTTTGTCTGTTAATCAATGAGACACTTTAGATGGGAGATAACGAGTTCTACTGGCGGGTATCATTTCAGGTTATGAAACTATTTTTTCCACGGATAGGTTTTCCACATACTTAGCACATTTTATCAATCAAACAGTTGTTGCGGGCAATGCACTGTGATATTTTTTCTTTGTCTGTGCTCATCTGACAATATAAATGTTCTGTCATGTTTGTTTGTATACAATGTGATGTGATGTTTGTATACAATGTGATGTTTGTTTGTATACAATGTGATGTTTGTTTGTCAGTGCTAACCTTGACAATAAAAAGGTATGTGTTGTGATATTGTTCATAAGTCAGTGCTCACCTTGACAATAGAAAGGTATGTGTTGTGATATTGTTCATAAGTCAGTGCTCACCTTGACAATAGAAAGGTATGTGTTGTGATATTGTTCATAAGTCCGTGCTCACCGACAGTAGAAAGGTATGCGTTGTGATATTGTTCACAAGTCACTGCTCACCGACAGTAGAAAGGTATGCGTTGTGATATTGTTCACAAGTCAGTGCTCACCTTGACAATAGAAAGGTATGTGTTGTGATATTGTTCACAAGTCAGTGCTCACCTGACAATAGAAAGGTATGTGTTGTGATATTGTTCATAAGTCAGTGCTCACCTTGACAATAGAAAGGTATGCGTTGTGATATTGTTAACAAGTCCGTGCTCACCGACAGTAGAAAGGTATGTGTTGTGATATTGTTCACAAGTCAGTGCTCACCGACAGTAGAAAGGTATGCGTTGTGATATTGTTCACAAGTCCGTGCTCACCTGACAATAGAACGGTATGCGTTGTGATATTGTTCATAAGTCAGTGCTCACCGACAGTAGAAAGGTATGCGTTGTGATATTGTTCATAAGTCAGTGCTCACCTTGACAATAGAAAGGTATGCGTTGTGATATTGTTCACAAGTCCGTGCTCACCGACAATAGAAAGGTATGCGTTGTGATATTGTTCACAAGTCAGTGCTCACCGACAGTAGAAAGGTATGCGTTGTGATATTGTTCACAAGTCCGTGCTCACCGACAGTAGAAAGGTATGTGTTGTGATATTGTTCACAAGTCAGTGCTCACCTGACAATAGAAAGGTATGCGTTGTGATATTGTTCACAAGTCAGTGCTCACCTTGACAATAGAAAGGTATGCGTTGTGATATTGTTCACAAGTCAGTGCTCACCTGACAACTTGTGCAGCATGTTCATCATAGAATTGACTTACTACCAGATTTACCTCTCCCTCTTTGAACCCTATTCCACATTGCTATAGTAACCATTCTTATTGCCTTCACACAGACTTCAGTCCAGGCTTGATGCTCACTATCAGGAGAAGATGGAGCTTAGTTCCAAAGTTGAAAGTCTTCAAGAAGAGAAATCCAAACTGGCCAACGTAAGAATACTTGTTCTTTATATCAATGACTAGAACAGGCATATCAAATAATCGTCTATTCACCTTACATTGTATCATAGTTATTTGTCTGCCTACAACAACTGATTGCTAATGATGTTTTCTATTTTCATTGACTTTTGCTTAGTTTTAAACACTTATAAATTCAGTCATTAACACATTTGTTATCAAGGGGTTTAACATACTGTGGTACTGCTTTTTTTTTTTTTTTTTAATTTTTTTATTATTTAAAAAAAAAATGGAAATAATAGCAAGAAAATAAATTTAAATTGATCTAAAATATGTGGTTTGTTAGGAAAATTTGATAAGAGGAAAAAGTTGAAGTTTCACAAAGATTTTCTTTACTCGTATCAATTGTGCATATGACCCATATTAAAAACAAAACCACAGAATCCATACTAAATATGAGTAGCTCGTATAATATGGAAGGTATGCTATTTAGTTTTATTTATTTCATTGTAACATCGCTGTATCATTATATTTATTTAATTATAACATTACTGTATAGATTGAAATAATTATAACATTACTGTATAGATTGAAATAATTATAACATTTCTGTATAGATTGAAATAATTATAACATTTCTGTATAGATTGAAATAATTATAACATTACTGTATGGATTGAAATAATTATAACATTTCTGTATAGATTGAAATAATTATAACATTACTGTATAGATTGAAATAATTATAACATTACTGTATAGATTGAAATAATTATAACATTATTGTGTAGGTTGAAATAATTATAACATTGTGTAGGTTGAAATAATTATAACATTATTGTGTAGGTTGAAATAATTATAACATTATTGTGTAGGTTGAAATAATTATAACATTGTGTAGGTTGAAATAATTATAACATTATTGTGTAGGTTGAAATAATTATAACATTATTGTGTAGGTTGAAATAATTATAACATTATTGTGTAGGTTGAAATAATTATAACATTATTGTGTAGGTTGAAATAATTATATCATTACTGTAACAAAAAAAAGAGTAAAGAGCCCCATCACGTCAAGTGGCATATAGGGATTACAGTGTTAGTGACCATAATTTTTACAGACCTTTCGGCACATGATTTTTGGGGTAATGTGGTCGATATTATGCCCGTGCCGCTTTATTTTCCCAGAAAAAACATCCAGTACCCCTTTAAGGCTGGGTGAACCTGGAAGCCGTCAATCAGGATCAAACCCAATTTCTTGTCCTTTGTAGTCCAGTTCACTAACCACGGAGATATCGCGGCTCCCAACATTACTGTATAGGTTGAAATAATAATAGCATTGCTTTATAGACTAATTGTAATACTATGTTCTTGTGTTATGAATAATCTTCAGGAACTACACATTGTGAAGGAGGTCAATAGTCAGTTACTGGAAGAGAGCAGTCAGCTGATTGGTTACACCAACACCAATCAGAAAATCCGTCATTTTAACAAGAAAAATCTGGAGTACAATGACCTAAATAAGGTGAAACATAGTAGGATTGCTTTTCTTAAACTTAAACAGTGTCAAATAAATAACTCACTAAGTCATTGTCTTTCTAATGTGCCCTGTCAATCGTTTGGTCATTTACTTTACTTTTCTGTCTATCACTTGATTTGTCTTTCTTGTTGTAACTTTACCTATCTTTCTGTAACTATTTATTTTTGGTAAATTTTTTTTTTTTACTGCTTGTTTTATCATTTAATCTCTTAGCTTATCTCTCTTGTCATTCATTCACTTCACTTATCAGTCACTCACTTCTACCTGTATATTCAGTCAATCTCTTATCCTTTAACTATCAACCACCTCTGCATATTTAGTCAGTCATTCATTCACTTCACTTATCAGTCACTCACTTCTACCTGTATATTCAGTCAATCTCTTAGCATATCTCTCTTGTCATTCATTCACTTCACTTATCAGTCACTCACTTCTACCTGTATATTCAGTCAATCTCTTATCCTTTAACTATCAACCACCTCTGCATATTTAGTCAGTCATTCATTCCCTTTACTTAATAGTCACTTTTGCATTTATAGTTAGTCATTCATTTATTTTACTTAACAGTCACTTAGACATGTATAATTGGTGGTCATTCATTCCCATTACTAATTAGTCACCTAGGAATATGTCATCTGTCTGCTACATATATGTAGTTGGTGGACACTGTATTGTCATTGGACTATTTTTTGTGACTGACAGAAATACCTGGAGTTGCAGGCAGACTATCGCAAGTACCAAGAGATGGTCAAGTCCCAGTCCTTACAAAGCATATGCTCAGGAGGACCTAAAGTCAGCGTACCTTCAGGAACACTACAAGATGTTACCAACATCACTAATTAAATTGGGTTTTTTTTATGTTTTTGTTCAAAACCTTATCTAAAGCAATGTTTCAAACATCACTAGGTATGTTCTGTCAGACATTCACATTATATCACAAAGTTGAATATCACTCAACATTCCAATAGTCATGGCTCAAAATGTGCAAATTGTAGCTCTTGACACTCATACACATTTAAATATGTATCTGTGAAGGGTCTTATATCAACTCTGGTTATTGATGCTCATTGCGTCCATCTATCTGTGAGTTTATGGGAGCCTCATCAGTTGGTCCATGCACAGAAAGAGCTCACAAAACAAAAACCACACATTAACGTTGTTCCCTTTCTAAAATGTTTTTTTTCCATTCAGATGAAGTTAATATACACAGACCATAATTATGTATTAGATTTGAAGACGTTTCACTTATTATTAATAAATTTCTTCTACGAAATGTCATTTATTAATAATCACATTATGTAAATTACAGAAAGATATATAGGCAGCTATATTTTTTTAGTTTTCCATATTTTGTGTGTGTGGCTAATCAAAATGAGTTCCTGGTATTTGACATAAAAATGTTTGCTTAGCAAGTAATGCAACTAAAAATAATGTCATAATTAGATATCATTGTTGTCCACAAATAGGCTACTTTCTCTATCTGGTGTTCATGCGGTGACTACTTTAGAAATTGATTTACCCTTTCATCATCCGTCCTTAAAAGGGTGTGGGCTTAAATGTGTTTTGTTGAGGTTTGCAGTAGAACTGACGTTTGTGCCTTTTGACCCAGCACATCCAACTTCAGTGTGGTATTTTTGGGTACTGGGTTGCCTTCCCTCTTCTATCCCTACTCACTTGGCTTTGATAGACTGGTTAGTCTGTTTCTGGAGGCACAGTCAAGAGCTGCGGGTAGGGTCTAGATGCTTCTGGTTCACTGATCCTGGCATAAGTCATCAGCTATGAGTCTGTCAACTTCCAGCTATGAGTCATTGACAGCTTCCAGCTATGAGTCGCAGACCAGCTTCCAGCTATTAGCTGATAGCTTCCAGCTCTCCTGCTGTCTGGGGCCTTGCCTCCCAGTAGGATACAAGAGAAGACATTTACAAAATTGAAACTACTTTTTCAGAGTAGGCAGAAATAAATGCATTATATAAAATACAGTTATGTCCAAAGCAACATACACACTGCAGTATGTCTAGAAACTAGGTACCAGCCACACATAACTCATCTGTAATTTATTATTGCCATCATGAAGTATTTCCTATATCTTCACAATCTTGTTTAGTATCATTCTATCAAACTTCAGAGATGTAACAAAGATTTGAACAGCTCATCGAGATGAAACTTTGTATTTGGCCCATGGGTTCTCAATCTCATTTCTAGGATCAACTCCGGAAGAGTGGATTTTCAACATCCTCAGATAGGATTGTTGATTGGTGTTTTTAGGCAATAGAGTTGTACACATGAGAGTTTTGGTGGGCAAAGAGTTGTACACTTGGAGATTTTTATTGTAGGCAGAGTCGTACACATGAGAATTGTTGTGGTAGGCAAAGAGTTGTACACTTGAAGATTTTTATTGTAGGCAAAGAGTTGTACACATGAGGATTGTTGTGGTAGGCAAAGAGTTGTACACTTGAAGATTTTTATTGTAGGCAGAGTCGTACACATGAGAATTGTTGTGGTAGGCAAAGAGTTGTGCACATTATGATTGTTATGGTAGATAGGCAAAGAGTTGTACACATGAGGATTGTTGTGGTAGGCAAAGAGTCGTACACATGAGGATTGTTGTGGTAGGCAAAGAGTCATACACATGAGGATTGTTGTGGTAGGAAAAGAGTCGTACACATGAGGACTGTTGTGGTAGATAGGCAAAGAGTCGTGCACATTATGATTGTTATGGTAGATAGGCAAAGAGTTGTACACTTGAAGATTTTTATTGTTGGCAGAGTCATACACATGAGGATTTTTTTGATAGGCAAAGAGTCGTGCACATTATGATTGTTATGGTAGATAGGCAAAGAGTGGTACACATGAGGATTTTTGTGGTAGGCAAAGAGTCGTACACATGAGGATTGTTGTGGTAGATAGACAAAGAGTTGTACACATTATGATTGTTATGGTAGATAGGCAAAGAGTCGTGCACATTATGATTGTTATGGTAGATAGGCAAAGAGTTGTACACTTGAAGATTTTTATTGTTGGCAGAGTCATACACATGAGGATTTTTTTGATAGGCAAAGAGTCGTGCACATTATGATTGTTATGGTAGATAGGCAAAGAGTGGTACACATGAGGATTTTTGTGGTAGGCAAAGAGTCGTACACATGAGGATTGTTGTGGTAGATAGACAAAGAGTTGTACACATTATGATTGTTATGGTAGATAGGCAAAGAGTCGTGCACATTATGATTGTTATGGTAGATAGGCAAAGAGTCGTGCACATTATGATTGTTATGGTAGATAGGCAAAGAGTCGTGCACATTATGATTGTTATGGTAGATAGGCAAAAAGTCGTACATATGATGATTGTGGTAGGCAGTTGTACACATGAGGATTGTTGTGGTAGACAAAGTGTCATACATATAAGGATTGTTGTAGTTGGCAGAGTCATAAGCTGCAATGGTCGCTGTGTGATATCACTCAGACCAAGTTGAAGGTCACTAGAATGAGGGAGCATATACTACTGTGACTCTCCCCTAAATAATTTTTCTAAACTTGATGTGACCTTATCAGCTGCCATTACTGAACAAATACAGGGAGGTTTCGAGACTGTCAGAATATCATTGTTTCATTATTTATGAACGGTATTTGCTTGTTTGTTTGTTTTGTTTCATGATTGTATCAGTAAATTGTAAGCTTTGTGACGAGTTATTTTTTCAGCGGAGCATAACTGATTAACCCACTCCTATATTCATTAATAAAGAAAAGTACGCATTCATCACAAAATAACTGTAAAAATAAATGAACATTTTTTTTCTTAGTAAACAATTGTTACTATTTATCATAAATATGTTGTAGGTGTGTATGTAGTCATAGTTATGTTATGTCATAGTTATGTTAGTCTCAAAGTTTTGTTTTGTCAGATTCTAAACCTGAACAAAAATTGTTTTGTTTTTAAAAATAATCTTGAAACTTCCTGCATAACTAGAGATACAAATGTTGGTTCATAAGGGGAGGAACCAATACATCAAATGAGAAGTATTGTCATTAATGATGCTGCAAGTCATACTTAGAACATTGACAATATTGTATAATCTGTTTTATGTTCTTTCAAGCTGAAGACGGTACATAGGTCTAGAAATTATAGGCACTTGTGTCTGATAATTTTTCATGTGTTAGACCTTTCTCAGGACCTGCATTGTATTTCACCACATGGCCCTGTTCTGGGTGAGTTGCTCAATCTCACCACATGGCACTGTTCTGGGTGAGTTGCTCAATCTCACCACATGGCCCTGTTCTGGGTGAGTTGCTCAATCTCACCACATGGTTCTGTTCTGGGTGAGTTGCTCAATCTCACCACATGGCCCTGTTCTGGGTGAGTTGCTCAATCTCACCACATGGCCCTGTTCTGGGTGAGTTGCTCAATCTCACCACATGGTTCTGTTCTGGGTGAGTTGCTCAATCTCACCACATGGCCCTGTTCTGGGTGAGTTGCTCAATCTCACCACATGGCCCTGTTCTGGGTGAGTTGCTCAATCTCACCACATGGCCCTGTTCTGGGTGAGTTGCTCAATCTCACCACATGGTTCTGTTCTGGGTGAGTTGCTCAATCTCACCACATGGCCCTGTTCTGGGTGAGTTGCTCAATCTCACCACATGGCCCTGTTCTGGATGAGTTGCTCAATCTCACCACATGGCCCTGTTCTGGGTGAGTTGCTCAATCTCACCACATGGTTCTGTTCTGGGTGAGTTGCTCAATCTCACCACATGGCCCTGTTCTGGGTGAGTTGCTCAATCTCACCACATGGCCCTGTTCTGGGTGAGTTGCTTAATCTCACCACATGGCTCTGTTCTGGGTGAGTTGCTCAATCTCACCACATGGCCCTGTTCTGGGTGAGTTGCTCAATCTCACCACATGGCCCTGTTCTGGGCGAGTTGCTCAATCTCACCACATGGCCCTGTTCTGGGTGAGTTGCTCAATCTCACCACATGGCCCTGTTCTGGGTGAGTTGCTCAATCTCACCACATGGCCCTGTTCTGTGTGAGTTGCTCAATCTCACCACAAGGCCCTGTTCTGGGTGAGTTGTTCAATCTCACCACATGGCCCTGTTCTGGGTGAGTTGCTCAATCTCACCACATGGCCCTGTTCTGGGTGAGTTGCTCAATCTCACCACATGGCCCTGTTCTGGGCGAGTTGCTCAATCTCACCACATGGCCCTGTTCTGTATGAGTTGCTCAATCTCACCACATGGCCCTGTTCTGGGCGAGTTGCTCAATCTCACCACATGGCCCTGTTCTGGGTGAGTTGCTCAATCTCACCACATGGCCCTGTTCTGGGTGAGTTGCTCAATCTCACCACATGGCTCTGTTCTGGGTGAGTTGTTCAATCTCACCACATGGCCCTGTTCTGGGTGAGTTGCTCAATCTCACCACAAGGCCCTGTTCTGGGTGAGTTGTTCAATCTCACCACAAAACCCTGTTCTGGGTGAGAACAGAGGTTACAAGCTATCATCATCAAGTACCGGGCCTACTGGCATAGGTGGTCATGTCTCTCCACAATTTTCGATCTTGGCAGCTATTTATCATTTCTGTTGTTGACCTTCTGCCAAATCATTCTCTTAAACTGTCTGTTATTTTTTCTCTTTGCTTCCCTCTATCTCTTCGTCCCTCAATTTTTCCAGTTGTTACAATATATTCCAGTTGTTCTCTTCTCATTACATGGCCAAAAAATGATGATTGTTTCTTCCTAATATTGGAAATTAGCTCTCTTTTTGCTTTGAACTCTCTCAGAATATCTTCATTACTCTTCTTAGCTGTCCATGATATTCTCAACATTCTTCTGTAAAACTACATTTCTACAGACTAAAGTGATTTTCTTGTCTGTTGTCCTTTTGTCCATGATTCGCATCCATATGTTAAGACTGGCTCTACATAACATTTAAGGACTGTTTTTCTTGTTTCTATTGTCAAAAATGGATTGCATAGTATCTTCCTCATTTTTTGGAAAGCTGCTTTTCCCTGAGCCATTCTGCATCTCACATCTTTTGTACATCTTTCATCTGAGGTTAACAAAGTTCCCAAATATTTAAATTCATTTACCTGTTTTAATATTGTTCCACTTGTCTTTATTTTGCACTGAGGTGATGTCTTTTTCTTTGTTGTTACCATTACCTCTGTCTTTTTGCTATTAAGGCTGAGTCCTTTATTTTTGCTTTCTTTCACTATAATGTCCAACATTTCTTGTAACCCATTTTCACTCTTAGCGATTAAGACTGTATCATCAGCATACCTTAGATTATTTATATTATGACCTCCAATTGTTATTCCAAGCATGTCCCTTATGGATCTTAAAATAATCTCACTATAAATATTAAACAAATCTGGTGACAGCACACAACCTTGTCTAACACCCTGTTTTATTTGTTGAAACATTCCCATAGGTTTCCAGTTCTTATGGCCGCTGTTTGTTGCCAGTACATGTTCTTTATTATTCTTAGATCTTTGCTGTCTATGTTTATGCTTTCTAAAATGTTGATTATTTCTTGGTGCTTTACTTTGTCAAATGCCTTGGTGTAATCTATTAAACATAGGCATAGATCTGTTTTCACCTCTATGGCTCTTTCTACTAAAGATCTTATGATATAAGTGGCATTGCTTGTTCCTTTATCTCTAACAAAACCACACTGTTCATCGCTAATTTCTGGACTGATTTTGTTTCACACTCTTCGCATGATGATTCTTAGTAATATCTTAGTCATATGACTCATACGGCTTATTGTGCGATGATCATCGCATTCAATCGCACCCGATTTCTTTGGTAGGGCTATGAATATTGATTTGAGTATGTCGTCTGGCATATATCCGCTGTTGTAGATATCATTCAATATTTTTGTTATTATTTCTATTCCAAAATCACCCATGGCTTCAATCTCTTCTTTAGTTATATTATCAGGTCCAGGAGCTTTGCCTGCTTTCATATTACGCAAGGCGTCTTCCACTTCTTCTCTGAGTATTTCTGGTCCTTCTCCATTATCCTTTATATTTACTTCTGTTCGTTCATCATTATAAAGATCGTTAATGTATTCTGTCCATCGTTCCCTTCTCTTTATACTTTCATTTTTTCCTTCACTCCTCTTTATACTTTTCTTCACTCCTCTTTATACTTTCCTTCACTCCTCTTTATACTTTCCTTCACTCCTTTTTATTTTTTCCTTTATTTTTTCATTCTGTCACTTAAAACTCACTTTGCACTCAGTATTTCTTCATTTCACTTCTAGCTGTCCGTTTCTTGACAACAATATATATATATATATATATATATATATATATATATATATATATATATATATATATATATATATATATGTGTATATATATGGACTTCGCGTCTTGACAGATGGTTGGTAGCAAGCAATCATGATAAGTCAGTAGTTTGGTAAAGCATTAGTGTCTCATACTGGGTGCTGCTTTACTGAACATCTTTTCTCGTGGCTGAATTTGCCATTCCTGGACAGACAGATCCATCCACAGAACGAGCAAGGTGTACCCGCGGTACCCGGCCTTGTCTCCTTTCTCTTGCGCCTTTTGTCTTCTGAATTTGACATCAGCACTGTCTCGAAAGTTGCTGTGCCATTTTTTATGTTTGATCTCCATGTATCTGCAGCCACATTTTGCTAGTTCCTGTTTTTGGTCTCTTTCCGTCCTTAAGTTCGCCATACAATATTTGTTTGGAAATACAATTGTTTGCCATTCTTCTTACGTGGCCCAGCCACCTTAGTCTACAAATGCTAAGTGTTGCTATGATCGAACAATACACATCCTTAAAACAAAATTAATTCTGTGTGGCATGTTCCATGCATGTAAGCAACCTTAATTTATTTTTTATTTTGTACATTGGTAAATATGAAATGTTGAGTGCTTCATATTTGTATTAATTCTGTAATAGTTTGTGACAAGCATCTATAGTCACTTTAACAACAGTAGAGTATTGTAATGTTGGCCAAATAACTAGAATGAAAGCCTTGAATATTTTTGGAATATTTTTATTTTATACAAACAATAATGCCATTTTGAAATTATAAAAAAAAACAGACAAATAAAATAATTTAAAATGATTTTTTGAGGAAGTTTTATGAAAAATGTTGTTTCATGGAGTTAACTTCTCATTTTTGTACACAAAGTGGTTAATAAAGAGAAAGGGTGAGCTCACTGTACAGAGGTGTCTCTTATTAACAAATAATCACTGAGTGGATTGTGGTATGATGCATATTTTTCACATTTGATCACCAATCTTAGAATCTGTGAGCTTGTTTCTATTTCTCCCATATATAGATGACACATATAAGTCTCTTCTTCAAATTTAGCATACAAAATAATCTTTGACTGTTGAAAATAAAAAAAAAATGAACAGGCTGTATGTTGTTGTCAGGGCAAATAGTTTCTTATATGCACTCTCTTTTGTTATGAAAGAAACCTGGTTTGGCTGGAAATATGTATTCACCATCACAATAATGCATCACAATGGAGCAAAGAGGACGAAATTGTACACAAAAATAGTTCAGTTTTATGTTGGCTTAAAAGCTGACAGGCATTGATAGCAAAGAAGAATAATATAATCATTCCAGAGTAGACTGGACAGTAAACAAATACAATTCTACAAGAACAGAAATACATAAAGGGAAACAGAAATTCAAGCGTTCTTGTGCTATTTCAAATAAAGGGACACAACTGAGACTATTTAAAAGGCATCCTTAAAGGCAGCTTACCACACCTTACCCACAAAACAAAAAAATGCATAACTAACACCATCTTAGAAAAAATGGAAGAAATTCGACAAGTGAAGAACACTGTCCAATACAATAAAATAGATAATGAAGTACGCAAAATGTGCAAAAATGCAAAAGAAGACTGGCTCAGCCAAAATTGTATAGAAATAGAAACTATGGAAAGCAAACAAAACTTAAGCGGAATGCACACAGAAATACAGAGAATGACTAATAAAAATAAAAAAAAGCCACAGAAAGCGGATGCATTGCAGACAAAAAAAGGAAAAATGTTAACATATAAAAATATATATATAGATTGGCAGGAATATATGACAGAACTAGTTCTTGATCAAAGGGACAAGAAACCAGTTTTAAAATGTACATCAGGATATAAAATCTGAGGTGGAAAAAGCTATACAAACAATGAAAAAGGGAAAAGCAGCATGACCTGACAGCATACATATAGAGTGATAGAGGCACTAGAAGATTTTGGCATTGAAATGATTACAGACATATGCAACGACATATACTACACAAGATACATACCAAATGAACTAAAAACATCAAATTTCATTGCGTTGCCTAAAAAGAATGGTGCAGTTGGATGCAGTGACTTTAGAACAATAAGCCTAATGAGCCATGTTACAAAAATCTTTCTAAATGTTATACAAGGAAGGATTCAGAATAAAATCAATACTGAATTAGATGGGCAGCAATTTGGATTTAGGAAAAATAGTGGCACAAAAGAAGCCATATTCTGCATCAGAACATTATTTGAAAAGTACACAGAAGTAAACAAACCAATATATGCCTGCTTCATAGACTATACCAAAGTTGAAGGAATAGATCCAGAGACAGTTCAGAACTACAACTACCTTGGACATACTATAACCAGTGATGGAAAATGTACAACTGAAATAAACAAAATAATAGGAATGGCAAAAAGTAATTTTAATGTCATGAAAAATATACTAACATCAAAACAACACCGGATACGGGGACTTCCGTTTCTAATATGGTGGATCTAGTCCACGTTCTCTCGATCGCTACAGGAAGTGCATTCGATGTCTGATTAATTTCGGTTCTCCATTGCACTCCTATGCGTTAAAGTCAAGATGATAATCTATTTATTACATTTGCGCCGATAAAACAATGCCGTACGCCGGCAATATTCTATTTTCGACAAATCAGGTGTTGTGAATGCGACCTTCCATCGTCGAGGCTTGTTCTGCACTTTACGTCACATTGGTGCTGTTCATGACTGTTGTTGGATTTGCTTGACGCAAGTTATTTCCATGTTGCTCATTAATGTGAAATGCTTCATCAGCCGCAGTTTTATCTCTTTGGGGAATTTGCACCGTGTTCTGTTCGTCGTAGGCTACATTCACTAGAGTAATCAGGATTCTAAAGGGCGCGTCATTGAAGTGCGTCCGATATTATTATGTGTGCTACGTCATCGTAATGGCCCATCGTAAATCCCTAGACCGGCCGTGCGCTGATTTTACGGTCTGTTGTTTGATGTGCGACTGGGATAATCTGACGACTAACTGTGTGTTTATATGTTCGAAATTCGAGTCAACAACGATGGCCTAACATCAACAAGCGCTATACATTTTTAAAGAAATATGACGATTATCACTTTTGGGAGGACGTGAACTTCTGGTATATGGTGGATAGGCGGCAGGAACCATTGCAGGCTATGCATGAAAAGTGTTCCTTGTTGCAGTTTCCTCATATTCCAAGTCCATGGTGGACTGGTTAGTCTCGAGGCAAGATGCCGGCCTCGGGACAAAGAGGTTGTGGGTTCAAATCTCGACTACACCGGTTGGGCTTTTTATTTGTGATTTTTCTCTGTGACAACCACCCCTGGTCTCATCAGCGAGGCCCGGCTTGAAACGTCAGTTACTCATCGACGGAAAAAAACCAGAGTACCTCCGAAGTCGGAGTTATCTGCCTGTGCGGCGAGGGACCCCTGAGCACACGGCTGCCAGGGAAAAATGGATTAACACGCAAAATTCAGTTTCTAGTCTCTAGGGACTTCGTCAGAGTTGAAAGCTGGCGAACGCAACAACACCAGGGCTAAAACTAAGAATAGTATGAAAGAAATGTTATATCTTCTCAACATTCCTATATGGTGCAGAAACATGGACATTAGACAAGAAAACAGAACAGAGAATTGAAGCCTTTGAAATGTGGATATATAGAAGAATAGGTAGAGTTGGATGGAAGGAAAAGAAAACAATTGATGAAGTCATAAAACAACTAAAAATGAAAAGAGAACTACTAAACACAATTCAAACAAGACAAATGCGATTTTTGGGCCATGTTAAAAGATACAACAGTCTATTAAAAGTAATCTTGGAAGGGAAAATACAAGGTAAAAGGAGCAGGTCAAGACTAACATGGACGAGTAAGCCTGTTACTGTTATTGTCTATTGAGAAGCGGGTAACAACTAAGTTACCTGCCCCCGTGCTTCCATTAGCTCACTCTATAATCACAGCTCTATAACAAGCCTATGACAACCTGCAATATCAAAGCAAGAGACAGAGCAGAATGGTGCTCCATGGTAGCCAACCTTCGATGCGGAGATGGCACTCGATGATGACGAAAGGGCAGCTAATGAGATGGTAACAAGAAACAACTCAAAACGTATTACTAGCATCCAATTAAACAAACCAAAACTGACCAAGATCCTAAACAACCTCTACATACTTCTGGAAATAGCTTAGTTTGTCCATGGTAAAGTTATTGACAAGTTTAAGCAAATCCTTTATAAACAGGCACTAAGATGGCTGGCGTTTCAGAAAATGGAAAACGTCTTATGCAACAAGTCTATG
The DNA here is from genome assembly GCA_032433765.1 of Megaustenia siamemsis. Lineage (NCBI taxonomy): Eukaryota > Metazoa > Mollusca > Gastropoda > Stylommatophora > Ariophantidae > Megaustenia > Megaustenia siamemsis. The sequence goes on along the minus strand of JAVIAB010000106.1, from coordinate 83,426,858 downwards.
TCAAGATACCAACACTGTTGACTGAAAACATCTTATGCAACAAGTCTATGTCAAGATACCAACACTGTTGACTGAAAACATCTTATGCAACAAGTCTATGTCCAGATACCAACACTGTTGACTGAAAACATCTTATGCAACAAGTCTATGTCAAGATACCAACACTGTTGACTGAAAACATCTTATGCAACAAGTCTATGTCCAGATACCAACACTGTTGACTGAAAACATCTTATGCAACAAGTCTATGTCAAGATACCAACACTGTTGACTGAAAACATCTTATGCAACAAGTCTATGTCAAGATACCAACACTGTTGACTGAAAACATCTTATGCAACAAGTCTATGTCCAGATACCAACACTGTTGACTGAAAACATCTTATACAACAAGTCTATGTCCAGATACCAACATTGTTGACTGAAAACATCTTATGCAACAAGTCTATGTCAAGATACCAACACTGTTGACTGAAAACGTCTTATGCAACAAGTCTATGTCCAGATACCAACACTGTTGACTGAAAACGTCTTATGCAACAAGTCTATGTCCAGATACCAACACTGTTGACTGAAAACATCTTATACAACAAGTCTATGTCCAGATACCAACATTGTTGACTGAAAACATCTTATGCAACAAGTCTATGTCAAGATACCAACACTGTTGACTGAAAACGTCTTATGCAACAAGTCTATGTCCAGATACCAACACTGTTGACTGAAAACGTCTTATGCAACAAGTCTATGTCAAGATACCAACACTGTTGACTGAAAACGTCTTATGCAACAAGTCTATGTCAAGATACCAACACTGTTGACTGAAAACGTCTTATGCAACAAGTCTGTGTCAAGATACCAACACTGTTGACTGAAAACGTCTTATGCAACAAGTCTATGTCAAGATACCAACACTGTTGACTGAAAACGTCTTATGCAACAAGTCTATGTCAAGATACCAACACTGTTGACTGAAAACGTCTTATGCAACAAGTCTATGTCAAGATACCAACACTGTTGACTGAAAACATCTTATGCAACAAGTCTATGTCAAGATACCAACACTGTTGACTGAAAACATCTTATGCAACAAGTCTATGTCAAGATACCAACACTGTTGACTGAAAACGTCTTATGCAACAAGTCTATGTCCAGATACCAACACTGTTGACTGAAAACGTCTTATGCAACAAGTCTATGTCCAGATACCAACACTGTTGACTGAAAACATCTTATGCAACAAGTCTATGTCCAGATACCAACACTGTTGACTGAAAACGTCTTATGCAACAAGTCTATGTCAAGATGCCAACACTGTTGACTGAAAACATCTTATGCAACAAGTCTATGTCCAGATACCAACACTGTTGACTGAAAACATCTTATGCAACAAGTCTATGTCAAGATACCAACACTGTTGACTGAAAACATCTTATGCAACAAGTCTATGTCAAGATACCAACACTGTTGACTGAAAACATCTTATGCAACAAGTCTATGTCAAGATACCAACACTGTTGACTGAAAACATCTTATGCAACAAGTCTATGTCCAGATACCAACACTGTTGACTGAAAACGTCTTATGCAACAAGTCTATGTCAAGATACCAACACTGTTGACTGAAAACATCTTATGCAACAAGTCTATGTCAAGATACCAACACTGTTGACTGAAAACGTCTTATGCAACAAGTCTATGTCCAGATACCAACACTGTTGACTGAAAACATCTTATGCAACAAGTCTATGTCAAGATACCAACACTGTTGACTGAAAACATCTTATGCAACAAGTCTATGTCAAGATACCAACACTGTTGACTGAAAACATCTTATGCAACAAGTCTATGTCAAGATACCAACACTGTTGACTGAAAACGTCTTATGCAACAAGTCTATGTCAAGATACCAACACTGTTGACTGAAAACGTCTTATGCAACAAGTCTATGTCAAGATACCAACACTGTTGACTGAAAACGTCTTATGCAACAAGTCTATGTCAAGATACCAACACTGTTGACTGAAAACGTCTTATGCAACAAGTCTATGTCAAGATACCAACACTGTTGACTGAAAACATCTTATGCAACAAGTCTATGTCCAGATACCAACACTGTTGACTGAAAACATCTAGTCCTCACCTACACATTATATGATTATTATAGACTGATCACTAATAGCTGGGATTCTGGTGATGCAATCTATCACAAGTTCATGGAAAGAAAAGAAAACAAACGATGAAGGTTTCAAACAACTAACAATGACAGGAGAACTACTTAATACAATTCAAACAAGACAAATGAGATTTTTGGGGTGTGTTAAAAGACATAGCAGCCTACTAAAAGTAATCTTGGAAGGGAAAATCCAAGATAAAAGAGGCAGACCATGACTAACATTGACGAGTAATATAATAAAAGATGGACATGTTAGCCTATGACAACTTGCACAATCAAATCAAGAGAGCAGAATGGCGCTCCATGGTAGCCAACCTTCGATGTGGAGACTGCGCTCAATGATGATGATGACTCTACCACAAAAGCAAAACTGATACACACTATGCACAAGATTCAGATACTGAATAAAGTTTTGATTCTGAAGATGGTTTTGTTGGACAATTGTTCATTGTTGTGAGTTGTTGCGCTTGTTGAGGATCAGAGCCACATTTACCCCAATTACAGCGGAACCCAGCATAACCAGAACAATGGACAATGTCCCTGTCGTGTGGTTAATCAAATCTGCAAACGAATGCAAGAAATGGGAGCTAATATTGGAAAGCCAGAAACGAGAAACTTAGCGTGAAAGAAGACTTATCAACCAACACAGAACTGGAGTCGTCAGTCGCTGGACACTGCGGGACTTGCTGAGGACGGGATCTGAGCACCTACGGACATGTTCGAAGTGCAATGATAATGACCCGCAAATAACTAAATCTGCAAACATTATGTATAATTCGCTCCTGACGTCATAGAGGGACTGTTCTGTGAGATAAATTAGAACAAAAGAAATGCCTTGTAAGTCGACTTGTCTAACCACGAGACACAAGATAGCGCTGCAGATAAAGTATAGTCACAACGGTGGGACAAGATAACGCTGTAGATAAAGCAAAATATAGTCACAACGGTAGGACAAGATAACGCTGTAGATAAAGCAAAATATAGTCACAACGGTAGGACAAGATAACGCTGTAGATAAAGTAAAATATAGTCACAACGGTAGGACAAGATAACGCTGTAGATAAAGTAAAATATAGTCACAACGGTAGGACAAGATAACACTGTAGATAAAGTAAAATATAGTCACAACGGTAGGACAAGATAACACTGTAGATAAAACAAAATATAGTCACAACGGTGGGACAAGATAACACTGTAGATAAAACAAAATATAGTCACAACGGTGGAACAAGATAGCACTGTAGATAAAGTAAAATATAGTCACAACGGTAGGACAAGATAACACTGTAGATAAAGTAAAATATAGTCACAACGGTAGGACAAGATAACACTGTAGATAAAGTAAAATATAGTCACAACGGTAGGACAAGATAACACTGTAGATAAAGTAAAATATAGTCACAACGGTAGGACAAGATAACACTGTAGATAAAGTAAAATATAGTCACAACGATAGGACAAGATAACACTGTAGATAAAGTAAAATATAGTCACAACGATAGGACAAGATAACGCTGTAGATAAAGTAAAATATAGTCACAGCGATAGGACAAGATAACACTGTAGATAAAGTAAAATATAGTCACAACGGTAGGACAAGATAACGCTGTAGATAAAACAAAATATAGTCACAACGATAGGACAAGATAACACTGTAGATGAAGTAAAATATAGTCACAACGGTAGGACAAGATGACACTGTAGATAAAGTATAATATAGTCACAACGATATGACAAGATAACACTGTAGATAAAGTAAAATATAGTCACAACGATAGGACAAGATAACACTGTAGATAAAGTAAAATATAGTCACAACGGTAGGACAAGATAACACTGTAAGACTTCCACTGATCTGTTTCTCTCCGTCATGAAGACTTTCACTGATCTGTTTCTCTCCATCCATCAAGACTTTCACTGATCTGTTTCTCTCCATCCATCAAGACTTTCACTTATCTGTTTCTCTCCATCCATCAAGACTTTCACTGATCTGTTTTTCCATCCATCAAAACTTTCATTGATCTGTTTCTCTCCATCCATCAAGACTTTCACTGATGAGTTTCTCTCCATCCATCAAGACTTTCACTAATCTGTTTCTCTCCATCCATCAAGACTTTCATTGATCTGTTTCTCTCCATCCATCAAGACTTTCACTGATGAGTTTCTCTCCATCCATCAAGACTTTCATTGATCTGTTTCTCTCCATCCATCAAGACTTTCATTGATCTGTTTCTCTCCATCCATCAAGACTTTCACTTATCTGTTTCTCTCCATCCATCAAGACTTTCATTGATCTGTTTCTCTCCATCCATCAAGACTTTCACTTATCTGTTTCTTTCCATCCATCAAGACTTTCATTGATCTGTTTCTCTCCATCCATCAAGACTTTCACTGATCTGTTTCTCTCCATCCATCAAGACTTTCACTGATCTGTTTCTCTCCATCCATCAAGACTTTCACTTATCTGTTTCTCTCCATCCATCAAGACTTTCACTGATCTGTTTCTCTCCATCCATCAAGACTTTCACTTATCTGTTTCTCTCCATCCATCAAGACTTTCACTGATCTGTTTCTCTCCATCCATCAAGACTTTCACTTATCTGTTTCTCTCCATCCATCAAGACTTTCACTGATCTGTTTCTCTCCATCCATCAAGACTTTCACTTATCTGTTTCTCTCCATCCATCAAGACTTTCACTGATCTGTTTCTCTCCATCCATCAAGACTTTCACTTATCTGTTTCTCTCCATCCATCAAGACTTTCATTGATCTGTTTCTCTCCATCCATCAAGACTTTCACTGATCTGTTTCTCTCCATCCATCAAGACTTTCATTGATCTGTTTCTCTCCATCCATCAAGACTTTCACTGATGAGTTTCTCTCCATCCATCAAGACTTTCACTAATCTGTTTCTCTCCATCCATCAAGACTTTCATTGATCTGTTTCTCTCCATCCATCAAGACTTTCATTGATCTGTTTCTCTCCATCCATCAAGACTTTCATTGATCTGTTTCTCTCCATCCATCAAGACTTTCATTGATCTGTTTCTCTCCATCCATCAAAACTTTCATTGATCTGTATTTCCATCCATCATTGTAATGTCCGACCTGATGGATGCTGCATTGCCCTGAGCGCCAACAAAAAAACTCAATCAAGACAATCAGCTTGCAAGTTTCTGAGCGTAAACTCGTTTTATCTTGTCGGTAAAATCCCGTGCCTCTACAAAAGATGTGCCGGGACATAACTTCAATTGTCTAAATTGATTCTGTTTCTCCCGAGATCAACAATCAACTAATTCTTCTGCTATTGTTTATCTCCAAAGTTTGTACCTCGCCATCTTGGTTTAGCGAGTGCAAAACACTTTAGCTACATCAGAACGGACACTCTACAATACAATCTTCATTCCAAAGTTGTGCTACCAATGCCAGTCCTGGACTTAATGATGCAGATGCAAGAACAATAAGAAAAATAACCTCTACTGAGATGAAATGTGTTTGACGAATGATAGGAAACAACTTGAGAGACAAGATCAGAAATGAAGAACTGAGAAAAAAGCTAGGGATAACACCCGCCATAGAATATATAAAGAAACAACAGATAAATCTGGTTGGCCTCGTGACAAGGCAGAGTGATCAAAACACAGCACAACGATCCATAAATAAACGTTGATGAGAACACCAGACTCAAGGGTCGACCACGAAAAAGACGAATTGACAGAATATTAAAAGTACTAAAAAACATAACAGCAGCAGAGGCGAACAGAAGAACAAATTATATCTCCCCTGGACGCTGAAAGCCAAATTAGGAAGGAAAAAATAACAAGAAGGAACGTGAATCATGGGACATCCCAACAACGAGACGTTTGTGTCGTGGCTGGAAGTGTTTCTAGTTTTATCTTTTGAGGTCAAAGAAATGTGTAAAGGTAAGGTAAAGGTAAAGTACGAGACTTAAACCGGCGTCTTAGCACGCGAGTTTACACCCATATGTGCTCGGCCGCCTATCCAGAAAATGTTCGGAGATTTCTGTATAACGTCGCCTCAAGCATCGAAACTCAGATGCGAAGCAACATTCCTCACCTTCCCAGGGTAATACCCTGGTATTCTGCCAACGACTGGGTCGACCGTGGGGGTATTTTTTTTTTCCAACCACGAGTACAACTCACACTGCTTCCAGCGGGAATCGAACACGGGTTGTCCGAACGTCGGTAGTCCAGTCGGGAGGGGGGGGGGGGGGGGGGTTCCCAACTAGGCTACCGAGGCCCCTTAAATGTGTAAAGTCATCGGTCAACCTTTCTTTGTATTTTCTCGATTTTTCTGAAAACCGAACGTTCTGGTATATAATAATGGCGACGATTAGAAATGATATAGGGAATATTGTATTCTTTGTTACTTGTGTTATGTGATGATTCTATTCTTGCAGATGTCCGCTTCTCGCCTTGGACAATATCGATTGTTGTAGCCTCACTGTGTATTGGCAGTTGTAGACTCATATTGTAGCCGCATTCTCCCACTTTGTTTTTCCTCTTCCTCGACATTCTCTTCTTCTCCGTCGTCTCATTCTCCTCCTGCTTCTTCCTTCTCATCTTTTCCCCATTCTTCTTCTTCTTCTTCTTTTTATCATTCTCCCTGATCTTCGCTTTTCCTCTTTCTCTTCCTCTCCTCACTCTGTATTCTTATTATTCAATCTCTCTCTCTCTCCTCCTCTTCTTGCCCAACAAGTATCTCATTGAATTGTAGGGGAGACTAGTGTATTATATTTTGCTTTACACTTGCCCCCTTTCCATCGTAACGTTTTCATATATTTCTAGTATTCCATTTACTTACCCATCTTTTTTCTCTAGCCCGAGTTATTATAGTATCCCCTTTATCAGTCTTATACCGGGGCTACCCATACGAAGGCTGATGTTTCCAGCATTTATTGATAGTTGTGTGGCTTGTTGATATATATATGTATTTCCTTTTACTTTTACCAATTCAGTATGCAATCGTTTTGTCATTACAACATTGTTTTCACACATCAACAGTCTCAGAACTATGTTTTGTCTCCTAGGCGGATCATGAAATCGTTATCGTTATGTTGATATTGTTCTTGTCTTTCAGAAAGATAACAATTTAGTGCTGTAACGTACAATGGATAGCATAATTGTCTAGCTTCAATAAAAAAAAAAAAAAAAAAAAAATGAGAGTTCGGTCCTCTATAGCCCAGGAAAACACAAAGTGAAGGAGGATAACTCTTGTATCTTAGCTGAACTCTTTAGTGCGAGAAATAAATAAACTAAATACTTGAATGGTGGAACTCCTGGAGACTTGACCAGACACCAACAATATTGTAATGTCGTCTCAACGTTATTATGTTATAAACTGTATAAGTTACTTTATAACCACAATAGGTAAAGTCCTAGTTTAGCGCCATACGTCATTTCCGGTAAACAAGTGATCTCCCCCTGATTACCCGCACGTATTTGTATTGTTATATTGTTCCTGGTCTTGTCAGTTCTAGATTTTTTTAGTTTTTGTATAAATTAATTTCATTTTTTTTCCCCCAAAAGGTTTAGGCTTAAATTAGGCATTCCTCTTCCTGGGGTCTTCTAATAACAGATTAGAGAAGAACCGAATAAAGGACAAGGGACGTTACTCCAAACAGAAAAGGCGTAAAGGCGCAAATCTAGGACTTTACATTATTATAAAATTGTTATTTAATTATTTTAATATAAATAATTAATCATGTGGAAACTATCTGGTCAAATAAGCAAGGCAGACCAAGAGAGTTGCTATGCAGAACAATTACTGGGGAAGGCTCACCATCAATCACCATAGGACTAAGAAACAACCAGCAGCAAATCATCATTCAGGAAGAACTATTTTATGACTTACGCCCTGTGAGCCGCTTTGGTCCTAGAGGAAAATGAATGAATGCAATAATTAATATAATAATAATTATTAATACTTGTTATACTATTTCAATTTTGATAATAACAGTAATAAAACTTATATTCTCTTTTTCTGGCTTTCTTCTGATGAGTTCTAAAGAAATGTAAAATGGGTAGACCTCTTAACATCTGCCCTTAATTTAAAAGGATGTTAAGTGGGCGATGATGTGCTACTTTTAGGGTTATGTCTAATTTTGCAATTAGACTGTTGTAGGGCTACTGTAGCTGTAGGGTGGTGTGATATTTGCGCCTGTTGGCCCAACACATCTTCAGCCAGGCATTTTATAGTACTAGGTACAATAATATGATATAACTTACGACTGACTCAGCAGGTCGGTAAGGGATAAATGTTTTATGCTCAGAGAAATACACAGAAGATGGAGATGGATAAACATATATAAAGTAGCAATGATACATATATGCGGGATAAAAAATAAAGAAGTCGAACTTATAGAAGAAATGACAAAAAGGAAAATTAAAATACTAGGATTAGCGGACACCAGAGTAAAAGGACATCAGATAAAGAAAACACACATGAGTAGAAAAAGTAAAGTACCCCCGTCACGCCAAGTGGCGTATAGGGAAATATGGTGTTCTATCTATCTATTGTCCTTTCAAGCCGAAGACGGCACATAGGGCAGAACCACAATCTCAAAAACAGAAACCTTTCATGCCAAAATGGCACATATTGCAGAGATCACTGCTCTAAAATCTATGGTGCTGTTTCCATAACAATACTTTTTACAATGACAGCTTGTCAAGCCATCAATCAACCTCCTTTGTCGCCTCTTACGACATGCCTGGAAGGTCACAGTGTCACTATTCTTTACCTCCCTCATAATGAGGCCCCGGTAACACACGGGAAATGGTGTTACTGACCCTATATTTTACAGACCTTCAGCACATTTTTGGGGTAATGTGGTCGGTATTACACCCGTGCTGCTTTACTTTCCCAGAAAAAAATCTGGTACCCATTTAAGGTTGGGTGAACCTGGAAGCCGTCGGTTGGGATCAAACCCTACCCCTTGTCCTTTGTAGTCCAGTTCACTAACCACTGAGCTATCACGGCTCCCTAAAACACACATGAACTACACGAAAATATTCTCAGGAGTCGACAACACAGAAAGAGCAACACACGGAGTAGGTTTTATCATCGACCCAGAACACGCAAAGAACATTCTAGAAATAAAATACCATTCAGAAAGAATTATCACAATTAAAATACTAGAAGATGATCGAAAAACAAATTACATTCAAATCTATGCCCCATGCAACAACAATGAAAGAGACAGCGAAGATTTCTACGACACATTGAATGAAATCATTAACAAGATTGACGACAGCAAGGACATGTTAGTGATGGGTGATTTTAATGGAAGGCTTGGGAAACGCAACAGTGAAAACAGTGATATCTTAGGACCCATTGGCGATAAAACAGCTGAAATAAACGAAAATGGAAGCAGACTACTGGATCTATGCAATCAAAATGATTTATTTATCACCAACACATTCTTCAAACATAGAGAGTCGCAAGTATACACCTGGTACAAATGGAATAACACAACATGCAGAAGCCAGATAGATTTTATACTAACAAGACAACAGAACAAGAAAAGAGTAACCGACAGTAGAGCAATCCCTAATATTACAGATGACACGGATCACAAGATGGTTATGATCACACTAAGACAGCCAAAAATAAAGAGAATATACGAAAACAAACAAAATAATCGAAAAAAAAAAAAAAATAAAAATAAAACAATTAAAAGATGAAGAAACAAGGAAAACCCTAGAAAAAAAACTAACAGAGGAATTCAAGAAACTCCCTAACGAAGTATGCACAGTAGAAGAAGAGTGGAAACAATTTAAAGAAACAGTAACCAACATCTCTAAAACAGTTTGTGGAACGAAGCTAAGAACAAGAGAAGGGAAAAAGAGCACCCTGTGGTGGAACGAAACAATCAGAGAAGCAATTAAAGAAAAGAAGAAACTGTTTAAAAATTTGAGGGAGAACAAGAACCAAGAAAAATATGAAAAATATGCCTTAGTTCGAAAAAGAATTAAAATTTTGATCAAAGAAGCTAAGCAAAAGAATTCAACAGAATTCTGACAAAACATGAGCAGGGACATCAAGACAGCCACAAGAGATTTCTACAAAGCAGTAAAAGCCACAAGAGTGAGAAAAGAAAACCATGATCCTACTGAGCTGATAAATGACAAAGACGGACAGCCAATATCAAATAACCACTGTATGCAACAGAGATGGAAAGAATATTTTGAAGACCTGTTAAACATACCAACTACCAATACGACAACAAAAACCACGCTAGAACTCACAAGTACTGAACCCAACATCATGAAAGAGAAAATCGAAAAAGTAATCAAATATGCACCAAGAAATAAAGCACCGGGGATAGATAACATACCAATAGAAATAATAGTAGCAGCAGGAGAAACAGGAGTGCAATGGCTCCACAGAATATTTAATGCAGCATGGCAACAACAACAAGCCCCAGAAGACTGGCAACAGGCAATCATCATACCAATATGGAAAAAGAAAGGTAGCAAAAGAGACTGCAATCAACATAGAGGTATATCTCTTCTCAGCCATGTAGGAAAGCTATACGCCAAAATCTTGGAAAAAAGGCTGTGACCAATAATAGAACTACAGTTAAGCGATTCTCAAATGGGGTTCTGAAAAAAACAGAGGATGTACTGACGCTCAATTCACATTAAAACAGCTTGCAGAGAAAACGACAGAACACAATCAAAACTTATACATAGCCTTCATTGACCAGGAAAAAGCATTCGACAGAGTAAACAGAGAACAACTGTGGGAGATACTGACATACGGAGTAAGCCAACATCTAACCAACCTTATTAAAAGTCTCTACATCAACAGCAGCTGCAGTGTCAGAACAGCAGCAGGCTACACAGACTACTTCGAAGTTAGTTCAGGTGTAAGACAGGGGTACGTACTATCCCCCCTACTGTTTATTACATACATGGACTATATATGCAAGCTAGCCAACCCATCAGAGACAGAGGAGATCAACGAGCTTTTATTTGCAGACGATCAGGCACTAATACATGAAACAATAGAAGACCTACAAGAACACTTAAACAAATTCAACATCTCACCCACAAAATACAACATGAAAATCAACATCAACAAAACAGAAGTCATGAATGTTGCCAAAAATAAACAGAACATCAACATAACTATAGAAGGCAGACAACTAAAACAAGTAGAGAAATTCAAATACCTAGGAAGTCTAATGACAAACGATAATTCTCAAACAGTAGAGATATAATCAAGATGCAACAAAGCTTGTCAAATCATCGGACAGTTATCGCCATTATTGTCCAACAAGGAATAACTCTGGAAGCAAAACGAGCACTATACAATACAATCTTCACCCCAACGTTGTGCTACCAATGCCAGACCTGGACCCTAGATGCAAGAACAATAAGAAAAATAACCTCTACAGAGATGAAATGTGTTAGACGAATGACAGGAAACAGTCTGAGAGATAAGATCAGAAATGAAGAACTGAGAAAAAAGCTAGGAATAGCCCCCGCCATAGAATATATACGAAAACAACAGATAAAATGGTTTGGCCACGTGACAAGGCAGAAAGAACAAAACACAACACGAGCCTTCAACAAACATTGTGAGAACACCAGACTCAAGGGTCAACCATGAAAAAGATGGGTCGATGGAATATTAGAAGCACTAGGAAACATAGCAGCAGCAGAGGCGAACAGAAGAGCAAAAGACCGCAAATTATATCTCCCCTCGACGTTGAAAGGCAAATGAGGAAGGAGAGAAGAAGAAGAAGAAGGTACTATAGTACTACTACTTTTTATTTACTATTCCCTCTTTAATCCCTACTCGTTTGACCAAAACAAGTATTTTATACACAGTGTTTCAAGGAACACTGCAGGCAGGTGGAACAGGGTCTTGATCAGCTTTTTTGTTTGCTGATTTTGATGCACTTAGTCAGCTGTGATTTGCTGACTAAGCTCAGTTGCTGGATAATGCCTTGGCACCTTTAATTATATGATCATCATCACTGCACACCCCCCCAGACATAAATCACGATAGCCCAGGTGCTCTGATCTTGTTCCTCAGAATACTGAGATCTTCCCAGGAAGTCTATTAGCCACGTACACATACTCTGTTACAAGACTACACCCATGTCTGTGTACTGAGTGATTCGATGAGCATGATAAGAAAAGTGGAGGCGGGATCTCTACATATGCAATGGGTAGAGTCATTGCAGAAGTCAAAAATACATAAGGTCACCTTTGTCTACGTCCCAGGACATGCAGGAATATGGGGAAATGAAAGAATGGACAGGTTGGCTAGCTGCGCCATTATTGAGGACGGTCAACCAATGGATTGGGTGGACATCATCAGTGCCCTCCGGGAAGTGGGAAGGACACAGAACTTCGACAACCATGAGTCCATGTCACTCCTTCGGATGAAAGAGATGGGAGTTAAGATGGGCACAGCCAGAAATGAGAAACTTAGTGGGCGTGTAAGAAGACTTATCAACCAACACAGAACTGGAGTCGTCAGTCGCTGGACACTTCAAGACTTGCTGAGGAGGGGATCTGAACACCTATGGACAAGTTCGGAGTGCAATGATGATGACCCGCTAATAACTCAATTGATACTGTTAATTTTGTACGGTGTCAGTTCTGACAGGCCATGGAGAGACAATAAGACCTCAACAGTGGTGTCTATTAATTTATTATCTTATTTCCCGTAGTCTAAGTAAGTTAAGTTTTGAGTTTGAGTCCTCTCAAGTGAGAAACTATTGCTATTTTTTAAAATAAATAGGCATAATAATAATGGGAGTACGAGGTATCTTGTGTGCATTACAAGCTGGTGGATGTGCTGCCTTAGCCACTGTGTGTGGAAAACTTGCTTTAATGCCATCACTAACCTCTCAGATTGTGGAAAACTTGACTGCATGTGTAGAGCAAACTCTGGGACTAGCACTTCCAGTTTTAATAACGGATGAGGTAAGGCATCATTTACAGTTATCTGATTATTTATTTGAGCAAGGATTTAAGTCTTTCTAGACATGATTTTTGTTATATTTTAGGTTTCTTATTGTTCCTTTTCCTTTCAGATCCCTGTGGGGCATAGGTCTCCAACAAACACTTTCCAAGCCATTCTTTTAAGATCATTCCATGTTTTCCCCATCATCTTCATCTCGGCTTCCACCTGTCTTCTCCAAGAATATTTTGGTCTTCCTCTTTGTCTCTTCCCCTGGGGATTCCAAAAAAAAAGCCTGTCATGTAATACCCTCAGTTGGCTTCTTCAGTGTGTGTCCTATCCAGCGCCATCATCTTCATTGTATCTCTTTGTCCACTGGTATTTGACTGGTACTTTCCCATAGTTCTAAGGTAGTGATTTTATCCTGCCATTTCCATCCTTTTATTCTGTGCAAGCATCCATTAATGAAAGTCTGTATCTTCATGACTGTCATTTTTGTTGTTTCCATGTTTCACAGCCATATGATAGGACTGATTTAAAAGTGGGGTTGAACATTTTTATTTTTGTATTTAAGCAAATTTCTTTGGATTTCCATATTTCCTAGTACAACTAAGGCTCCTCTTGCTTGTTGTATCATTCTCGGTTCCTCCTTCTTTGTCTATATTTCTGTCCAGCTATATGTAAGATATACGGCTTGCTACAGGAGCTACTGAGTTAAGTGTTCTGTGCACACCGCGAGCTGTGCGTTTCATCCATTTTGATTGTGTTTCGATATTCCAATTGCTTATGATGAATGATGATATCCAATGACGGGGAACAGGTGGCTGTGTTCACTTTCTGTGTGGTTTCACCTTTTGTCTTTTGGTGTGTGCTGAGACTGCTATGATGGGGACTGCAGCTACCTTTCTTTGTTCGGGAGATGAGATATTAATTTGGATGATTCCACTGGCACGGGTGGTTGAGCAATTATGGATTTTAATTCGTTTGCAGTGATACCATAACCATGTAAGATACTACCTATGTTTGTGAAGTTTTTGTGACATATATTTTACAGTACAGGATAGCCAGTCCCATTTCCAATCTTCCTTATTCACCTCTTACGAAAATGCCTTGTTCTCTTAGGTTTGAACCAAATTAATTTGCAGTTTTGATCGAATATAATCACATACATTTACCTTTTTCATGTTACCGCTTCACACCGTTATATAGACAACTATCAAATAACTACAGTATATGTTATATTGTTATAGTTCAAGTTAGACAGAAGAGTTACAAGTGAGATGATGGTGAAAAGGAGACTTCACAATGAATAATTCACAAATGTTGCAATCACATAACAGATAATATGATAAACTTATTTTCACTTTCAATTTTGAATGGCAGTTGTGGTCTAATATAACTGAAAGACTTAGTCTGAGGATGAACAGGTTGTGCCTAGCCAAGAAGTGTGCAAAATCACACCAAGACAACAACATCAACAACAATATTGCCCCCCCCCCCTTTTTTTTTCCCTCCAAAAAAAAAGAAAGAAAGAAATCATCTGAAATTCATGGAGGTCTTAGTGGTGACATAAAGTGACAAAGATATATTCTCGCTGGTTCATGATAAAGTGGCTGCACAATCTGATAAAGCTTTAAGATTGTGATTAGAGGACATGCTGTTGATAGAAGACATTACAGAATGACACAGAAACTAATGGCTTTGACCAAAGACAAGAACTAGAAGAGAGCACAATGAAAGTTTTTGTATACGTCATACCATTAAAAAAGGAGTATATTCCTAGCAGCGTTATAGTCATTAGTATTTGTTGCTGGATATTCCATCATGACATTGAAAAGCTTTTCATCTAATCATATTTCAGCAATTCACATTGGTGGCTCGGCTCATCGCTGTAGCAGGGATCATATTCTTTAATGCATTGATGTGGGTGCTCTTTACAAAATCTATGCATTTATGTTCCAGCACTCTAGAAGCAACTGCTTGCACAACTTCTGCCAATTTTCTTTCCACGGTGAGACATGACTTTTAAAATAAAATATATGTATATAAACAATTGAACTTGTCATTCATATTAACTAAGTTGTTTCCAAAGTACACCATAAACAACATATAGACTGCCTAAAAGTTATACATCTAGGTGACACAACATACGACTGATATGTAATTTATACTGGGAGCAAACAACAATAATAAGATATAACAAGGAGAACTCTACACCCATGGATATAAAAAGAGGAGTAAGACAAGGATGCATCCTATCACCAAGCTTGTTCAATCTATACACTGAGCAAATCTTTAAAAACATCATAGAGATGCCAGGCCTACAAATTAATGGAAAGATAATCAATCACCTAAGATATGCTGACGATACTGTACTACTAGCAGAAAATCCTAAAGATCTACAACAATTACTTAATGGAATAAAAATGACAAGCAAAAAATATGGATTTGATATGAATATCAAAAAGACTAAAACTATGATCATAACAAAGATAATACTCAAAACCCACAAGTGGATATAAAAGTTGAAGGAATAGATCCAGAGACAGTTCAGAACTACAACTACCTTGGACATACTATAACCAGTAATGGAAAATGTACAACTGAAATAAACAAAAGAATTGGAATGGCAACAAGTAATTTTAATGCTATGAAATTATACTAACATCAAAACAAATAACACCAGGGCTGAAGTTAAGAATAGCAAAATGTTACATCTTCTCAACATTCCATTATGGTGCAGAAACATGGACATTAGAACAGAGAATTGAAGCCTTTGAAATGTGGATATATAAAACAATAGGTAGAATCGGATGGAAGGAAATGAAAACAAACGATGAAGTCTTAAAACAACTAAAAATGAAAAGAGAACTACTAAACACAATTCATACAAGATAACTGAGATTTTTTTGGAGCATGTTAAAAGACACAACAGCCTACTAAAAGTAATCTTGGATGGGAAAATACAAGGTAAAAGAGGCAGAGACATACCAAGACCAGAGTGGACAAGTAACATCAAAAGATGGACAAGTCAGCCTATGACAATCTATAACATCAAAGCAAGAGACCGAGTGAAATAGCGCTCCATGGTAGCCAACCTTCGATGCGGAGACAGCACTCGATGATGATGATGATGTTTCCAACATCATGATTTCTGCCCAACTGCATCAGCTATCATTGATCCCCCTTCAACACTACCAGTCATCATTGTCATTTCAGCTGTACCAAGCATTATTAATGTCTTTTCAAGCACCACAAGTCATTATTGATGTCTGCTTCTTCAACACCATCAGTCATCATTAATTTTTGCTTCTTCAACACCATCAGTCATCATTGATTTTTGCTTCTTCAACACCATCAGTCATCATTAATTTTTGCTTCTTCAACACCATCAGTCATCATTGATTTTTGCTTCTTCAACACCATCAGTCATCATTAATTTTTGCTTCTTCAACACCATCAGTCATCATTGATTTTTGCTTCTTCAACACCATCAGTCATCATTAATTTTTGCTTCTTCAACACCATCAGTCATCATTGATGTCTGTCTCTTCTACACCATCAGTTATCATTGATGTCTGTCTCTTCTACACCATCAGTTATCATTGATGTCTGTCTCTTCTACACCATCAGTTATCATTTATGTTTGTCAAAAGTGCCTACCTCTTCAACACCATCAGTCATCATTTATGTTTGTCAAAAGTGCCTACCTCTTCAACACCATCAGTCATCATTTATGTTTGTCAAAAGTGCCTGCCTCTTCTACACCATCAGTTATCATTTATGTTTGTCAAAAGTGCCTGCCTCTTCAACACCATCAGTCATCATTTATGTTTGTCAAAAGTGCCTGCCTCTTCTACACCATCAGTCATCATTTATGTTTGTCAAAAGTGCCTACCTCTTCTACACCATCAGTCATCATTTATGTTTGTCAAAAGTGCCTACCTCTTCAACACCTTCAGTCATCATTTATGTTTGTCAAAAGTGCTTGCCTCTTCTACACCATCAGTTATCATTTATGTTTGTCAAAAGTGCCTACCTCTTCAACACCATCAGTCATCATTTATGTTTGTCAAAAGTGCCTACCTCTTCAACACCATCAGTCATCATTTATGTTTGTCAAAAGTGCCTGCCTCTTCAACACCATCAGTCATCATTTATGTTTGTCAAAAGTGCCTGCCTCTTCAACACCATCAGTCATCATTGATGTCTGCCTCTTCAACACCATCAGTCATCATTGATGTCTGCCTCTTCAACACCATCAGTCATCATTGATGTCTGCTTCTTCAACACCATCAGTCATCATTGATGTCTGCCTCTTCAACACCATCAGTCCTCATTGATGTCTGCCTCAACACCTTCAGTCATCATTTATGTTTGTCAAAACTCCACTCAATGATGTGATTAAGTTTGTATATATGTGATATATTACAAGCTTTATTTAAAATGATCTTTGTGATGTCTGACTCTATCACCACAGAAAATGTTGGATGCAGTGAATCTTCAATATTAACCTTATTTTTTTTTTACCTTAGTGCTTCTCTCTTATAGACTCTCTGTATATTGATATTGCTCTTTCGATAACATCACTGACATTCTCATGTCTTGCCCTCATATTCTGGTCGGTAGGCTGGTTGATCTCGAAGCAAGATGCCGGTCTCGAGACAGAGAAGAAAAAATGGATTAAAATGCAAAATTTAGTTCCTAGTCTCTAGGGACATTGACAGGGGTGAAAGCTGGTAAAGGAAATCATTTTCCTCTTTCTTCTCTTATGAATATGAGAGATTCAATATATTTATCAAACTTGTGATGTTCTACATCCGCAGGCTGTATTTGGGAAAGTGCTGTTCAGGGAACAGTTAGGAACACTGTGGTATATTGGGTCTGTACTTGTGGTCTTAGGTCTTGCTGTTCTACACAGTAGCTCTCCAACATCAGAAACAAGATCAAGTCACACAGAGAAGGACCAATCATTGACAAAGAAAACATCTTAGCTAGAAGTTATATTAATTGTATTTGTCACATATTTTTGTATATCATCATAACAGCAGGTATGTTGAATACTGATATAAGCCAAAGGAAGAGAGGTCTGCATTAATATGGAGAAATTAAAAATAAAAAAAAATGGTATGTAAGAAGCTTTACGTGATAAGTGGACGACTTATCACGTCATCCACTTATCATGTAAAGCTTCTTACATATAATTTTTTTTATTTTTTTATTTTTCCTCACATTCAGCTTTACTGCAGCTTCACATTTTTATGCCTTAACCCTCCGCATTAATATGACCTGCAGCAAACATGATCAAAAAAAGATTACTTTCGGAGAACATGGCATTTAAATGACACTGTAGTACACACAAAAATCTCATAAAATGGGTTACATTTTTTAATTAACAGACATAGGACTGGGTGGTCTAGTGGTAAGATGTTGGCCTCTGGACAAATAGGTCCTGGGTTCAATCCCCACCACAGGCAGTGTGAGTTTTAAAAAATCAAACCTGTGGTTTGTTCCTGGATTTGTAACAGATGGGCGTTTTTACTGTATCAGACGATGCTCTTTAACGTAACACATCTATCAGCTATCAAATGTAACAGACGAGATGCTCTTTACGCATCTCTATCAGCTGGTATCAGCTATCAGCTGGTAGTATTTCACTCTCGCCGCGTCGCCTTGGCCAGCCGCCACTCGTACCATCAGCCCCCATAGTATAATGCTCTCAGAGGTGGCGTTGCTTCGGAACGGCCTTCGACCAGCTGACCACTTCCGTGCTCGGTCGTCTAACTCGTGCCTTGAATTCTTGTAGCTTCCTGCTGACCGGTCATGAATGAATGAACTTTTTAATTTGGGGAGCTGACACGGGTTACCGTGTTCCAGTGATCTTGGTACTCTTGTTGTGATTATTCTCTGTTGTGCCGCGACAATGTTAGACTGTTTAATGTTCTCTCCTAAGTTCGGTTACGCTAAGCGTGATCTGAAACTGTGGAACACCCAACAAGACTTCACTTGTAAGATAAACTGGCTTTATTACAGCCCATATTCCTGGACGCCAAACTTCAACATTTTACACGATATACTGACCACACTGACTGGACTTATGTTCTCTCACACACACACACACACACACACATGCACGTTGCCCAGCAGCAATGTTACTCGCCGCTGAGCTCTAGGTTTAAACACGTGACTACTAACCTAATGAGAACTGTTCCCCATTAAACAGCTCACTGCTTATAATTCATCGTCTATCACTTCTACTGTCTCAATGTTAACTTCAACTAATTGAAACTCATTAGATCTTAAATTTGGAGTCTAAGCTATACTCGCGCTTGCTGTACCTAGGCATGTGTCCTCTCGAAAAAAGCTTCCTACAACTTGAACATTATCTACAGTTCTACTGGGTTAGCCCCTATGGGCTGACCACACTGGTCGCCAGCTCTGCACCTACACGTGTGTCTTCTTGAAAAGCCTCGATTCCTTGTGTCTTGTCTTTAAATATGGATCTTCCCCTCCAATCAAAAATCACTTCCTCTCATTTCCATCCAATCTACTTATCTACGCGTCTCCCAACTCACGCATCATCCGAGGATGACACTTCACAATTTCCTCGTGGACCCTGTATTATCATCTCACGTTGCATTTGAGAGTGTCATATAGAGGTGACAGTTATACTTGACACACTAGCGTTGCATTTGTGAGTGTCATATAGAGTTGACAGTTATACTTGACATACTAGCGTTGCATTTGTGAGTGTCATATAGAGGTGACTGTTATACTTGACATGCTAGCGTTGCATTTGTGACTGTCATATGGAGGTGATAGTTTTACTTGACATACGAGCATTGCATTTGAGAGTGTCTTATGGAGGTGACAGTTTTACTTGACATACGAGCGTTGCATTTGTGAGTGTCATATGGAGGTGACAGTTTTACTTGACATACGAGCGATGCATTTGTGAGTGTCATATGGAGGTGATAGTTTTATTTGACGTATGAGCGTTGCATTTGTGAGTGTCATATGGAGGTGACAGTTATACTTGACATACGAGCGTTGCATTTGAGTGTCTTATGGAGGTGACAGTTTTACTTGACATTTGACTGTCTTGTACCATTTGTTTATATTTTTTATCTGATGAAGACTATTTTGGTCTATGATTATGTGCCTACTTCTTTATATTAAGGCTGACCATCTTGAGTTGATAAATGTCCAATAATTTAACAGCGTCCAATTTAAGCCTGACACTAAGTATAAAAGTTGGATAGAGAAACACACGATGCTAGTTAGGGTAGATTTGCTGTAGGTGCTGAAAGAGAAGCTTGTAGATGTTGTGACTTGACAACAAAGCTAAGATTGATGTAGATGTTGTGAGTTGATAATAAAGCTAAGATTGATGTAGATGTTGTGACTTGACAACAAAGCTAAGATTGATGTAGATGTTGTGACTTGACAACAAAGCTAAGATTGATGTAGATGTTGTGACTTGATAACAAAGCTAAGATTGATGTAGATGTTGTGACTTGACAACAAAGCTAAGATTGATGTAGATGTTGTGAGTTGACAACAAAGCTAAGATTGATGTAGATGTTGTGACTTGACAATAAAGCTAAGATTGATGTAGATGTTGTGAGTTGATAACAAAGCTAAGATTGATGTAGATGTTGTGACTTGACAACAAAGCTAAGATTGATGTAGATGTTGTGAGTTGATAACAAAGCTAAGATTGATGTAGTTGTTGTGAGTTGACAACAAAGCTAAGATTGATGTAGATGTTGTGAGTTGACAACAAAGCTAAGATTGATGTAGATGTTGTGACTTGACAACAAAGCTAAGATTGATGTAGATGTTGTGACTTGACAACAAAGCTAAGATTGATGTAGATGTTGTGAGTTGATAACAAAGCTCAAAGCTAAGATTGATGTAGATGTTGCTACTCACTGAATAGTTTACTCATTAGTAAGCCCTATATGCTTAACTCTTTCCATACGGAATCATTTCATCAATGCAATGGAAGAGATTTCAGAGACAAAATTTGTCATGGTTTTAAGAATCAATCTACATATTTATATTTATCTAACATATCATACATGAATTTTTAGATAATTGAGCAAGGTATCAGATTTCACCAATACCAAGATGATATAACACATGTAAAAAGAATATGGTTTGATGACGGTTCACAGTAATCAAATTGAGAGTGGTGCACCATGCGGTGAAACGTACAAAAAGAGTTAATGAGACTGGCTATACATTTTTATACCAAATTTGATTTCAGTACTTTACTTCTGTAGAAAAGACAAAATTAGAAATGATATTGTAAGAGAAAGAGTAGGCATTGAACCAATCCTAAGTTACATACAGAAACAACAAATAAACTGGTTTGTCCATCTAGAAAGAGTAGACATTGAACCAATCCTAGGTTACATACAGAAACAACAAATAAACTGGTTTGTCCATCTAGAAAGAGTAGACATTGAACCAGTCCTAAGTTACATACAGAAACAACAAATAAACTGGTTTGTCCATCTAGAAAGAGTAGACATTGAACCAATCCTAAGTTACATACAGAAACAACAAATAAACTGGTTTATCCATCTTGAAAGAGTAGACATTGAACCAGTCCTAAGTTACATACAGAAACAACAAATAAACTGGTTTGTCCATCTAGAAAGAGTAGACATTGAACCAGTCCTAAGTTACATACAGAAACAACAAATAAACTGGTTTGTCCATCTAGAAAGAGTAGACATTGAACCAGTCCTAAGTTACATACAGAAACAACAAATAAACTGGTTTGTCCATCTAGAAAGAGTAGACATTGAACCAGTCCTAAGTTACATACAGAAACAACAAATAAACTGGTTTGTCCATCTAGAAAGAGTAGACATTGAACCAGTCCTAAGTTACATACAGAAACAACAAATAAACTGGTTTGTCCATCTAGAAAGAGTAGACATTGAACCAGTCCTAAGTTACATACAGAAACAACAAATAACCTGGTTTCTCCATCTAAGAAGAGTAGACATTGAACCAGTCCTAAGTTACATACAGAAACAACAAATAAACTGGTTGTCCATCTAGAAAGAGTAGACATTGAACCAGTCCTAAGTTACATACAGAAACAACAAATAAACTGGTTTGTCCATCTAGAAAGAGTAGACATTGAACCAGTCCTAAGTTACATACAGAAACAACAAATAAACTGGTTTGTCCATCTAGAAAGAGTAGACATTGAACCAGTCCTAAGTTACATACAGAAACAACAAATAAACTGGTTTGTCCATCTAGAAAGAGTAGACATTGAACCAGTCCTAAGTTACATACAGAAACAACAAATAAACTGGTTTGTCCATCTAGAAAGAGTAGACATTGAACCAGTCCTAAGTTACATACAGAAACAACAAATAAACTGGTTTGTCCATCTAGAAAGAGTACACATTGAACCAGTCCTAAGTTACATACAGAAACAACAAATAAACTGGTTTGTCCATCTAGAAAGAGTAGGCATTGAACCAGTCCTAAGTTACATACAGAAACAACAAATAAACTGGTTTGTCCATCTAGAAAGAGTAGACATTGAACCAATCCTAAGTTACATACAGAAACAACAAATAACCTGGTTTGTCCATCTAGAAAGAGTAGACATTGAACCAGTCCTAAGTTACATACAGAAACAACAAATAACCTGGTTTCTCCATCTAAGAAGAGTGTTGTGAGATTCCTTACCACACAAAGCATATATTAAAAGAGAAGGTAAAAGAGCAAGATGTAGACCAAGAGCAAGATGGTCAGACAACATCAAAGAAGTACCACAATGTCAATTGACAATGAGTGAAGCTGCTGGAAGGTCAAGAACTAGAACTTTCTATCTCTGTCGACACAAGGATGGGTTAAAGAGGAAGTGAAGAAAGAAAGAAACTGTACTTTTTCGTTTTCTGCATTCTCTCGACAACTTCATCAGTCATTCTTAAATGGATGTTAAATTGGTGCTGATGCATTGTTTTGTTGCCTACGGTGTGCTGCGGTATCAACATCTTTCAACTCATCACATCTGTTTTTAACATGGCATTTTTGGGTACAGGATTGGTTCCCTCATCAGGAAATCACCTGACTAGACTGGTTAGTCTGTTTACCAAAGCTACCATCAGACACTGGTTAGTCTGTTTACCAAAGCTACCATCAGACACTGGTTAGTCTGTTTACCAAAGCTACCATCAGACATTGGATCTTGATCAGCTATTCTCACTAATCCTGAGGTAAGTTGTCAGCTATGAGTCACTGACCATATTCAACCCAGATCCTGTCTCGTGTCTTCATCTTGTCATCTTGTATACTGTGCAACTTTTGTTATTTAATCTTAATGAGACAATAATTGAGAAGATGGCCAGTTAGCCACTCACATACACTGTGTTTTAATTCTTCTTTCACTCATTTTTTTATGTTATCAATTTGAATAACCAGGTCTTGTGATAAACCATCAACATTCCAAATATCATCACTAATTCTTTTCTCAAGTTTTATTTACCCAGCTGTAACATAACTAGAGAACTACCCAGCTGTAACATAACTAGAGAACTACCCAGCTGTAACATAACTAGAGAACTACCCAGCTGTAACATAACTAGAGAACTACCCAGCTGTATCATAATTAGAGAACTACCCAGCTGTAACATAATTAGAGAACTACCCAGCTGTAACATAATTAGAGAACTACCCAGCTGTAACATAATTAGAGAACTACCCAGCTGTAACATAATTAGAGAACTACCCAGCTGTAACATAATTAGAGAACTACCCAGCTGTAACTTAATTAGAGAACTACCCAGCTGTAACATAATTAGAGAACTACCCAGCTGTAACATAATTAGAGAACTACCCAGCTGTAACATAATTAGAGAACTACCGGGCTGTAACATAATTAGAGAACTACCGGGCTGTAACATAATTAGAGAACTACCGGGCTGTAACATAATTAGAGAACTACCGGGCTGTAACATAATTAGAGAACTACCGGGCTGTAACATAATTAGAGAACTACCGGGCTGTAACATAATTAGAGAACTACCCAGCTGTAACATAATTAGAGAACTACCAGGCTGTAACATAATTAGAGAACTACCAGGCTGTAACATAATTAGAGAACTACCAGGCTGTAACATAATTAGAGAACTACCAGGCTGTAACATAATTAGAGAACTACCCGGCTGTAACATAATTAGAGAACTACCAGGCTGTAACATAATTAGAGAACTACCAGGCTGTAACATAATTAGAGAACTACCAGGCTGTAACATAATTAGAGAACTACCCAGCTGTAACATAATTAGAGAACTACCAGGCTGTAACATAATTAGAGAACTACCAGGCTGTAACATAATTAGAGAACTACCAGGCTGTAACATAATTAGAGAACTACCAGGCTGTAACATAATTAGAGAACTACCCCGCTGTAACATAATTAGAGAACTACCAGGCTGTAACATAATTAGAGAACTACCAGGCTGTAACATAATTAGAGAACTACCCAGCTGTAACATAATTAGAGAACTACCCAGCTGTAACATAATTTTTAAAATTTTCTAGCTCTAAAATAAATAAATGTTGGTTTCTAGAAATAGATATGGGAGTTAAATCACCACTGAAAGTGATTTTATAAGATGAAGAGTCACATTGTTCTATATATTTGTATTTGTAGATAACATATCGATTAACAGAACTGATCTTGTTGTGCTCCAGACACTGAGAATTTCTTAGTTCATTTTTTCAGTGGATTGTAAAGGGTGTACATGCTACTAGTTTATTTAGCCTATCCTACCTGTGATCACAACATGAAGGGGAAAGTGCTTGGTCTTGAGGCAAGATACAGATCTTGAGACAGAGAGGTTGTGCGTTCAAATGTTGACTGCACCAGTTGGGATTTTTATTTATGATTTCTCTCTGTGGCAACCACCCCTGGTCTCAGCAGCGAGGTCCGGCTTGAAACGTCAATTTCTCATCGACGGAAAAAATACCTCAGGAAGGAGTTATCTGCCTGTGCGGCGAGGGACTTTAGTGCACATGGCTACCAGGGAAAAATGGATTAACAACTAAAACTCAGTTTCTAAACTCTAGGAACTTTGCCAGTGGTGAAAGCTGGCGAGCGCAACAAATTAAATTTAAAAAATAATAATAATTACCTCTGTGTCCACGATTGTTTCACTCATTTATCTAGATAATGTAATATCTTTTGGTTGTGTTTATAATGAAATAAGAAAGTATGTGCAGAAGTAAGCAATACTCTCATCAATTTAGGAGTTTCACAATCAATGACCATAGCTGTTAGATCTGGTATGAAGTATAAAATAGCTGTTAGATCTGGTATGAAGTATAAAATAGCTGTTACTTGCAATCGTCTACTCTACAAAATTTACATATCAATGCAAGATGAACATTTTCATCGCTTTTTATATTATTTATATCTCTGAAGTTACAGGATATCTGCCTGTATGGTGAGAGACACCAGCTCACACGGAAGATAGTCTCAACTGAGTGCTGAGATTGCCAGTGTGTACTGGGAACAAAACAAGTATTCACACAAAAGTCAGTTCCCTGGCTTTGCTAGAGGTTAAAGGGTGGTGGATACAAACACATTATTTATACAATCTTTTTTCCCCACAAATAGACATTTAAATTTATTTTTCAACATTTTTTTCAACAAATTTGTACATTTTTTAATAGGTACCATTTTCAACGTACCAACTGTTTACTAAACTCAAAATAGGAACTACCAGCCAAGCCACTGTACCCTAGGCCCTAGATGGCCTGACAACAAAACATGTTCTACAGGACTGCTCCAAGTACACAGGCCTGAGAAGGAGCCCAAAATGAGATTGCTCACCTTCCTGGAAACTCTAGAGGGCAATTGAATCACCGAAACAAACAGCAGCCTTCATGAGTCCGGAATCCTAGTCTGAATGAGCCATGATCGCAGAAGAAGAAATACCAACTTTTATTAAAGTATATTTTTGTGTGTGAGGAGTCTATGCATAGTTCACCATTGAAGGTCGTTATTCCTACATATTTGATGATGTATACAAATTACCTTTTGGACTGCCTTAATTTCAGTAGCCTTGCCAATATCTAAAACACCATCAGTGAGGGCCTTGGGGGAGGGGGGGGTTTGTTGATGCATATCATAGACTTATTAAGCGTCTTCAGAATATCAACTTATTAGGGGGTGGGAGTTTCATATCATCAACTTTATTAAGGACCTTCAGAATATAAACTTATTAGGTAGAGGTTTTCATATCATCAACTTTATTAAAGGCCTTCAGAATATAAACTTATTAGGTAGAGGTTTTCATATCATCAACTTTATTAAGAGCCTTCAGAATATAAACTTATTAGGTAGAGGTTTTCATATCATCAACTTTATTAAGGACCTTCAGAATATAAACTTATTAGGTAGAGGTTTTCATATCATCAACTTTATTAAGAGCCTTCAGAATATAAACTTATTAGGTAGAGGTTTTCATATCATCAACTTTATTAAGAGCCTTCAGAATATAAACTTATTAGGTAGAGGTTTTCATATCATCAACTTTATTAAGGGCCTTCAGAATATAAACTTATTAGGTAGAGGTTTTCATATCATCAACTTTATTAAGAGCCTTCAGAATACCAACTTATTAGGTAGAGGTTTTCATATCATCAACTTTATTAAGAGCCTTCAGAATATAAACTTATTAGGTAGAGGTTTTCATATCATCAACTTTATTAAGAGCCTTCAGAATATAAACTTATTAGGTAGAGGTTTTCATATCATCAACTTTATTAAGAGCCTTCAGAATATAAACTTATTAGGAGGGTCCAGAACATCAAGATCAAATTATTGGTGACAGAAGCATACCAGTTGACAACTGCTGAGTTTGTTCACAAAACAACTCTATGGTCAATACTGGTTTCTACTGTCCCTGATGATCTCCTCTAAGCTGTTACTTGCATCACGTTAAATACTGTGTTCTTTCCATGAATCAAACTGTTTTGTTTTCGTGTTCTTTTTGCTGGATCACAGACAACAACACAGTGGTTATGTGGTCGGAGAACTTGATTTGATTTCTCTGAGTAATCAGACATTTGCTGTCATACAACACCAAGATATTTCACTTGTCATCCGTAACAGTAGGTTTACAGCCACTGTCCACTGTTAATATTTTGCCAAACACACAAACTATACTTTGTATGTTTGTGTGTACATTTAAGGAATGGTTGTAATTTGTAAGGTTCAATTTTTGTGTATGTACGACCTTAAATCGTAATTTTTCAGGTTTTTCTACATACATTCTCTCCTTTACTCTCACACGTACACAGAGAGATTGGAGACCTAGCTTAATAATTAAAAAAAATATAAAATACCACTTCTGCACGAAAAAACTAATAAAATAATTTAAACTGATAAAATTATATATTTATTTATTTTTTGTTTAATTATTTGTGTGTTTAAGTCAATGATAACACAGTAACTTCTGTGACAGTTACTTGGTTTAACATGGTTAGGAAAATATAAATCTATCTATCTATTGACCTTTCGAGCCATAGTTGGCCCATAGGTCATAGACCCAGATATTCTTTCTCTTATCTAAATTTTTATTCTAGCAGTTTTCAATCCTTGTAAAGATCTTTTATCAAATCTCACCATCTTACTTTAACAAATATAAATGTAAGCTCTTTATTATTTCAGGTCTGCGAGGGAAACATTGGTGGCTGCGACCAGCTTTCCCTGCTCCTGATACAGTCTGTTCATTCTTTTCCTTCTATATTCCCTGCAAGATAGTTTTTGCAAAGCCTGAAGAGTGAGAAATATGACCTTTGCACTTGCCTTTCTTTACATTGGTAAAAATGGTATTTGTATGTTTTTGGCAAACTATTTTTGTTCTAAACAAAATCTAATGATTTTGCTAAATTTCTGAGATTTTCATCATTTTTTAAAAACTGTTAATCAGGAAACTACCTATTTTACTTTCACTCGTACAAAACTTACATTTCTAACAAATTGGTAACACTCCCTCCCAGCAAACATTTAATGCCTTGGGGCATTATTTTGTGGACAATTTTTGAACTAGTTCGTTTGCGTTGATCAGGAAAAATGCACGGGTAAACTAACAGATATGAATATCACACAGGAAAGTGTAATCTGTCTTTAATCTGGACTGGTGTCACAGCAATTGAGGCATTCTCATATCCACTCTGCTGCACGTTTCAACAAACATCAAAGTGTTCACATACTGATTCTTCATGTCCTGCATTAGTTGAACATGCTGCATTCTTTCTGTTGAGGATACTTTTCCTGTTTTTGCCCCTGGTGGCACCACATTTCACCATTCCTTTGAATGTGGATTATTCTCAGCTTTGTTGCTGCCCTCCTGTGAGAGGTGTTCTTTTAAAGCACTCTCTACGTCATACATGTCTCTTGGGTAATGGTAGACCCCGTCAACCTGTTGCCTATCTCAATGCCATGAACTCCGAATCTATCTATCCGCAACAAGAAACATAATTTTATTTATGAGATACAAGAATTTAGCAATTTTTGTAAATAAAATTGATGATATTTCCCATTCCATAGATGAAAATGTAACCTCCCACAAAATGAAGCTAATTTTTTCATTAAAAATTAAAGAAAATGTACTGGTTATCTTACTTTGTTAATTTGTGAGAAAAGTGAACAAATATCTTTCAATATAAACACATAAATGTACATTTATTATGAAGAAAAATTCAGATGGACTCCCAACCAAAGCTGGCAATAGAGAGAAAAAGACACACATCATTAACAAGCTAAACAGAAGAGATCAAACCACCATCTTGAGACTTGAGAGCCGGTCATGTACCACAGAACAACCACATCAATGGAATACAACGCAACCAAATTTTAGCATGTCCACTCTATGAACACCTGCATGAAACAGTAGAGCATTCACTATCCTCACTGATGGCTCACTGATATCAGAGCAACTATACTTCTTCAAAGACCAGGTAAATGGAATACCTTGTTTGAATCTACCAGCAGATATCATTACATGGCATTGGGTTGAAGGGCATCAGCTCACAGGTCATTGTACCCATAACAACAGAAGACACTCGTGACAGATATCAACTTCACTACATGTGCAACATGATGATGATCAGTGAGACATATCTTGGGTATGTCAGAAACTAAATCTTAAGAATTCTGGCCAACCGCAAGGCAAAAGATTTATGTTATTGTCCACGTCTGATATCTTTAAAATAAGAATAAAACTCTTGTATGGCAGGAAAAAAAAAGATGGTTATTCTCTGCCCTCATCTTGCCACTCTTCCTCATGATTGTCTGCATTTTGATGGTTGCCACCTTCACGAGGTGCTCCTGCTGCAATTGTATCATTAATTAGTTGTCTCATGGCCTGTACAACAGCATTCACACTCTGGTGTATCTGTTGTGGGATGCCTGGCGCTGCAGCCCCATCCTCATCACCCTGTGGTCTCAGAGCTTCTTCTGCTGGTGCCTGTTTTGTCAGAGAAAATGTGTCCTATATCAATCGTGGACTCTATTCACAAAATAATCAAAAAATCTATGTGGCAAAATCAAAACTAGGAGTGCATTCACACAAATTAAAATCTATGTGGCAACATCAAACAAACATATCAACAAATAATAAAATCTATGTGGCAAAATCAAAACAAGGAGTGCATTCACACAAATTAAAAACTATGTGGCAACACCAAACAAACATATCAACAAATAATAAAATCTATGTGGTAAAACTAAACAAACATCATCATCATCAGGTACCATGCCTGTTGGCATAGGTGATCATGTCTCTCCACAACTTTCGAACTCAACATCATCTGAGTCTAGGGTCCAGGTCTGGCATTGATCTATAATGTTGGAATGAAGATTGTATTGTAGAGTGCCCATTTTGCTTCTAGAGCTATTTCCTTGTTGGACAATAGTGGTGATGGCTGTCTAATAATTTGGCAGTTTGTTGCATCTTGAGTCTATCTCTGCTTTTTGTGAATTGTCGTTTGTTACTAGACTTCTTAGTTCAATTCCTCCACTTGTTTTAGTCTGCTCAGAAGTTAAAGAGCTGAGACAATAGCATGATGGGATGGGGGAGGGATTTTTTAAACAAATGATCAGATCTCTTCATATCACAAAGTGTTTTCTAGGCTGTCCAATATGGTGTAATCTAGAAGTGACAAGAAGGTTGGTTTGACTAGGGGTTTCTAAAGTGAAGATTTCTAGAATTTACTATGTGGAGCATTCTATACTTTCAGTTGTTGAACTTTCTTAGTTCTTGTGTGGGATGTTTTAGAATCTTTCATGTAAAGCATTAATTTATTTCACCCATGTATTCTTTCTGATGTATTCAGATCTTTTTATTTTTGAGGGTTACCTAACTTCAAATGTCAAGTAATCTTTTATAATTTCATTACTTTCAAAGAGGGAAACAGGCATCAGATTATCCTTATTGCACATCGAACAACCATCTATAAGTGCTCAGATCTCCTCTCCAGCAAATCCCGCAGTGTGAAATAAATTAATTCATAAATCCTCCCTTGCTCTCCTGAATTTAGGCACAATCCCTTTTGACTAACATGAGGATTTGGGAGTCGTACCACGGCTGCCTTTCACAATCAGCATCGAATGAGGGCAAACCTAGATTGTAAAGAGTGGGGTGTTTTAGCCTTTCCAAAGTGAAATAATTTAACCTTTTCCATGTGGAAAATTATGGTTAATGTCAAACTGAGCTAACTATGGCAAATACAGACAGCAGCAACTTATACATACATTAGGGTTGTACGATGGAAGAAGAGACTGCAGGAGCGACCTGAAGAATCCACTCTGATCTTGTGAGGCAACTGTTGGTCTGCAAGGGTTAAACATGCAAGTGTCACCAACTGGTCATGCTATGTGTGTTATATCTGGAATATGCTTCGGAAGTTGTGACCACATTTAGTGCCCTAAATGTTTGATATCACAGACACTGGACACTAACACTGAGTATATCACAGACATTGGACACTAACACTGAGTATATCATAGACACTAACACCAAGTATATCACAGACACTGGACACTATCTATCTATCTTTCGTTCGCTCGAAGTATTGTCTATATCAGCAATGTCATTTCCTGTATGAATTTTACTGTCTTTTGTAATTCTTGCAGTGGCCCATATAGTTTTGTCGGTAGTGTTGTATCTATGGGCCAATGATTTTCCTCAGTTTACTATATTCAGTGCAGTCTTGAAGTATGTGTTCAGCAGTCTGGGGTGCCTGTCCACATGTACAAGTAGTTGATGTGCCGATCTTGAATTTTGGGTAATTTCCTAGTTTGATCAGATATAGTATTTCAGTTTGGAAGAGTGATGTCCCCTAAAATATGTCTGCCAAAATACAGTGGTTCTACGCATTCTTGGCGTTGGGGTCATTACGGCGATTGGTAATCAACCGCACAATTCCCTTTGATCAGAAGATCATAATTAGGCCGAGTGGCGTCGTTTTTGTCACGCGTTATAATATATTTATAAATATTTAACACTAAAGCTAAACCTAACCCCTGGACCCAACGCCCAATCAACAGATACTCCGAAATGATTACATGCCAGCGTAATGACCCAACGCCAAGAATGCGTAGAACCACTGTATTTTGGCAGACATATTTTAGGGGACATCACTCTTCCAAACTGAAAGACTATATCTGATCAAACTAGGAAATTACCAAATTTTGTATACATGTGACTATGGAGTCGATACACTGGACACTAACACCGAGTATATCACAGACACTGGACACTAACACCAAGTATATCACAGACACTGGACACTAACACTAAGTATATCACAGATACTGGACACTAACACTAAGTATATCACAGACACTGGACACTAACACTGAGTATATCACAGACACTGGACACTAACACTAAGTATATCACAGATACTGGACACTAACACTAAGTATATCACAGACACTGGACACTAACACTGAGTATATCACAGACACTGGACACTAACACTGAGTATATCACAGACACTGGACACTAACACTGAGTATATCACAGACACTGGACACTAACACCAAGTATATCACTGACACTGGACACTAACAGTGAGTATATCACAGACACTGGACACTAACACTGAGTATATCACAGACACTGGACACTAACACTGAGTATATCACAGACACTGGACACTAACACCTAGTATATCACAGACACTGGACACTAACACTGAGTATATCACAGACACTGGACAATAACACTAAGTATATCACAGACACTGGACACTAACACTGAATATATCACAGACACTGGACACTAACACTGAGTATATCACAGACACTGGACTAGGGTGACCATTTTTTTCCCATTGTTTTCGGGGATATTTGTCACCTTGTTTACATTTCAGGGGATTGTTTTTCTAATTTCTGAGACTGTCCAACAAAATCGGGGACGAACAATAATATTACATATATATATATCACATACATATATATATATGTGTGTGTGTGTGTATACATATATATATTTATTTATATATACTTATAATATGTGTGGATGGATGTGTGACTGTGTGTGCACAAGAAATTTTGTAGATGCAAAAAAAAAGATAACTTTAAATTTCATAATAAGTGTGTTTATTTGCTGTTTGATTTTATTTTTGTTAATATTCACGGTACTTATGTGATACACGCACTTAATGAAATTACAATAGCTAGTTGTGTTTCTCAATAACAAAAAAAGAAGTTTAAAATAAAAAAATGTAAACAACATATAGATATCAATTGCAATATTAAAGTAATGTTTACAGTACCTTATTTCTACTGAAGAGGTTGTTGCCTCGGCGTGGTACTTGTTTTTTAGTGTATCTTTCTCAAGATCTCATGATTTGAAGCAAGTTTTTCACTGAAGCTTTCACACGATAAATTAATGTTAGTTTTTACTGTTAACATGGCTTGCACCGTGCTCACATTAATCCGTGATTTCTCTTCGGACCAGACGTAGTTCATTTGAGAAAATAGTCTTTCTACGGATGCATTGCTGCCAGGTAAGCGCATAAAAAGTTTAAGAATTCTCTTCACATTAGCATGTGGTACATTATTTTCTTTCAAGTACCTGAGTACTTCATTCCATTTTCTACATGGGGGCTTGTTACTGAACCACTCACATTCTTTTTACAACAGACGGCCTCGCAAATAAGTAAATTCATCAAAGAGCTCATCACGATTGACGTTTACAACTTCATGACACTTTGAAGATATCTGTTCTACTGCATTATCAAAATGTTTCCTTTCAGGCACATTATCCAAGAGAAGGCAGCTTAGTTGTGACAAGTCCTCATTGTGCTTGTTCAAAGACTGCAAGTAATGTACAGCAGTATTATAGAATTCTTTACTTATTTGGAAATACCTTTCCGTTTGGATGTCACCACTTTCTACTAAATCAGTTAGCAAACTCTTTACCACTATGTGTGCATTGCAACCAAGACCCATTATGTGTCTGGTTTAACTCTGACTTTATTTTAGTTATGACATTATCTCTCCCTTTCCTCAACAAGCCTCCAAAGTTTGTATTTGTATTGTCTGCTGAGAGTCCAACAATCTTTTTGTTTAAGTCAAAATTATCAATTGCTTTCATCAATTGTTCAGATATTATGTCGGACGTTTCTCCTGGGATATCTATGAAAGCAATCAGTTTGGTCTTTACTGGAGTTTCCAGCTCATAAGCCTGAAAATAACGAACTAAAATAGGAAGTAGCTTAACATGTTTATGATTAGATGTATCGCAAGACAATGTTACGAAGCTGACATATTTGAGGTCATTTTTTTAGTTCATCAATAGCCCAAGGAGCAAAAACATTGGTCATTATGGATTCACACTTTGTTCTTGCACAGGAAAATTGTTTCGTTGAAAATTTCTTTTGTAGAATTGTACAATCCATACTGCGGAAACTATGATTATGAAGTACAGTATGATATGCGAAGGTTCCTTCATGAACAGCTAGAGTGTATTCATCTTTTGAGGGTTCTGTTTTACAAAAATAATTTGTCATACACCCAGACTGAGACTTACAAAGCAGCGCATCTTATGCTTTTTTGTCTGTAGATGATCAGTTATTGATGTCCTTCCACCACTTGCTATAGAAAAATTTGAACTACATATATTACATTTCACTAGCGATCCATCCTCTAAAATTGCTTGTATAAAAAATGGAAATTCAGCTTTCAGCGAATCACTAAAATGACACATTTTTTTGGAAAACTTTGTTTTTATGCAACAGACGTCCACTGATCACAAATAGAAAACACGACTGCACTGTACTGTCATTACACTCGGACTGATTTGAAAATTGGCTGGGAAAGATACTTTGGCGGGAGATGTCCGGAAAGGCAGGGTTGGGGAGAGAGAGAGAGAAAGAGAGTGTCTGCTTTTTTTAAAAATTAAACCCATCCCAATAGAAGTCAGTGCCTGGAATAGAAGTGACGTAGCACCGCGCTTCAAGAGTTCAAAGAGCTATCTCTAACACAACGCGTCCAAGTCTTCTTTTTTATCTTCCTGCTAATGCTGCTCAGTCTGGGATAAAGAAACACAACTCAGTAACGTCCTGAATCTTAGTGATTATTTTAAAAGAGGGTCGATTCCGTGTATGAACATTTATTTATTCATTGAAATCGGGGACAACTTCTACACTTCGGGGACTGTCCCCGAAAATCGGGGACGAATGGTCACCCTACACTGGACACTAACACTGAGTATATCACAGATACTGGACACTAACACCGATGTGTATCACAGACACTGGACACTAACACTGAGTATATTACAGACACTGGATACTAACACTGAGTATATCACAGACAATGGACTCTAACACTGAGTATATTACAGACATTGGACACTAACACTAAGTATATTACAGACATTGGACACTAACACTGAGTATATTACAGACATTGGACACTAACACTAAGTATACCACAGTCCGGGGTCACAACTGTTTGTCACTGACACTTTAATTGATTTGATGATTTGTGCCTTCTTCTTCTTCTTTCCTTCCTCATTTGCCTTTTAGCGTCGAGAAAAGATATAATTTGCAGTCTTTTGCTCTTCTGTTAACCTCTGCTGCTATGTTTCACGGTGTTTCTAAAATTCCATGAATCCATCTTTTTTGTGGTCAGCCCTTGTGATTCATGTTCTTGCAACATTTATTAAATGCCTATTGTGTTTTGGATTTTCTGTCCTGTCATGTGGCCAAACCATTTTATCTGTTGTTTCTTTATGCATTCTATGGCAGGAATTATTCCTAGCTTTTTCGGTTCTTCATTTCTGATCTTATCCTTCAAGTTGTTTCCTATGATTCGTCAATCACACTTAATCTCAGCAGAGGTTATTTTTCATATTGTTCTTGCATCTAGAGTCCAGAATTGGCATTGGTAGCATTTGTGTCTTTCCAGGAAAATAAAACACATTTTTCTAGTATACATTGAAAGTGATTAGAAGAAGCTGTAGCCTAAAATTAAAAAAAACTTTTGTGGTTAAAAA
This sequence comes from Megaustenia siamemsis, assembly GCA_032433765.1. Lineage (NCBI taxonomy): Eukaryota > Metazoa > Mollusca > Gastropoda > Stylommatophora > Ariophantidae > Megaustenia > Megaustenia siamemsis. Next base: position 83,391,180 of record JAVIAB010000106.1, on the reverse strand, counting down.
TGGAATATTGCTCTCTGGAAATTCTCAGATTTGGTATATCTTTGATCTTTTTTGTTACAAATGTTAACTACTAAACTATCACTCATAGATAAATATTGACTTGAACTAAAAACTTCACATTTTGTGCCTGGTGTCACAAATTGAAACCACTTCTTCACAATATCAGTTTGAAGAATGAGTGGAGGGTACTGAGGCTCAAGACTTATCCATCCATAAATGCTGCACAATTTCTAAGATTAGAACTAAAAAAGCTACTTTTACATGAAAACAAACAGCTATTGGTATGTTTTGTTTACCATGACAACATTTATTACAGCACCCACTACATGAAATAGGAGGGTCTGGACATGGTAAAACTGACCAGAGTCAAACATGATTTGTAGGATTTAAACAAATAATCTGATAAATCTATTGACCAGATGGAACCAAAAATTGGGAAATGGTTAATGAGAATGCTGCAGTTCCTGAGTTACAAAGGTTTGTCTGATGTCAGCTGAGTGAGTTACAAAGGTTTGTTTGATGTCAGCTGAGTGAGTTACAAAGGTTTGTTTGATGTCAGCTGAGTGAGTGAAAAAAAAAAGGGCCAATATCTTGAAAATTGGGAAATTTTTTTTCGCATTATATGAGATCATATCTCATGAGATCAGAAAAAAAAAAAGAAAAACCAACAACAATGGCAGCAAATTAAACACCCAGCGCACCAGAAGTGGTAATTAGGAAGGTACATGGGAGAAGAAAGGTTTGAATACGACCAAAGTTCACATTTGTAAGAATTTGTGTTTTTTTGCTGTAATTTTGACTATCCTACAGTAATCTCAGGTTAAGTAAAAGATTACAGGAGGATGACTTACCGGGGAGTTCTGGCATATGATCTGATAGTGTCTGGGGGTGGAAATGGATCATAACCCATGAACCTGCTGGCTAAATGTTGCTGCAGAGTCAACAAGTCAAAGACTATAATAGAGGTTTATTGATCCTACTTTTACAGACTAATAAACTGAATAAATTAATGAATAAACTGAATAAATTAATGAATAAACTTAATAAATTAATGAATAAACTTAATAAATTAAAGCACAAGAACAGCCCTTAATGAGAGGTCATGGAGCAATCTATAAACAAAATAATTAGTCAAGTATCAATGGGTTTATCCTGCTGGACTTTGACATCAGGAATGTCCCGATGATGGTCGTTCCAAATTCTGTAGAAGATTAAATGTCTGCATGGTTCGACCTGTTTTAGAAGCAGCCAGTGACTCACACCTGCTAACCACATCTCTTTGTAGCTGATGTTTCAGTCGCTTTCTCCTGTTAGGTAGAGGTGTCCAGTAGCAGACTGCCTTAGGGAGTAGAGAGAAGAGCCTCCATTTATCATGGGCATATCTTTTGTGGGAGCTCAACCCAGTTCTCTCCCCGGAAGCCTGACCAATGACCAGGAACCAACTTTTTTTCCAGCTGGGTTGACAGGCCAGGATGAGCCAGCTTCGAACACTGTTTTTTGGCCTTCTGTTAATGCATTAAAAAATAATGTACACACCACACCGGTAGCTTTATCTGAAATGACCTAAGTCACGATGACACAAATTAGGCCCTTAATATGACGCAAATGAGGTCATTTCTGTGACAAAAATTTCGGTGTTTCTAACCTACGCTCAGAACTTTTCCCGCCACCTCGCAACTATAAAGCCAATTATTGTTTCTATGCCACAACATCGTCCTGTCTGTTGCATCATCTCGTCAATGTGCTATAATCACAATTGCTGTCTAATAGTCCAGTGTTGATGACTTTCACTTTTACCAATGCCATGAGCACAAAAATATGTTTAAACTTCAAATACAAAATCAACAAAACTGAAGCAGTAGAAAAAATTATGACTTTCACTTTTACTCACCAAAATGATTAAATTGTATAGTTGTATAAACAAATATAGATTCTAAATGTTAATATGTGCAATAAAATGTTGTTGTGAATTTAGCAGATCGTAATATATTATTAATATCACATATGAACACCAGCACCATGAGCACAAAAACATGGATCTTCTTTGGATACACGTTTAACAAAATTGAAGTGGTCAAAAAAATGATGACTTTCACTTTTACTCACAGAAATCATTTAATTTTACTGCTGTATTTTAAAACATCTAGATTTAAAACATTGATATGAGAGATTAAATGTCATAAATTAAGCGGATCGTAATATAAAATATAGAGTCCCGATGTAATTTTTCTGCAGCAACAGGCTAGACAAACACTCCAGTCAGACTTCATGACTGCATAAAACTAAGGTAGATGTTTTAAAGCTTAAGCGTCCAGATGTGACATATGAGTGTATGTAGAAATATATAATGGATTTAGTGACCTTATAAAGACCTTGTCACAGGGTGCTTTTTCATCCTCTGTGCACATTTAGTCAGCAACTTTTCTCAAATTGAGTTTGTCTGCTTTTAGGGCTAGTATTTACAGTTTGCCTCCAACTAGATCTGTCTTTTCTAAGTCAATTATGTTCATATCAAGATTTTTCACATCAGGTGTACAGATGTCTTTGTTGTGTAGAAGGTGTTTTCTCTTGTTGATGGCTATCTCTCCATATAGCATGCCTTTGAGACATCCATCCATCCTGCATTTAGTAGAGGTGGCCAAAGCATCTTAGACACACCCCCCCACCCCCTTTTCCAGGCACATACAGATAGAGGGAATGAGAGAGAGAGAGAGAGATGTTATGCCTCTAAAAATGTCTCCAGAGACTTTTTTGAGAAAGTAAAAGTGGCCTGGTATGACACTTGCCACATGACTCAAAAATGTTGAAGTAAAATCGACTGCAATGAAAGTGATTCCTTGAATAAAATAGTTTACATTTTTTTGGTGACACTTTAAACGATTTAAAAAAAAAAATATTAAATTTGTAACTGAGGGGAATGTAGCAAGTTTCTAGCACTTTATATATGTTCTACTTTCCCTCTCAAATTACTACTTTAAACAAGCAGCTATGTATATTACACTTGAAATGCTACATGAAATGCTACACTCAAAATGCTACATTTAAATTTCTTAATTATCTCTGAAATGACAGGTTTATATAATAGGTCACAGAATACGTACCTGCCGAACCATTAAATTTGGAATTTCTGATAAGCAGTAATGTCGCATTAGACGCAATGGAGGATGCTTGAAGCGCTGACTTCGCCTACAAATTTTAGTTAAACAGTAATGTTAAACCATTAATTTTGGTATTTTACAACCATAACAGTCAAAAGTAGTTTGTTGATTAAATGCCAAGTTGTTGAACAATGTGTGCCCCATAAAGTTAAGTTGTGACAAATGACAACAAAATACATGTCATCTACCATAAACATGTCATTTGTTACACCATTACTTTTTCTGGTAGAAAGAAAAAAAATAGTTCTGTTCTGTTCAAGGAAACTGTTTCACCGCAGTCGGGAATTCCCCATATCCATTCCACACATTTTACAGCTTCCAGCCCAAGCACGTTGGCAAATTGTGTTGAAGTAATCCAGTCATGCAATGAATATAGACAAATATAGTGTATAAGGAATATGACATTAGTGTCAATTTGTGTTAACCATGAGCACATCCTTTGGTAATATAACAAGTGTTATAGCCAGTGTTATAACCAATGTAATAGCAAGTGTTATAGCCAGTGTTATAACCAGTGTAATAGCCAGTGTTATAGCCAGCAATATAACCAGTGTTATAGCCAGCAATATAGCCATTGTTATAGCCAGTGTTATAGCCAGCAATATCACCAGTGTTATAGCCAGCAATATAGCCATTGTTATAGCCAGTAATATAGCCATTGTTATAGCCAGTGTTATAGTCAGCAATATAGCCAGTGTTATAGCCAGCAATATAGTCAGTGTTAGCAATATAGCCAGTGCCTCTGGATAGTGAGATCCAATGTCTAGCCATCTCTGGACAGTAAAATCCTATTTCTAGCCATCTCGGATAACAGTTAAAAAAAACAGGAGTTGCCATCATTACTCTGCTTACATATGTTAAAGAACCTTTGACAGTTAAAAGTTGAAAAGAGTAGGACAAAATAGCTGCAGCCAGGGCAAAGTTGCTAAACAATCTATCCACGCTGAAATGTGATGAAAGGTGTAGATATTGTGCCTAGCTGTAAACTAGCAACACAACACATCAGTCTATTTGTGTGCGTGTGTGTGGCATATACTTGATAATAGGTAACTCTGATCATTACAGTGTCTATAAATTAATTGTTGGGTTTGTAACAGTAACCTAATGCTCTAGTCACATGGGGATATGTATGCATGGCCTGCTAGCAACATAACATTTTTTGGGAGCAATGAGCAGGCAGGGCGCAAAAGTGAGGAGAAATGAAAAAAATATAAATAGAAAAAAAAAACGGTATGGTTAAAGCTTAACAAGTGAACAATATAAATCAAAACGACATTTCGGTGCAAAGGCATTCAACAGGAACAAACCTACAACACACATGCAAATAAGTATTTAAAAGAAAAAATAAATAATAAAAAATAATATAAAAAATTATATTATTTAAAAAATAATAAAAAATGAAAAGATTTTAAAAAATATTTTAAATACATATTTGTACGTGTATTGTATTTTTGTTCCCGTTGAAGACCTTTGCACCGAAATGTCGTTTTGATTTGTATTGTCCACTTGTTAAGCGTGAAGCTTTACCCATACCGTTTTTTTATAAATTTTTTTTCTATTTATAATTTGTTCATTTCTCCTCACTATAAGCTTCACTGCAGCTTCACATTTTGATGCATTCATGTGCCTTTCTTAGCCTTGACCCTACTAGGATGCAAAAGTGCAAGTCTCTCTAGTGGTAAATTGCAACATCATGAAGCACAGATTTGGATTCTGTTCATGATGCTAATTAGTCCGATTTTTCTGTTTGTAGATTTCTCCAAGCGCTGTAAAAAAATTCCAGTATTTCTGTGTAATTTATGTTTTGACTATCAACTCACAAGTTTCCTCGCATAGTAAATATTGTTTATTTTTGTCTTGTTATGAAGGTAGCAACCAATATAAGTGAGTATAAAGCTAATAGTTTTACACAAGTCATGAATTTGATCAACAAATGAACAAGTAGGCATGTAATACAGTCAATGGCAAACAGCATTTCACAACAAGTATTAATGACCAAATGCAACAATAGAAGAGATAGAGAAAGACCTGAATAGAGATGGTACAAAACACATTGTATGAGGTGAACAAAATAAGAGAACTGCCATACACATCACCATTTTTCTCTTGTTGCTGAAAGGCAGAAAAGTGGGCAGAGAACAAGACAAAGCAAACAGATGAATACAAGTGGGAAAACAAAAAAAATGGGTTCTGACATTTTTGCATAATTCTCCATCCTGGGGTCCGTCCCCCTGTCAACTATGTCCAGAACTGTCATCACATTGCGCTCCAACCAGGCAATGACTTCAGCTTCCTTCCAGCAGGGCATGCATCGTTTCACATACATTGTGACCAGACTGCCCAGCTCACTGGTGCTGCAACAGCAAAAAGATCAAACATTTTACAGCCATTTATATCAACACCCTTGATGAGGTTAACATTTATATCAACACCCTTGATGAGGTTAACATTTATATCAACACCCTTGATGAGGTTAACATTTATATCAACACCCTTGATGAGGTTAACATTTATATCAACACCCTTGATGAGGTTAACATTTATATCAACACCCTTGATGAGGTTAACATTTATATCAACACCCTTGATGAGGTTAACATTTATATCAACACCCTTGATGAGGTTAACATTTATATCAACACCCTTGATGAGGCTAACATTTATATCAACACCCTTGATGAGGTTAACATTTATATCAACACCCTTGATGAGGTTAACGTTTCTATCAACTGCCCTTGATCAATTTAACATTTCTATCAACTGCCCTTGATCAATTTAACATTTCTATCAACTGCCCTTGATCAATTTAACATTTCTATCAACTGCCCTTGATCAATTTAACATTTCTATCAACTGCCCTTGATCAATTTAACATTTCTATCAACTGCCCTTGATCAATTTAACATTTCTATCAACTGCCCTTGATCAATTTAACATTTCTATCAACTGCCCTTGATCAATTTAACATTTCTATCAACTGCCCTTGATCAATTTAACATTTTTATCAACTGCCCTTGATCAATTTAACATTTTTATTGACTGCTCTTCATGAGGTTAACATTTTTATTGACTGCTCTTGATAATGTTAACATTTTTATTGACTGCTCTTCATGAGGTTAACATTTTTATTGACTGCTCTTGATAATGTTAACATTTTTATCAGCCACCCTTTAAACATGTTCATCATTTTATTGATGATCTCTAAGAGAAGTACTTGCTGTCAAAACACAACTCAACACTTTGACAAATGTGACAGCAAAGTGTTATTGCTAGTCGTTAGATTACCCTCATCGAACATTGGTCCATAAGTGCTAAGATTTCCTCCCCAGCAAAACATGCAGCATGGAACAATAAACTGGTTCACAAGTCTACCTCCGATCTCGTAGCTGTCCCGAATCTAAACAACATCCCTCTTGACTAACATGAAGATCCAGAAATCATACCAGAGCTGAAAACTCATGAATAGCATCTATCTATCTATCTTTCGTGCACCCCAAGTATTGTCTATATCTGCAATGTCGTTTCCTGTATAAATTTTACTGTCTTTTGTAATTCTTGCAGTGGCCCATATAGTTTTGTCGGTAGTGTTGTATCTATGGGCCAATGGATTTTCCTCAGTCTACTATATTTAGTGCAATCTTGAAGTATGTGTTCAGCAGTCTGGGGCGCCTGTCCACATGTACAAGTAGTTGAAGTGCTGATCTTGAATTTTTTATACATTGACTATGGAGCCGACTGTGTCCTGTTCCGAGGCGTATAATGATAACCTGTTCATATCTATTCATATTATGAAAGGCACCCTGATTTGGGGCTTGTGGTCCTCTGATTGATTTGATTATCTGTTTCTTATGATGGTATGTAACCGGTGTATCTATTTGTGTGCCTGTTGAACCTTCCTTTGCCAACTGATCTGCTTTCTTATTTCCTGGTATTCCACAGTGAGATGGGATCCACTGCAGGGCAACCCTGTGGTGCTTGCAGAGTTCAGTCAATAAGGTCTGCAGATGTGGTAATTTTCTGGATTGTAGTGCCTGGAGTACTGATCTTGCATCTGTCAAAAACACTACAGGCTGTGGGCTAAGAGTCCTGTTCAGCAGTTTTTCTATTGCCAACTTTATTGCTTGTATTTCTGCATCATAATTGTGACAATATTTCCCTGTTGCTATTTTATTCATATCCCTAGTGTTATTTGGGTACTTTATATATGCACATGCTCCCCTATTCTTTACTGCATTCTGTGCTGATCCATCTGTGTACACACGAATCCATAGGTCTTGTGGGTATTCTTCATCCATGAAACTGAGAGTTATCATTATCAATTATTACTAAAACAGTTTTATATGCTATAAAAGATTTTATTTAAAAGAGAACAGCATAAAATTGTCTAATTATTAAAATTAAATTCTGGTTTAAACACTCGCAGATGTATTAAAAAAAAACATTCAGGAATTATATTTTAGTGAGTGTGTAACGATGACATCATTGTTTTTTTTTATCATCTGTGCACTGCCTTTCCCTGCTAAAACAAGGGACACAACTAAAATATCGATAAGGCCTAGTGTGATTGTAACAATGTCATGAAATATACAGTTTTATACTGATGATAGCAATGTCATGAAATATACAGTTTTATACTGATGATAACAATGTCATGAAATATATAGTTTTACACTGATGTAGGCAATGTAAAGCATGTAGGAAAGCTATACGCCAAAATCTTGGAAAAAAGACTGAGCCCAATAATAGAACTACAGTTAAGCGATTCTCAAATGGGGTTCCGAAAAAACAGAGGATGTACCGACGCACTATTCACACTAAAACAGCTTGCAGAAAAAACGACAGAACACAACCAAAACTTATACATAGCCTTCATTGACCAGGAAAAAGCATTCGACAGAGTAAACAGAGAACAACTGTGGGAGATACTAACAACATACGGAGTAAGCCAACATCTAACCAACATTATTAAAAGTCTCTACGCCAACAGCAGCTGCAGGGTCAGAACAGCAGCAGGCTACACAGACCACTTCGAAGTTAGATCAGGTGTAAGACAGGGGTGCGTACTATCCCCCCTACTGTTTATTACATACATGGACCATATATGCAAGCTAGCCAACCCATCAGAGACAGAGGAGATCAACGAGCTTCTATTTGCAGACGACCAGGCACTAATACATGAAACAATAGAAGACCTACAAGAACACTTAAACAAACTCAACATCTTAGGAACAAAATACAACATGAAAATCAACATCAACAAAACAGAAGTCATGAATGTCGCCAAAAATAAACAGAACATCAACATAACTATAGAAGGCAGACAACTAAAACAAGTAGAGGAATTCAAATACCTAGGAAGTCTAATGACAAACGACAATTCCCAAACAGCAGAGATAGAATCAAGATGCAACAAAGCTTGTCAAATCATCGGACAGTTATCACCACTATTGTCCAACAAGGAAATAACTCTGGAGGCAAAACGAGCACTATACAATACAATCTTCATTCCAACGTTGTGCTACCAATGCCAGACCTGGACTCTAGATGCAAGAACAATAAGAAAAATAACCTCTACAGAGATGAAATGTGTTAGACGAATGACAGGAAACAGTCTGAGAGATAAGATCAGAAATGTAGAACTGAGAAAAAAGCTAGGAATAGCCCCAGCCATAGAATATATAAGGAAACAACAGATAAAATGGTTCGGCCACGTGACAAGGCAGAAAGAACAAAACACAACACAACGAGCCTTCAACAAACGTTGTGAGAACAACAGACCCAAGGGTCGACCACGAAAAAGATGGATCGATGGAATATTAGAAGCACTAGGAAACATAACAGCAGCAGAGGCGAACAGAAGAGCAAAAGACCGCAAATTATATCTCCCCTCGACGCTGAAAGGCAGATGAGGAAGGAAAGAAGAAGAAGAAGACACTGATGATAACAATGGCATGAAATATACAGTTTTACACTGATTATAACAATGTCATGAAATATACAGTTTTACACTGATGATAACAATGTCATGAAATATACAGTTTTACACTGATGTTAACAATATTATGAAATATACAGTTTTACACTGATGATAACAATGTCATGAAATATACAGTTTTACACTGATGATAACAATGTCATGAAATATACAGTTTTACACTGATGATAACAATGTCATGAAATATACAGTTTTACACTGATGATAACAATGTCATGAAATATACAGTTTTACACTGATGATAACAATGTCAAGAAATATACAGTTTTACACTGATGGTAAAAATATTATGAAATATACAGTTTTACACTGATGATAACAATGTCATGAAATATACAGTTTTACACTGATGATAACAATGTCATGAAATATACAGTTTTACACTGATGATAACAATGTCATGAAATATACAGTTTTACACTGATGATAACAATGTCATGAAATATACAGTTTTACACTGATGATAACAATGTCATGAAATATACAGTTTTACACTGATGATAACAATGTCATGAAATATACAGTTTTACACTGATGATAACAATGTCATGAAATATACAGTTTTACACTGATGATAACAATGTCATGAAATATAAAGTTTTACACTGATGATAACAATGTCATGAAATATACAGTTTTACACTGATGATAACAATGTCATGAAATATACAGTTTTACACTGATGATAACAATGTCATGAAATATACAGTTTTACACTGATGATAACAATGTCATGAAATATAAAGTTTTACACTGATGATAACAATGTCATGAAATATACAGTTTTACACTGATGATAACAATGTCATGAAATATACAGTTTTACACTGATGATAACAATGTCATGAAATATACAGTTTTACACTGATGATAACAATGTCATGAAATATACAGTTTTACACTGATGATAACAATGTCATGAAATATACAGTTTTACACTGATGATAACAATGTCATGAAATATACAGTTTTACACTGATGATAACAATGTCATGAAATATACAGTTTTACACTGATGATAACAATGTCATGAAATATACAGTTTTACACTGATGATAACAATGTCATGAAATATACAGTTTTACACTGATGATAACAATGTCATGAAATATACAGTTTTACACTGATGATAACAATGTCATGAAATATACAGTTTTACACTGATGATAACAATGTCATGAAATATAAAGTTTTACACTGATGATAACAATGTCATGAAATATACAGTTTTACACTGATGATAACAATGTCATGAAATATACAGTTTTACACTGATGATAACAATGTCATGAAATATACAGTTTTACACTGATGATAACAATGTCATGAAATATAAAGTTTTACACTGATGATAACAATGTCATGAAATATACAGTTTTACACTGATGATAACAATGTCATGAAATATACAGTTTTACACTGATGATAACAATGTCATGAAATATACAGTTTTACACTGATGATAACAATGTCATGAAATATACAGTTTTACACTGATGATAACAATGTCATGAAATATACAGTTTTACACTGATGATAACAATGTCATGAAATATACAGTTTTACACTGATGATAACAATGTCATGAAATATACAGTTTTACACTGATGATAACAATGTCATGAAATATACAGTTTTACACTGATGATAACAATGTCATGAAATATACAGTTTTACACTGATGATAACAATGTCATGAAATATACAGTTTTACACTGATGATAACAATGTCATGAAATATACAGTTTTACACTGATGATAACAATGTCATGAAACTGTTTTCTAATGAGTTCCTGCCACCTTTATTGTTATTTTACTTTTTAGGAAAAAAAAAAAAAAACCAACATCACTAGCCTGCCACTGTGTTAGTGATGTTATGAATATTGTGACACATTTACTAAGACACAAGCACTGACCTGTCATTCAACTCTGCTGCACTAAAAAATGGTTGGTTGCTTACTCTTCGATCTGGCCGGACACTACACTCATCTAACAGGGGCATTAGCATCATGGGAAAAAAGAGTAGTGAGTCCTGCAGCTGTAGAAGAATGGGAAAAGCAGTCACATCACCTCTTCAGAATTCAAGCAGATCATTGTTTCTATATGAAAAAAAATACTATGGAGTAAAATTATGTTTACCATCTAATTAGATAAGACAACAGAAATACAATACATTGTCTACCTGAGCAGATAAGACAACAGAAATACAATACACTGTCTACCTGAGCAGATAAGACAACAGAAATACAAGACACTGTCTACCTGAGCAGATAAGACAACAGAAATACAATACACTGTCTACCTGAGCAGATAAGACAACAGAAATACAACACACTGTCTACCTGAGCAGATAAGACAACAGAAATGTAAATGATAACTACTTGACCAGAGATAAAGCCAACTTAACACAAACCTTTTGATCAGCAGTGCTGGTGTCTTCTCCATCTCTGCGAGCAATTTTAAAATGAGCTAGAGGTATAGACATGGCAAAGTTCGGAACCTGTCTCATGCTGTCATGTATCTAAAATAGGAAATTCATCAAAATTTGAGTACAGAGAGAAAAAAATTGATAATCATTTGTTGCTGGTGGTGCTTATGGATTTTCTGAAAAGATTCATCTGTTGCTGAAATTTTCATAGATATTCTGAAAAGATTAATTTGTTGTTGTAGTGTTCATAGATTATCTGAATAGATTCATCTGTTGCTGAAATGTTCATGGGTTTTCTGAAAAGATTCATCTGTTGCTGAAACATTCATGGGTTTTCTGAAAAGATTCATCTGTTGCTGAAACATTCATGGGTTTTCTGAAAAGATTCATTGTTGAAGTGCTCATAGATTTTCTGAAAAAGATGACTTTGTTGCTTTAATGGGTCGTTGATTTTGTGACCACCAATGTTTAGAACTTTAATAAAGAGTTTTCACACAAATAAAGGGACATAAGTGAACTCTTTTACGCTGTCCAAAGATACTACAGTCAAGTCAGGGTTCAGTTATCTTATCATTCCACAACACCAATAGCTCGCTGGTTACAGTTGAAGCTCTCTCAGACTCTAGACGCGTGACCAAGGGTCATCATCATGTGCCGTACCGGTTGGCGTTGGCGATCATGTCCTTTCACAATCTTCTATCTACAGTGCATCGTATGAGTTCTGTTGTTGACTGTTTTCCATGCCATGACACCAAGCTATCCAGTATTTTCTCTCTTTGTCGCCCACGATCTCTCTTTCCTTTTATTTTGCCAGTTGTAACCAAGTATTCCAACTTTCCTCTTCTCATGATGTGCCCGAAAATGTTGATTGCTTCTTTCTGATGTTTTTTAAAAGCTCCCTTTTTGTGTTGGCCTCTTTGAGAACTTTCTCATTGGTCTTTTTAGCTGTCCAGGGAACTTTCAACATTCTTCTGAGAAATCCCATCTCTGTGGCCTCTAATCGTCTTTTCATTTGTTAATCTATTGTCCATGATTCGCTTCGACCAAGGGTACACAACAGAAATAACTGTTTAATTCCAGTGTTGAATCGTCATATTATATGGCTGTGAAACATGGAGAATAACAAAATTGAGAGTCATGAGGATAGAGGATTTCATTTAATTGATGTTGCACAGAATAAAAGGATGGAAAGTGCAGAACAAAATTACTGAGTTAAGAACTATGGGACAGGCAAATAACAATGGACATAGAGATGCGTTAATAATAATGTCACTGGAAAGCAGAAACCAACTTAGAGCATTACATGAAAAGCCCTTATTTGGAACCCACAAGGGATGCGACAAAGGAGAAGACCAAATTATCCTTGGAGAAGACAGGTGGAAGCAGAGGTGAAGAAGATGGGAAAAACATTAAGCAATTTTAAGAGAAAGGCACTAAAAGGATAGCTTGGAAGATGTTTATTGAAGACTTATGCTCCACAGGATGTTGAAACATAGAAGAAGAAAACAGATTTGTGCAATTGGAAACTGGTATTAAAATAAAAACAAAACTCAAAATGGAATAGACAACTTACCATCACTTCCCGCTCCAGCTGTATGAGGTGGTCATATTGTTCACTGCGCAGCGCATAGTAATCAATCATGCTCATGCAGTCTAGGGGATCACCTACAGGATCAAGTCTGTCACAGAAAGTACATTTATTTCAAACCAAGAAAATAATTATTGTTTTTGTTTGTTTACAAAATTACTTGTACAAATTACTTGATGGATCTACATATCACATTGTAACAAACAAACAAAACAAACAAATGTAACTGACACTATACAAATTTCCTACCTATGAAACTGAAATAGATACAAAACCCATAGACCTGTAATAAGGTTCCATGCAGCAATCACAAACAACCTACATTGTTCTACAGAACAATTCTATATAAACATACTACACTACTCTGCCCAACAATAAAAAGCACCAAACAATCACAAATGCCCTATTTTGTTCTACCCAACAATCTTCTATAAACACCCAACATTGTTCTATCCAACAATCTTGCATAAACACCCAACATTCTTGTATAAGAATGCAACATTGTTCTACCCAACAATCTTATATAAGAACCCATAATTTTTCTACCCAACAATCACAAACACCCTAAATTTTGTTCTACCCAAAAATCTTCTATAAACACCCTACATTATTCTACCCAACAATCACAAACACCATATATCTTTCTAGCCAACAATAACACACACTCTACTTGGCCACACTCAACAACAACATAAACATCCCAAAACTTAGCCACACTCAACAACAACATAAACATTCCTAAACTTGGCCACACTCAATAACAACATAAACATTCCTAAACTTGGCCACACTCAACAACAACATAAACATCCCTAAACTTGGCCACACTTAACAACAACATAAACATTCCTAAACTTGGCCACACTCAACAACAACATAACCATTCCTAAACTTGGCCACACTCAACAACAACATAAACATCCCTAAACTTGGCCACACTCAACAACAACATAAACATTCCTAAACTTGGCCACACTCAACAACAACATAAACATCCTTAAACTTGGCCACACTCAACAACAACATAAACATTCCTAAACTTGGCCACACTCAACAACAACATAAACATTTCTAAACTTGGCCACACTCAACAACAACATAACCATTCCTAAACTTGGCCACACTCAACAACAACATAAACATTCCTAAACTTGGCCACACTCAACAACAACATAAACATTCCTAAACTTGGCCACACTCAACAACAACATAAACATCCCTAAACTTGGCCACACTCAACAACAACATAAACATCCCTAAACTTGGCCACACTCAACAACAACATAAACATCCCTAAACTTGGCCACACTCAACAACAACATAAACATCCCTAAACTTGGCCACACTCAACAACAACATAAACATCCCTAAACTTGGCCACACTCAACAACAACATAAACATCCCTAAACTTGGCCACACTCATCAACAACATAAACATTTCTAAACTTGGCTTTATCATCAGAAGAGGAACGTGCTCAGAAATTCACACAAACCCCAACAAAAGCTTGCAGAACTCAAAAGCTCAGAAATTCACACAAACCCCAACAAAAGCTTGCAGAACTCAAAAGTTCAGAAATTCACACAAACCCCAACAAAAGCTTGCAGAACTCAAAAGCTCAGAAATTCACACAAGCACAAACCCCAACAAAAGCTTGCAGAACTCAAAAGCTCAGAAATTCACACAAACCCCAACAAAAGCTTGCAGAACTCAAAAGCTCAGAAATTCACACAAACCCCAACAAAAGCTTGCAGAACTCAAAAGCTGTCCTGTTGCATCTCTTTCGTCCCAGGTTCCAGATGTGCCTAAACAGGCAGATGAATAAGGCCCTGCAATAGATAAAACAAGTTAGGCCTAACATAAAACACAACTGACCTGAGCAAATCAATCACTATTATTATGTTGATCTATTAAAGCAACTAAATCAAATTAATTACTTATGTCCATCCATTATAGCCACCATATCAAATTAATTTGATTTGTTGGACATGAATAACATAAGTAATTAATTTGATTTGATGGAAATGAGTAATTAATTTCATTTATTGGACATAATAACATGAGTAATTTATTTGATTTGTTGGGCATGAGTAACATGAGTAATTAATTTGATTTGTTGGACATGAATCACAAATTTGATTTGTTGGACATGAGTAATTAATTTGATATGTTGGACATGAATAACAAATTTGATTTGTTGGACATGAGTAACATGAGTAATTAATTTGATTTGTTGGACATGAATCACAAATTTGATTTGTTGGACATGAGTAATTAATTTGATATGTTGGACATGAATAACAAATTTGATTTGTTGGACATGAGTAACATGAGTAATTAATTTGATTTGTTGGACATGAGTAACATGAGTAATTAATTTGATTTGTTGGACATGAGGAACACGAGCAATTAATTTGATTTGTTGGACATGAATAGCATGAGTAATTAATTTGATTTGTTGGACATGAGTAACAAATTTGATTTGTTGGACATGAGTAACAAATTTGATTTGTTGGACATGAGTAATTAATTTGATATGTTGGACATGAGTAACAAATTTGATTTGTTGGACATGAGTAATTAATTTGATATGTTGGACATGAGTAACAAATTTGATTTGTTGGACATGAGTAATTAATTTGATTTATTGGACATGAATAACAAATTTGATTTGTTGGACATGAGTAATTAATTTGATATGTTGGACATGAGTAACAAATTTGATTTGTTGGACATGAGTAATTAATTTGATATGTTGGACATGAGTAACAAATTTGATTTGTTGGACATGAGTAATTAATTTGATTTGTTAGACATGAATAACAAATTTGATTTGTTGGACATGAGTAATTAATTTGATATGTTGGACATGAGTAACAAATTTTATTTGTTGGACATGAGTAATTAATTTGATATGTTGGACATGAGTAACAAATTTGATTTGTTGGACATGAGTAACATGAGTAATTAATTTGATTTGTTGGACATGAGTAACAAATTTGATTTGTTGGACATGACTAACATGAGTAATTAATTTAATTTGGTGGACATGAATAACGTGAGTAATTAATTTGATTTGTTGGACATGAATAGCATGAGTAATTAATTTGATTTGTTGGACATGAGTAACGTGTAATTAATTTGATTTGTTGGACATGAGTAACATGTAATTAATTTGATTTGTTGGATATGACTAACATGAGTAATTAATTTGATTTGTTGGACATGAGTAATTAATTTGATTTGTTGGACATGACTAACATGAGTAATTAATTTGATTTGTTGGACATGAATAGCATGAGTAATTAATTTGATTTGTTGGACATGACTAACATGAGTAATTAATTTGATTTGTTGGACATGACTAGCATGAGTAATTAATTTGATTTGTTGGACATGACTAACATGAGTAATTAATTTGATTTGTTGGACATGAGAACAAATTTGATTTGTTGGGCATGACTAACATGAGTAATTAATTTAATTTGGTGGACATGCGAACAAATTTGATTTGTTGGACATGACTAACATGAGTAATGAATTTGATTTGTTGGACATGAAAACAAATTTGATTTGTTGGACATGACTAACATGAGTAATTAATTTAATTTGGTGGACATGAATAACATGAGTAACTAATTTGATTTGTTGGACATGAAAACAAATTTGATTTGTTGGACATGACTAACATGAGTAATTAATTTGATTTGTTGGACATGAATAGCATGAGTAACTAATTTGATTTGTTGGACATGAGTAACGTGAGTAATTAATTTGATTTGTTGGACATGAATAGCATGAGTAATTAATTTTATTTGTTGGACATGAGTAACGTGTAATTAATTTGATTTGTTGGACATGAGTAACATGAGT
Organism: Megaustenia siamemsis; assembly: GCA_032433765.1. Classification (NCBI taxonomy): domain Eukaryota; kingdom Metazoa; phylum Mollusca; class Gastropoda; order Stylommatophora; family Ariophantidae; genus Megaustenia; species Megaustenia siamemsis. Next base: position 83,374,139 of record JAVIAB010000106.1, on the reverse strand, counting down.
AATTAATTTGATTTGTTGGACATGAGTAACATGAGTAATTAATTTGATTTGTTGGACATGAATAACATGAGTACTTAATTTGATTTGTTGGACATAAGTAATTAATTTGATTTGTTGGACATGAGTAATTAATTTGATTTGTTGGACATGAATAACATAAGTAATTAATTTGATTTGTTGGACATGAGTAATTAATTTGATTTGTTGGACATGAATAACATGAGTAATTAATTTGATTTGTTGGACATGAATAACATGATGATTAATTTGATTTGATGGTTTTAATGGATTACTCTTGTTCATCTACTATAACAACCAAATCAAATAAATTACTCATGTCTATCCATTATAGCCACCAAATCATATTAATTATTCTAGTCTAGTTTAATTGACGAATCATCTTCCTTGCACATATAAGTGCTCAGATCTCCTCCCCAGTACGTGAAGAAGAGTGATAGGTGGGAGATGTGGTCAAGGGGACGTAATGATGAAAATTAAGGAGATGTTGAGAGGGGAGATAATGGGAACACTAGATGTAATTAGGGCGCGGTGAATTGGTAGAAAAGCGTGCAAGGCGAGGGACAGGTGTGAACGAAATTGAAGAGAAAGAACTAGGGGAGAACATAATTCAGTCGAGCTTGAGTCGAGGCTAAGGGCAGAATAGAATTCATTCGAGCTTGAGTCGAGGCCAGATGCAGACGTGGTGTCCGCCAGGACACAACGAGACTGTGGGCAAGGAACAGTATGAAACAGATTCTGGGTTACAGGTTAGTGTGTGGCCAGTAGTCGAACTAGATAGTTGAGTCACTAAGTTACGGTAGAGATAGATTAAAACAACTAGTGATCTGATGATCGTAGTAACAGGCTAGTCATCAAGTGAGAGATAGCTAAGTTAGTTAATTGCAACTAGGTCTAATGTAGACAAGGCATATCAAGATGAACTGTCGGCTGTGTGCCATTAGGACAGAATTTAGAAATCTTCATCAGTAGACGAGGCCTATCAAGTTGAACTGTCGGCTGTGTGCCATTAGGACAGAATTTAGAAATCTTCAACAGCAGTTAGCTGTAAGGTGTGAACATGGGGTGTGAATCATATCATTGTGAAGTGTTATTGATGCACCAGTAAGTCTGTCCAGAGAAGTTCTTGTTTACAATTGGTTATCATACATGACTTAGTGGCGGACGCCATGGCAGTATGTGCAATCTGTTAATGTATTAAACTGTTGTTTATTATTCCTGGTGTTGTTACTTGCTGTGTTGGAAGGGTGACTGATCCTGCGACGAACGAGTCTGGAGTGTCGAGTACAGAAACACAACGCGAAGTCAGTCCACGAGAAGGCGTGAAGCCTGATCCTGAGTGTACCATGCCCCAGATGTTGCAGTAAAATGACCAGATAGTGATTGCTAGAGAAGAAGCAATAATCCTCGTCTACATACGTCCCTCAGAGTGTGGAGACTGACAACTTCAGTTCTGTGTTGATTTGTTATTCTTCTGTGTCTCCCCAAATAGCACTCCTTTCTGGCATCTCCAGTTTTGACCTGATGTTCACACTTGGGCACAATAATAACATCAGATGGGAGATGCACCACGAAAATAAAAAGCAGAATAGCTCAGGCCAAAATAGCATTTCAGAAAATGAAAAATATCTTATGCAACAAATCTATGTCAATAGAAATGAGAAAGAAAGTTCATCGGTGCTATATAGAACCAATTCTGACCTATGGAAGCGAATCATAGACAGCAGACAAACAAATGAAAAGACGATTAGAGGCCACAGAGATGGGATTTCTCAGAAGAATGTTGAAAGTTCCATGGAGAGCAAAAAAGACCAATGAGGAAGTTCTCAAAGAGGTCAACACAAAAAGGGAGCTCTTAAAAAACATCAGAGGGAAGCAATCAACATTTTTCGGGCACATCATGAGAAGAGGAAAGTTGGAATACTTGGTTACAACTGGCAAAATAAAAGGAAAGGGAGATCGCGGACAACAAAGAGAGAAAATACTGGATAGCTTGGTGTCATGGCATGGAAAACAGTCAACAACAGAACTGATATGATGCACTGTAGATAGAAGATTGTGAAAGGACATGATCGCCTACGCTAAGTGGTATGGCACATGATGATGATGATGTTCAAGTAGTCTAGTAGAATCATGGATAAAGTCCCAGTTTAGCATCTTTCGGTTCAGAGTAATGTCCCCTTTCACTTTATTCGGTCTCTAATCTTTTATTAGAAGACCCCTGGTTTAGAAATACCCTAAACCACATTGAAAAAAAATTAATTAAATTCACAAAAAACAAGAAGCAGTTGATACACTCAAATATATGTGCTCAATGAGGGGAGATCACATGTTTAGCAGAAAGATGCTAATCTAGGACTTTACCGAATCATGATCATTGAATGAGTCACTAGCTCACTCTACTACATCCCATTCACAATGTCAGTCTGGTCTATAGCACATCCATAATCCATGACAGCCATTCCAGCCAGACTGTCAGCTCATTCATTTCCTTTCATGCCCAGGGACAAAGATGAAGTATATCTCAGTCAGTCCTGAGTTCTTTAGTGACTACCAATCATTGTCTTCGAGCCCAGCCTCTTTTGAACTTCCTGAGTATGCTCATCGAGTCACTAAGAAAGCATACATTAATTATTCTGTCTGCCCATTATAACTGCTAAATCAAATTAATTTCATCTACTAGATAGTATGCTTTAATAATTTATTTATTTCTGGTTTCTGTTTGTGTGTAATGTCTGTACCCCAGGAGGTGGTCAGTTTTTAGGTCATTTTTTAGTTATCATTGTAAAGCTGTAACCATTTTTGTTGTTGTAAATGTAAACATTGTTCTTCATTTTCTTCTCTCTTCTTCTTTACACCAGCTTTATCGTAGCCCTGCACATTCATTTATGCCTACTCCCCTGTCCCTCCCATCACCCAAAAAAAACTCACCTGTTTTCTGCCCGTTTGTAGTTGAGAAAGCAGTTTCCAGAAGCCAGGTTAAAGCAGGGGTGGAAGGCACACTCCAACACATAAAGTGCTTTCTCTGGAAAATAAATATGATCTTGAGATAACACATAACAAAAGTGTCTTCTCTTAAAAAAACAAATAATAAAATGTCTTCTTAGGCAACCAATTAAAGTGCTTTATTTTGATAACAGATAAATGTTGACTAGATAATACAATCTCTAAAATAACAAAACACAATCTATCTATCTATCTATCTACTGACATAACAGATAAATGTTGACTAGATAATACAATCTCTAAAATAACTAAACATTTTCTATCTATCTACTGACATAACAGATAAATGTTGACTAGATAATACAATCTCTAAAATAACTCAACATATTCTATCTATCTATCTACTGACATAACAGATAAATGTTGACTAGATAATACAATCTCTAAAATAACTAAACATATTCTATCTATCTACTGACATAACAGATAAATGTTGACTAGATAATACAATCTCTAAAATAACTCAACACAATCTATCTATCTATCTACTGACATAACAGATAAATGTTGACTAGATAATACAATCTCTAAAATAACTAAACACAATCTATCTATCTATCTACTGACATAACAGACTAGATAATACAATCTCTAAAATAACTAAACACAATCTATCTATCTATCTACTGATATAACAGATAAATGTTGACTAGATAATACAATCTCTAAAATAACTAAACACAATCTATCTATCTATCTACTGACATAACAGATAAATGTTGACTAGATAATACAATCTCTAAAATAACTAAACACAATCTATCTATCTACTGACCTTTTGAACCGCAGCCGGCCCAGATACTCTTTCTCTTACCTAAATTTTTATTCTAGCAGTTTTCAATTCTTCTAAAGATATTTTATCAAATCTCGCCATTTGTCTCTGTTCTGTGCAAGCAGCTCTATCTCATTGAGGGAGCAGATTCCTGCTGCTCTTGCTTCTCTAATCAATGTTCTTCTCAGTGTCTCTCTGGGTCGGCCTCTTTTCCTCTTACCTGTTGTTTCTCACATGAAGGCTTGCTTCGTTATTCAGTTATTATCTCTCCTCATCACCGGTCCAACATATGACCATCATCTTTTCTTGATTTTCTTCATAAACATAAACATATTGCAAAAATTAAATAAATAACAATATTTGTGGGTGATCTGGCAAGGGGACACAAGTCAAGTGAATTAGGGATCATAGGTGAGTCCAAAATATCATTGTTTTTTTGTGCTATTCTTTCAATAAATTGTCACAGTACACTTTACCTAGCTGCCTGCCTACAAGCTTTACTACAGCCTCACAATTCTTTACTTATTCCCTTAGTACGAATCAGATAGCACAGCAGACAATTTAGTGTAAACAAGGCTGTATAGAATACAAAATCTTACTGTAATCCTCACTGCAGATAACATAATTTAACCCAGAGAATATCCTTCATCCAGCTCAGTGGTTAGTGAACTGGGCTACAAAGGACAAGAGGTCGAGTTCGATTATGATCGACGGCTTCCAGATTCACCCAGCCTTAAATGGGTACTGGATTTTTCTGGGAAAATAAAGCGGCAAGGGCGTAATACTGACCACATTACCCCAAAAATCATGTGACAATGGTCTGTAAAAATTATGGTGACTAACACCATATTCCCTATACGCCACTTGGCGTGACAGGGCTCTTTACTTTTTTATGTCCTTCATCCAGATCCAACCCACAAGGAACCACTGTGCCAAATCTGGCCAGAGGGCGCTGAACTAAGACAGAAACTATTGAGCAGCCATCATGACCTGGATAGAACTGTCAACTTCACCATGGCAAAACCGGGGCTGCAGATCTGACCTCACAAACTAAAGACTACATGGAAAGCCTCTCACACGGGATGGGTCAAGACAAAGAAATGCACATAAATGTATAAAAATATGAAGCTGCTGTGAAGAAAATTGTGAGGAGAAAAAAAAAAAAAAATATATATATATATATAAAAAGTTGGGGCCTCATTATGAGGAAAGTAAACAATAGTGACACTGTGACCTTCCAGGCATCTCGTAAGAGGTGACTAAGGAGGTTGATTGATGGTTTGACAAGCTGTCATTGTAAAAAGTATTGTTATGGAAACAGCCATAGATTTTTGAAGCAGTGATCTCTGCAATATATGTGCCATTTTGGCACGCAAGGTTTCTGTTTTTGAGATTGTGGTTCTGCCCTATGTGTCGTCTTCGGCTCGAAAGGACAATAGATAGATAGTTAGATATAAAAAGTAAAGTGCCCCCGTCACGCCAAGTAGCGTATAGGGAAATATGGTGTTAGTGACCATATATTTTACAGACCTTCAGCACATGATTTTTGGGGTAATATGGTCGGTATTACGCCCGTGCTGCTTTACTTTCCCAGAAAAAAATCCAGTACCCATTAAAGGCTGGGTGAACCTGGAAGCCGTCAGTTGGGATCGAACCCTATCTCTTATCCTTTGTAGTCCAGTTCACTAGCCACTGAGCTATCGCAGCTCCCTTATATGATATATATCCCATATTTTTCTATTTTATTCTATTCTTTTTTTTCCTATTTTTCTTTTTTTTCCAATTTGTTTCTATATAGATATTTTTTTTTTCATTTCTCCTCATACAGGATGGGGCAGGTGTAATAGGTGGAACTATTGCATCAGTTCAAGAACATCCCACCATATGTCACAGTGACAGGGTAAGCCATGCAAGTAGTCACATTCAAAGCTCTACATACAGGGAAGGACAACCCAAGTTTAACCTCTGCTGGCTAGCAGTTACAATTGGCAGAAGGAAAGGCTACATGAGAACACCCCTAAGTGAGACAGAACCCATGGACTAGGTGGACTCAACCGCGCTGCTGACATCCATCACATGAGTAGGAAAACTCCCACGTCAAACCAAGATCCACCCTACTGGAGACAGATTGTGTCACAGCGCAGGTTTAGGGGAAAAACCAGGACACATACAAATGGCAATCATGCAACAAGCTCATCTTGAATCATGATGTTGTTCCCACTTCTCTATCATGACACAGGACAGAGAGTCAAGTTCACATAAGACTTGCATGCTGCAGTGTGAACAAGACTACAAAACACAAATCATGTTGCACCAGAAAGAACCTACCAATAAATTCAGCTGCCACTTCAAAGTCCTCACTTGCACGCCGGGAATCTGCCACCAGAATTAGTGTGTCTACATGATACGGTTTTCTCTCAAAATATCCTAAAGTGACAAAATTGTTACAATGTAAGTAAATCCATCCATTGTTTTTGTTGTTGTTGTGAATCATAAATTGTTACAATGTAGACATCAGTTTTAATCTAAGGTATGCTGATGATACAGTCTTAATCACTAAGAGTGAAAATGAGTTAGAAGAAATGTTAGACATTATAGTGACGGAAAGCACAAATAAAGGACTCAGCCTTAATAGCAAAAGGACAGAAGTAATGGTAACAACAAAGAAAAAGACATCATCGCAATGCACAATAAAGACAAGTGGAACAATATTTAAACAGATAAATGAATTTAAATATCTGGGAACAATGCTAACCTCAGATGGTAGATGTACAAAAGAGGTGAGATGCAGAATGACTCAAGCAAAGGCAATTTAAATAAAAGATGAGGAAGATACTGTGCAATCCATTTTTGACAACAGAAACAAGAAAAAAAGAGTCCTTACATGTTATGTAGAGCCAGTCGTAATATATTGGTGTGAATCATGGACAATAGGACAATAGACAAGAAAATCATTGGAGGCTGTAGAAATGTGGTTTTACAGAAGAATGTTGAGAATACCATGGGCAGCTAAGAGGAGTAATGAAAACGTTCTGAAAGAGGCCAAAGCAAAAAGAGAGCTAATATTCAATATTAGGAAGAAACTTTCAACATTTTTTGGTTATATTATGAGACGGGAACAGCTGGAATATATTGTAACAACTGGGAAAATTGAGGGATGAAGAAATAGAGGGAAGCAAAGAGAAGACACCAGACAGCTTAAGAGAATGGCTTGGCAGAAGGTCAACAACAGAAATTATAAATAACTGTCGAGATCAAAAGTTGTGGAGATATGATCACTTTCGCCAGCAGTTCCGGTACTTGATGATGAGACATCAGTTTACGGTATGAAATGCTACTCTTTTTCCTAGTATCATTAATTCTAGACATTTTTTTTCTTCAAAAACTCTAATAATCAGTGCTTCAGTAGATGAATAAGATCTCTAAATATTTGATGATAAAAATCTCATTCACTGTCACTTGACAATTTTTGTGTCACCGAAATAGACAGAAGTCTTCATAAGAGAGTCCGGAATACTTGTCTGTATGAGCCATAATCGGAGAAGAAGAAAACTTAAAATCATTTTCTATCACCAAGCCTTCAACTATCACAATGACGCCTGTCATCACAGCTTGGTGTGTCTGATCTAGTCATAATGTGTCTGTCGCATAAATTGTGCCATTTATGAACTTTCTACTCTATCCAAACATTTGCTATAGTGGCAGACATGCTTCATCATATTACAACTTCACTTAAAGATGAATTACAATGGGTATCACTCTTTTATGATCAACAAAAAATGTATGATTGAAAGCTGCTCCTCTATGGTCTATGTTTTAAGTGAAGCAGCCATGTTTACACTTCACCAATGACAGTGTGATGCTTATTTCATTCACTGTGCTGCCACCTGTAAGATATTCTTTATGTTAATGACAATAATTTTACCAAAATATAGCATTATCTATCATCATTTATAAATTTCATTTGACTCTCTCTCGTATTATTATGATTCTGTCATTGTTTGTTTGTGTAGTCAGTCCAACCAATGATTGCAAACAAAGAATGGAGACAGTGATGGTATCTCCTTTAGAAAAAAATAAAAATTGGAGGCTGGCCAAACTTGTACATGACTAGAAACAAGAGGAATAAAAAGAGAAAGATATGGTCAAAAGAAATGGTTAAAAGCTTAAAATGAAGGCGATGGAACAGAATATTACCTGTAGTAAGCAACAATTGTGGTTTACGTGTATCACTGAGAATAAATGTAAAATAGTGAAGAAGTGGATGCTGAAGCAGTTAACTTGGATGGAATGGTAATGAATCTCTAGACACTCACGACAATATTTTCAGCATAAATTGAATCAACAGCATCAGCAAACTTGTTCTGTAACTTCTGGTAAGCCAACGAGTGCTCAAACACAAACTCTTGCGTCTGCTCAATGTACTTCATGGATAATCCTAGAGAAAACAAAAAGTCAGAACAAACAATGTCACTTTGTTGTCAGCAAATTAAACAAAATCTAAGATTTTTATTTTTTTCTGTGTGCCTTCAGTGGATGTGTCTGTTCTGTAGCGGGTAGTTCTGTGGCCATTAATGGCCAGACTCTGAAAGATGTGATGTATTCAGCAGAAGTTTGGTTTACCATTCATGACATGTTGATAATTATGGTGTTACTTGAACAGACATAACTTTGGGGCTCATCCAGTATCTGCAAATGATTACTAAAAATAATCTCCAGAAAGTAAGAGTGCTTGGCAAAATACTGATAATTCATAATGTCCCAATGGTCAAGGAAATGAACGGGCACTAACATCATATTCTGCTTTTGTCACAAGCTATGTGATAGAGGGCTTATGTTGGCTATGTGATGAGAAGACACAGCCATGAAATTGGAAACAGAGAAGAATAAGAGGGAGATCTAGAGAAACTGAACAAGAATAATGAGATGGGTAGCAACAACAGTGGGCATCAGCTCCTTTGCCAAGATCAAGAGGCTCATCCAAAACAGGAACAAATCACAAAATACAAAGCAGCTCCTGTACAAAGTCTGACAGCAGCTTCTGTACAAAGTCTGACAGCAGCTCCTGTACAAAGTCTGACAGCAGCTTCTGTACAAAGTCTGACAGCAGCTTCTGTACAAAGTCTGACAGCAGCTTCTGTACAAAGTCTGACAGCAGCTCCTGTACAAAGTCTGACAGCAGCTTCTGTACAAAGTCTGACAGCAGCTCCTGTACAAAGTCTGACAGCAGCTCCTGTACAAAGTCTGACAGCAGCTTCTGTACAAAGTCTGACAGCAGCTTCTGTACAAAGTCTGACAGCAGCTTCTGTACAAAGTCTGACAGTAGCTCCTGTACAAAGTCTGACAGCAGCTTCTGTACAAAGTCTGACAGCAGCTCCTGTACAAAGTCTGACAGCAGCTCCTGTACAAAGTCTGACAGCAGCTTCTGTACAAAGTCTGACAGCAGCTTCTGTACAAAGTCTGACAGCAGCTTCTGTACAAAGTCTGACAGCAGCTTCTGTACAAAGTCTGACAGCAGCTTCTGTACAAAGTCTGACAGCAGCTTCTGTACAAAGTCTGACAGCAGCTTCTGTACAAAGTCTGACAGCAGCTTCTGTACAAAGTCTGACAGCAGCTTCTGTACAAAGTCTGACAGCAGCTCCTGTACAAAGTCTGACAGCAGCTCCTGTACAAAGTCTGACAGCAGCTTCTGTACAAAGTCTGACATTTAATAACAAACATTGCCAAAGATGGAGGATCTGGAATGTCTGCTCTACATGCTGCTCTTGACTCAAAAGGACAACAGATAGGTAGATAGATGTGGGCACCTGTTACACTTAAATTAAAATATTCTGAAATTTGTTTAGTGAATGATTAAGTAAGCACACAGCTGTGTATGTTGATTATCTTAGTTAACTATGTCCTCTTATCTTGTATAATGGATGGATATAGTAGATTAAATAATAATATAACTCTTGTAGTAGTAGCCTCCACCAGTCATAGTTGACTATGAATTTTGCTGTGTCACTAGGAAATGTAATTTTTTCTTTTCTTTCACAGTGTATTCACTTTTTCTATAAATCTGTCTGTTTCTTGCTTGAGTTGGAGATTTAGAGTGTGTTTCCAAAGATTGTAATCTGCAGCTATTTCTTCCAAGCTGCAGTGTCTATGTTCAGAGTCATCATGTCTCGTTTACTCACATCTATAAATTGGAGTTTTTGGCACCCCCTACTTCTTTTGCCATCTGCTAGTTGTCCATAAAGTATATTTTGTGGTATGATAACTGAAGAAAATTGTACAAAATAAATGGATTAAAAAATACATTTTTTTTGCGTTCACTTTTGGCAAAGTCCTTAGACACTAATAACCTAACTTTGCGTGTCAATCCATTATCCCCTGGCAGTCGTGTGCACAGGGGTCCCTTGCCGCACAGGCAAAAAGCTCTGTCTTCAGCTTATTTTTTCCATTGATGAGTAATTGCTGTTTCAAGCTGGGCCTCTCTGCTGAGACCAGGGGTGATTGCCACGGAGAGAAAACACAAAATAAACATTTTTACTGGTGCAGCTGAGATTTAAACTCACAGCCTCTCTGTTTTGAGACCAGTGTCTTGCCTCGAGACCAACCAGTCCCCCCAAAATAAATGGATGGAAATCAACATTAACAGAGCCAAGGATTTTTTCATGTGTGCAGATTGCACATGGGAGGTCCTGTTTTTCTTCCATTATAACAAGAGGGCTAGACATCGGATCTCACTACCCAGAGAGGGCTAGACATCGGATCTTACTACCCAGAAAGGGCTAGACATCGGATCTCACTACCCAAGAGAGGGCTAGACATCGGATCTTACTACCCAAGAGAGGGCTAGACATCGGATCTTACTACCCAAGAGAGGGCTAGACATCGGATCTCACTACCCAAGAGAGGGCTAGACATCGGATCTTACTACCCAGAGAGGGCTAGACATCGGATCTCACTACCCAAGAGAGGGCTAGACATCGGATCTTACTACCCAAGAGAGGGCTAGACATCGGATCTCACTACCCAAGAGAGGGCTAGACATCGGATCTTACTACCCAGAGAGGGCTAGACATCGGATCTTACTACCCAGAGAGGGCTAGACATCGGATCTTACTACCCAGAGAGGGCTAGACATCGGATCTCACTACCCAAGAGAGGGCTAGACATCGGATCTTACTACCCAAGAGAGGGCTAGACATCGGATCTCACTACCCAGAGAGGGCTAGACATTGGATCTCACTACCCAGAGAGGGCTAGACATCGGATCTCACTACCCAGAGAGGGCTAGACATCGGATCTTACTACCCAGAGAGGGCTAGACATCAGATCTCACTACCCAGAGAGGGCTAGACATCGGATCTCACTACCCAGAGAGGGCTAGACATCGGATCTCACTACCCAGAGAGGGCTAGACATCAGATCTTACTACCCAGAGAGGGCTAGACATTGGATCTCACTACCCAGAGAGGGCTAGACATCGGATCTTACCACCCAGAGAGGGCTAGACATCGGATCTCACTACCCAGAGAGGGCTAGACATCGATCTCACTACCCAGAGAGGGCTAGACATCGGATCTTACTACCCAGAGAGGGCTAGACATCGGATCTCACTACCCAGAGAGGGCTAGACATCGGATCTCACTACCCAGAGAGGGCTAGACATCGGATCTCACTACCCAGAGAGGGCTAGACATCAGATCTTACTACCCAGAGAGGGCTAGACCTCGGATCTCACTACCCAGAGAGAGCTAGACATCAGATCTTACTACCCAGAGAGGGCTAGACATCAGATCTTACTACCCAGAGAGGGCTAGACATCGGATCTTACTACCCAGAGAGGGCTAGACATTGGATCTTACTACCCAGAGAGGGCTAGACATCGGATCTTACTACCCAGAGAGGGCTAGACCTCGGATCTTACTACCCAGAGAGGGCTAGACATTGGATCTCACTACCCAGAGAGGGCTAGACATTGGATCTTACTAACCAGAGAGGGCTAGACATCGGATCTTACTACCAAGAGAGGGCTAGACATCGGATCTTACTATCCAGAGACCAGGGATAATGCCATGAAGAAACCACAGATTCAAAGTAAAAATAACTCCCACCACCTGTGGTAGGATTCAAACCCAGGACCTTTCTGTTCAGAGGCCAACATCTTACCTCTAGACCACCCAGTTCCCCAAAATATTAAATAAAAAGTTAATAGTGTAGAAATGAAGGTAGTAAGTAAATGTGATCAGTGGCTAAATATGTGAGAAGAGGCTAAATTGGTGAGAAGTGGCTAAAATGGTGAGAAGAGGCTAAAATGGTGAGAAGTGGCTAAGTATATGAGAAGTGGCTAAATATGTTATCACAGACTTCATCTACAAGAATTGGACAGATAAGTAAAGTTAAGCACACAAAAAATAAATGAAAAGAAGTACCTGTGCCCCGAGTGCTGGGCCAAGAGTCTTTGAACTGTACCAGACGGCTTGCACGGTGGAAGGGACGATTCCTCTCTCTACGATTCCTTCAAAAATAATAAAAAAATAGACACACAATTTTGATCATATTTATGTGAGACATGTCTCCACTAGCAAGTAACTGTCTTGACAAGCAAAAATACATGACAAATTGTGGGGCTAGTCATGAAAACCATGAGGGCTGTGGCAAAGCTGGGGTAGGTACAATAAAATAAGAAAAAAATAGGATGCTTTAGATTTGTGATAAAGCTGGGGTAGGTACAATAAAATAAGAAAAAAATAGGATGCTTTAGATTTGTGATAAAGCTGGGGTAGGTACAATAAAATAAGAAAAAAATAGGATGCTTTAGATTGTGATAAAGCTGGGGTAGGTACAATAAAATAAGAAAAAAATAGGATGCTTTAGATTTGTGATAAAGCTGGGGTAGGTACAATAAAATAAGAAAAAAATAGGATGCTTTAGATTTGTGATAAAGCTGGGGTAGGTACAATAAAATAAGAAAAAAATAGGATGCTTTAGATTGTGATAAAGCTGGGGTAGGTACAATAAAATAAGAAAAAAATAGGATGCTTTAGATTTGTGATAAAGCTGGGGTAGGTACAATAAAATAAGAAAAAAATAGGATGCTTTAGATTTGTGATAAAGCTGGGGTAAAAGTATTTTTAAAAATGGTACAAATTAGGATGTTTTAGCTCTAAATAAACCAACATTTCTTAGGGATAAACATAAGCTGAACACATAACAAATTTCAAAATGTCAGAATGAAAGGAAGAACTCAGAATGGTAGCCAAACCTATTATAATATTATATAAACACACACAAAAAAAGAAGCCACATGGTAGACAGCCTATGATAGGAAGCAAGAATGTTTTAAAAATAATATGTAAAAAAAAAGAGAGCGCTGAAGATGTAAATAACAAGTTTAGATTATGACATGAGTTGCCATTAGAAAATAGAAACAATCCGGGCTATAAAATGGTTCTCAAGACTAAGCCAAGATCATCGAAATGTGAAAAAATGCCAGTAACTCAGATTGTAGAGGGGAGAGGAGTGGAAAAGTCGGTGAGTAAACAAAGAAATGTTAAGACAAGGTCATGGGAAAAAAAGACAACGAGACAGTGAAACGAAGTTCACGAGGATATGAAGTTCACGTGGTGGGAGGCGTAAAAGTTACGATCAGGAAAAGAGTGGGCAGTTGAAGAAGATTGGTTAGGATGGAGAGGAAGTCATTATGATTGGGTGAGAGGGTCCAGATTTAAGGAGAAAATACACAGGATCGGGAGCACTTAAGAGAAATTAGACCTGCAGAAAGTCACGCTTAGGTAGCGACGGGCGACCATGTGTTGGTCGGCTCATTGGGGCTGTCATAGCCCAATAGATGTAGAATAGTTGTGTACCAGGACACAAGTTAGATAGAGCACTTGAGAGAGATTAGACCGGCAGAAAGTCACGCTTAGGTAGCGACGCTGAGACTAATATGGGGATTTAACGTAAGGAACAGTTTAGTCGGACAGGATAGGGAGAAAAACAGGAACTAAGACAGTTTGTAACAGTGGTAACATGACAGAGTAGGGCCGATAGAAGATAGCTAGAATAGGGGAACTGTTCGATGGGAACAGTTCACAAACAAATTAGTTGCGAGCGTGAATGAACCTAGAGCCCCAGTGGCAAGTGATAGGGCTGTGGGCTAAAGAAGTGTATGAGTGCGCATCATTCAAGTGTGATTGACATGCTATGTCACGTGTGCAGTGTTGGCGCCCTGATAGTGGGCGGAATTAAAAGCTGGCAAAATTCTTATACCTAACGTGTTTTTTATGTGTTCAACAGTTGCAATATCTTGCCTAGCGTAATCCATATAGGGAGAATCTCAACACCAGTGAAGTTGTCGCAGCACAATAAGCATAACGCAGTAATAATAACAATAACAACAAAGACAGAAGTACTACGGCTACTAGCCAGGTCAAGGCTGAAGTGAGCTTCCAGTTAGCCCAGAGAAAGAGGTCAGCACGAGGAAGTCAAGAGAGCAGCGCAGTAACAGCTGACAGTGAAGCGGGCGACCCTTTAACGCGGCGGAAACTGTTACACTTGTGGGACATGTCAAAGTGATTATCAAGCTGATACATCACCATCACCACCAATTAAAAACATCATACAGTACAAGATGTCTCTCAGACCAATATAGACAGGAAAACTGAAGTGGGCTGTCATAGAAGTACTGAATTCATGAGATATGATACGTAGATGTTTCTGGAAACAATTACCCAAATGTCTACCTGTTTCACCAATGTAGGTCGCAATGTAGCATAAGTAGATGACCATGCATGTGATGTTGCAGAAACACATATGAAGTCCTCCCTAATTAAAAAAGGTCACTAGAGAATGCAATGTAGCTAATACATGTCCGTATGTGCATGAGACTAACCAGGTCACTAGAGAATGCAATGTAACTAACACATGTCCGTATGTGCATGAGACTAACCAGGTCACTAGAGAATGCAATGTAACTAATACACGTCCGTATGTGCATGAGACTAACCAGGTCACTAGAGAATGCAATGTAACTAATACATGTCCGTATGTGCATGAGACTAACCAGGTCACTAGAGAATGCAATGTAACTAATACACGTCCGTATGTGCATGAGACTAACCAGGTCACTAGAGAATGCAATGTAGCTAATACATGTCCGTATGTGCATGAGACTAAACAGGTCACTAGAGAATGCAATGTAACTAATACACGTCCGTATGTGCATGAGACTAACCAGGTCACTAGAGAATGCAATTTAGTTAATACACGTCCGTATGTGCATGAGACTAACCAGGTCACTAGAGAATGCAATGTAGCTAATACATGCCTGTATGTGCATGAGACTAACCAGGTCACTAGAGAATGCAATGTAGCTAATACACGTCCGTATGTGCACGGGACAAACCAGGCCACTAGAGAATGCAATGTAGCTAATACATGTCCGTATGTGCATGAGACTAACCAGGTCACTATAGAATGCAATGTAGCTAATACATGTCCGTATGTGCTTGAGACTAACCAGGTCACATTAAGAATGTATTTTTTTCCTTTAAAAGTTCAACACACAATTTCACTATATATCACCATGAGACTGTTACTGGTGACCATTACCTCCAAGGTCTCTTGTCTGTAGTGTTGTCTACAAGATCTTCCTTTGTAATGTCTTTAGTAGGTTTCTATTATCACATGTTAGACCAACATTCCCCTCTAAGCCGCAAGACTGTGCTACAGCTGTGTTGGTGCCAGACACATTCAAATATGATTGTTTTGTCCACCACGATTCATCACTTACGAACTCAAAGAGCAAAAAACGTTCTTTAACTCGCACGAAATTGAGTGTTGAAACAGTGTGCATTTATACTTGTTATTTATTATAAATTTTAATAAAATTCGAACACACAAGTACTTTTTATTCAAAACATAAAGTGGATAAATGCACAAAAGTTTGGATTTGAAAACTTTTTGCTCAAAGCATCCTTGAGTTTCAATGAGTAGATGGGAACATTGTGTAATATTCTCTAGCTTCTCTAATTGTTGTTTCCCTATCTGTCAAATAATGTGTCTTTTGTTAGAATAGTTTCAAAACTCAATCAACTTCATTTTTGTTCAATGAGTTCCGTCTCCACATCAAAGGTTGGCTACCATGGAGTGCCATTCTGCTCCGTATCTTGCTTTGATGGTGCAAGTTGTCATCACCTGTCCATCTTTTGATGTTACTCATTCAAATCACAATCAACTCATAACATGCCAAAATGAAAGATTCCTTCTGATGTCTGTCATGAAAATCCTCTTCATTAAAATAATTTATCCATTCAACATAACATTAATTTTCATTGTCATCTACGCATTTCATAATTCTTCCGAAAACAAAATTTCACATCTCCAATCTGTATTTCCCATATACCAAAGTTTCACCTGTTTGGCTGTTCTCCATGAAAAATGTCGGAACCAAAGATTTTCTTCAATTCTGTTTCTGGATTCAAATGCCTGTGAACAAATGAATATCAAAATTAGTTAACAAATTATATATATAATAGAGTAGTGTGTACATCACACCATGACAACCAAGTACAATCTAATCACTTCAATTCAGGACTTAAATGTAAGTAAGTAAAGTAAAGTACCCCCGTCACGCCAAGTGGCGTATAGGGAATATGGTGTTAGTGACCCTATATTTTACAGACCTTCAGCACATGTGTCCGGTTAGCGCAATCGATAGGCGGTTGGCTTACCACGGCAACAGCCGGGGTTCGTTCCCTGGCGAGGACACCTGGGTTTTACTAATTCCCTAAAAATTAGTGGGAGCCGCGATAGCTCAGTGGTTAGTGAACTGGACTACTACGGACAAGGGGTAGGGTTCGATCCCAACCGACGGCTCCGGGTTCACCCAGCCTTAAATGGGTACCGGATTTTTTCTGGGAAAGTAAAGCAGCACGGGCGTAATACCGACCACATTACCCAAAAATCATGTGCTGAAGGTCTGTAAAATATAGGGTCACTAACACCATATTTCCCTATACGCCACTTGGCGTGACGGGGGGTACTTTACTTTTTTTTTTACTTCAGCACATGATTTTTGGGGTAATGTGGTCAGTATTACGCCCGTGCTGCTTTACTTTCCCAGAAAAAAATCTGGTACCCATTTAAGGCTGGGTGAACCCGGAAGCCGTCGGTTGGGATCGAACCCTACCCCTTGTCCGTGGTAGTCCAGTTCACTAACCACTGAGCTATCGCGGCTCGTTGTCCGTTGTAGTCCAGTTCACTAACCACTGAGCTATCGCGTAAGCCCGGACTAAAAATGGCACATTTTTATGGTTTTAGCTGACTAAATTCATCAAGTTAAAATTGGTTGTGCAACACCATACATTTCATGAAAAAAATTGTAAACAAATACAAAATGTGTATAAACAATTATAACTGTTATAGATAAGCAAGTTTTAATCTAGGTAACAGCAACATTTAGTTCATTTTCCTGTCAATTGAAAGATTGGGTTTATAACTTTTTTGTACCAAGTTAATGTAGATTATGATGCCCGAACATCAGGTGATAATTGACTTTGTAGATCAGAGGAGATCTCAGCATTTATGGATGTATCTAATGTGTATTGAGGAGACCTGTTGACTAAACTAAACTAACATCATAGAGCATAAAGTACAGGAACATAGTTTTAAAATGTAATAATTAAATTACTGATTTCATGTAACTAATTATAAACTTCAATAACGATCAATAAATAACAGACAGCTCAAAATACATAATTTAAACATGACAATTTGATGTGTACGCTCAAACATACATCTATACCAGATTGGGAAATTAGTTTTGACCAAATTAATTTGGTTTTATCTATCTATCTATCTATTGACCTTTCGAGCCGTAACCGGCCCATAGGGCGTAGACCAAGATACACCTTCTCCTATATGAATTTTTGTTCTAGCAGTTTTCTTTTAAAGATATTTTATTAAATCTCGCCATCTGTCTCTGTTCTGTGCAAGCAGTTCTATCTCATTGAGGGAGCCGATTCCTGCTGCTCTTGCCTCTCTCATCAATGTTCTTCTCAGTGTCTCCCTGGGTCTTCCTCTTTTTCTTTTACCTGTTGTTTCCCATATGAGGGCTTGCTTTGCTATTCGATTATTATCTCTTCTCATCACATGTCCAACGTATGACCATCGTCTTTTCTTTATTACTGAAGATATTAGTGGTTGATTGGCGATTTCTCTAATTTCCTCGTTTGTTTTGAATTCGTTCCATTCTATACCAAGTATTTTCCTTAGACATTTATTTTCGAATGCGTTCAACTTTGTTTCTATATCTCTTGTTGTTTTCCAGCTTTCACACGCATACGTAAGGGTTGATAGTACATTTGATTTGAATAGCCTAAGTTTTGTGTTTGTGCTAATGAGTTTTGATTTCCACAACTTTTCAAGGCTTCTGAAAGACATTGCTGCTTTAGCCAGTCTGATTCTAATTTCTTTGCTCGTATCCCCTTCTCGATCAATGTGACTTCCAAGATAGATAAAGTGATCGATCTCTTCTACTGGTTTGTTTTCCATGTATATTTTGTCACTTGTTGGAATTAAACTTTTCATGACTTTAGTCTTTTCATGATTGACCTCAAGCCCAATTTTGCTGGCTATTGATGATAGTTCATTTGTGTTTTCCTGCATCGTTTTTATCTGACTGCTGATGAGAACTATGTCATCAGCAAAGTCGAGGTCCTCCAAATGGTCTCCTTGTATCCATTCGATGCCTTTATTACCAGTGCAGCATTTCTTCATTATGAAGTCCATAACAATTCCAAATAACAAGGGCGATAAAATACATCCTTGTTTAACCCCAGTTTCTATTGGAAACATTCGCTCAGTCCTTCCTCTGTTCGAACTGCACATGTGTAACCATCATACATGTCTTTGATAATATTTATGATTTTTGATGGTAAACCATATTGCTTCAGAATTTTCCACAAAGAATCTCTATGAATACTATCAAATGCTTTTTTGAAGTCGATGAAGTTAAGTACAAAAGGTTTTTGCTTTTCAATATGTTCCTCCAATATAAGTCGTAGAGTGAAAATGTGGTCAAGACAGCTTCTCCCTTTTCTAAACCCAGCCTGTTCTTCACGCATTACTGTATCTATTGAATCCTTTATTCTATTTAGGATGATTTTACAGAATAACTTTGAGGCAACTGACAAAAGTGTCACGCCTCTCCAGTTGTTACAATCTCTAAGATTGCCCTTTTTTGGGATCTTAACAATGATTCCTTTTTCCATTTATGAGGCGTCTTCTCTGTTTTCCAAATGATGTTGAACATTTTTTGGAGATGTATTAAATTATGGCTATCAATTGCCTTGAGGATCTCAGCTGTTAACTTATCCTCTCCAGCAGCCTTGTTATTGGTCATTAGCTTTAAGGTGGTTTCTATTTCACTCAAGGTGAAGTCATCTAAATTTACATCTAATTCTGCTGCTGGTGTTTCAGCTTCAAAATCTATTAAACTGTGAGGTAGTGGACGGTTAAGAATTTCTTTGAAGTGTTCTGCCCAACGGGCTTTTATGTCTGCGCTTGTTGTTAGCATTAATCCAGATTTGTCTAGAATTGGTGTTCCACTGGATGTATAGGTGTTTGTCAGCATCTTTTGTACTGTATAGAGAGTTCTGCTGTCTCCTGTAATTGCAGCTGTCTCTGCTTTCTCTGCCAAGTTGTCTATATAAGCTCTTGTATCTCTTCTTGCCGAACTTTTCACTTTGTTGTCTAATTCTTTGTATGTTGCTTTTGCCAGAACCTTTCCAAGATCTGTCTTTACATTAGTCACGGCTCTCTTTGCTTCTCTTCTTTCTTTGATGTATTTCCATGTGGTGTCTGAGATCCAAGCTCGGTTTTATCCTGACAGTGTATTTATCTGTTGTCCTTTCGAGCCGACGACAGTACATAGGACAGAAATTCTAGACTCCTGTGTCTGACAATCTGTCAAATGTCCGACTTTGCACAGGACATACATTGTGTTTCGCTAAATGGTTCTGTTCTGTGCAAGTTGCTCAATCTCAGCAAGGAAGCTGATGTCTGCTGTTGTTGCCTCTCACCTCAGTGTTCTTTGTAGTATTTCTCTAAGTCAGCCTCTTTTTCTTTTACCCTCTGGTTCCCATTTTAGGGCCTGCTTTGAGATTCCTTTGCTATCTCTTCTCATCACATGACTAACATATGGCCACCTTCTTCTCTTAATTATAGTTGATATTTTTCTATACTCTGTCATTCCTCTTATTCCTGTGCCAGTCTTGAACTCATTCCATGGTATACAAAGTGTTTTCCTGATGCATTTGTTTTCAAATTAATTTATTTTGCCATGACAGTGTTTTCAGTTCTAGTCCAAGATGGAGGACTTATATTCTTCATCTTGCTATGGACGGTTGATCGATGGTTTTACAAACCGTCAATGTATATCATCCGTTGTTATTGAAACAGAAATCCTGACTTACAGAGCCATGTGGTGAGACATAATGCAGATTCTGTGCAAGGTCTGACAGTTAAAAGATTGTTGGACACAAGAGTCTAGAATTTCTGACGTATGTGCCGTCTTCAGCTCGAAAGGACAGACAGACAGGCAGGCAGACAGTGTTTGTACAAATTGATCAATAGTTTATTTAATTGTTAGGATTTCTAACAAACATTATATCATTTTTTAAGATAAATTAATGTAACTTACAACAATTTGGAAAAATGACATATCTACTTATATAACTTCTATATAATCAAATTAGAAGTGAAGAATTGTTGGGATATAAGAGAATAATAAATCAGTTAGAAAGTATGTGAATTATTAGCAACAAAAGCCTGACTATCTGCACAACCTAAAGTTGAATATCAAAACTTATAAAGAGATTATGAGAGTCATCTCAAGTGGTGGGGATGTGAGATACACGTGCCACAATAATCAGGAAAGGAGATGTAGGTCAATTAAATATGTGCAACTAAGTTGAACAAAAAATTGATGCAAAACCATAAAAGTTATATCATTATTGTTAAAATATAGAAAATTATTGAAAGAAATGGATGTCTGACTTAATCTACTTCATGTCATTAGTGTTAAAAAAAAAAGTTAAGTGCACCGTCATGCCAAGATACAAATTGGGGAAAATGGTGTTAGTGAAAATAATTTTTACAGACCTTCAACACATGATTTTTAGGGTAATATGGTCTGTACTACACCCATGCCGCTTTACTTTCCCAGAAAAAAATTGGGTACACATTTAAAGTTGTATGAACCTGGAAGCTCTTGTCCTTTGTGGTCCAGTTCAATAACCACTGATCTATCATGGCTCCCTCATTATGTTAGGGATGGAAAAAGACTTTATTTTATTTAATCCATTGTCAAACACAAGAGTCTAGAATTTCTGCCCTATGTGTCATCTTCGGCTCGAAAGGACAATATAATATTGTAAAAATGGGAGAGCAGGTGGCCAAATGGATAGCTCATTGTGCTCCAAACTAGGAAACGCAGGTTCGAGTCCCGGTAGGGTCAAAAGTTTTTTTCTATTGGGGTGAAATAAAAACTCAAGCCCCAAACCCCTTGTGGCGATTGCACTGGACAAGCGGCCTTTATTCTCCGGTCCTATATGTCTTCCCTGTAGACCCCAGTTTTGAAAAATACTGTAATGAAAGTTTTAAAAAAAATATAATATTGCAAAACAACATAAGACTTAATAAATGTTGTATTATAGCTGTTAAGAAAAGGACATAACAGTTAGTTTATTGATTGTAAGTCACTAGTTATTAAAAAAAAAAAGACACAATGAAAAGAGGATGTAAATAAATTTGAGCTGGAAGTTCTAAGCAAACACTAAATGGAGCAGACGCACCTGTAATCAATGTGTAGCAGTGGCTTGACATTGACAGAGAAGTTAATGTTTGGCTCCACGCAGGCACTGCCAGGGTCTCCGAGAATGCTATTGACTTCCTGAATGCTAGCCTCAACATCATCCAGAGTCTCCTGCGATGAGGATAATAACCAGCACACAATTAACTTTGTAACTAAGTTAGTTAGTTTAGTTAGTTAGTTAATTTGCTTGTATTAACCACCAGCTTTATATTTCCAGCAAAGTCAGTGGGACTGAATTTTGTGAGAATATCACTTGTCCTATTTTTCACACTGGCAACCATGTAATCAAGTGTCCCCTGCCATATAGGCAGATATTCTCTAGCCTCAGAGGTATTCTCTAATTTTGATCGTAGAGTATTTCATTTTTAATTTGTGTGCCAAGCTTTCACCTCTGGTGAAGTCCCTAGAGACTAGCAACAGAATTTTATGTGTTAATCCTTTTTCATCTAGCAACCAGGGGAGGTTTAAACCATGAATTCAAAGTGAAAAAATCCCACCACCTGTGGGGGGTGTGGGAAGATTTGAACCCACAACCAGAATCATCCTGTTCAGATGCTGATGTCTTAACTACTAGACATCCAGTTCCCTCAGTAGGGATCAATGAGGGAAGGCAACCTGATTCACAAAAATGTTACGCTGAAGTTGCATGTTTTAGGCAAAATTGCACTGATATCAGGGTGTCCTGTAAACCACAACACATCTATGCCCATCTAATGTCCTTGTAAGAGTGGACAAAGAAGGGGAGTTAATGGGGGTGGAATGGAAGAAGAAATCAAATCAAAAATAATCTTCAAGTTCAGAGAATCCATCTTTATGAGGCTGTGTACCCAGTTCTGGTAGTCCTTCCATCTTCACCTCCACCCCATACAGTTCACTGCTGTCCTTGCAGGAGCCTTTCTCCACAGCTTCATTAGTCTCCACATACGTGTCTGGTCAGTGTGCTACAATTCTTTGCTTCTCAATAGTACCCAGCATAAATGTTATTTCCTACTCCTGCGGTCTCACATTGGTTATGACATCATCTTAAACACACTTGTTGAGTGACATGGTCAGGGAAGAAAAGAACAGAGCCACTCTTTATTTACAGCCAAGAAACAAAAGTAAAAACCTACTTTAACGTGTATGAGGAATATGTTGTTCATGCCCACATATTTCAATGGCCAATGCTACATTTTTATTGGGGTTGTGGTCAGTATCACACTTGGTTGCTCTATTTCCCAAGAAAAATCCAGTATTAGTATTACGGCTCAGTGAACCAAGAAAATGTACATTGGGATTTAACCTATCTTTTGACCTCAGGTGTCTCTGGCTTATTAAGCTCTGATCCACCTCAACTCCCCATTTACAGTTACTAAATAAAGACATTGATTAAAACTCTTGTCTATTGTGTGTCCCTGTAGAAGGTGTTTTTTTTCTAAAATACCAGTATTGTCCTTCATTGTCTACATAAACCAGGAAGCTGCAAAAGTGGTATCCTATAACATTATAGTCATTGAGAAGGGAAAACAGGGTCTTCACTTCTCTTGGCCACATTTTTAAAGAAAGGATGGCCCAGTACCCTCTTCCGTGATGCCCTTCCTTCCCGACCAAAGATCAAGTACCAATTTTTGATCACCTGAGTTGTTGGAATTTTGCATGAAAGAATTACCCCCTAAACAACTATACCATTCACTTTTTCATCACCATTTTTTTCTTCACAATCACAGTTAGGTTGAATGGAGTGTGACATATTCAGATGTGAAAAGTGCAAAACTCACGTTGAGGATCTACTGCATAAACGAATATTCAATATGGGAATGATAAACAAAAAATTGGTACAAAATACACATGTTTTATTATTACCTGCACAACAGCATTTTCTGCTTCCTTCCTTTTTATCTTGTTTTTCTTCTTTTTCTTTTTACTCTTGGCTTGATGTCTCTGTGGTGGCTGTTGTGTGACTTGGTCATCATCACTTAAGTCTTCTTCCTTATCATTTTCTATATTTTCCTCATCTTCTCCATTTAACTGCACAAAAAAACACCAGATAAAGTATATATATTATAACATTTTAAGAAAATACCACTGGCAAGCTTCAATTCTGGATTTGGGAAAGTGTGATCTTCAATCTTAAAAAACAAATATAAAACATTACAATGATAATAAATAAATCAAACAAGTTTGTAGCATTTATTACTGTAATAAAGAGGTCCTTTCATGTCATAAGTTGTACTGGGAAAAATTCTTTCTTTTTTTTTTTTTTCGTTCGCCAGTTTTTACCCCAGATGAAGTCCCTAGAGACTAGGAACTGAATTTTGCATGTTAATCCATTTTTCCCTGGCAGCCGTGTGCACAGGCGTCCATAAAAAGAGTCCATAATCCTAGTCGGAATGAGCCATAATCGAAGAAGTGTCATTTCCATATTGATGATTTATGGATGCCATTTCATCTTATCTCTTACCATGATGGTGCACCTGTCTCTTGCGAAGTCCCGAGGGATTAAATTTGGGGTAAATATAACTTTTTCCTATTTTTTTGTGCTGGTAGCCATCTGCTCAGGTGTCCCCTGCAATACAGGCAGATATTCTCCGTCTTCAGAGGTACTGTCATATTTTTATTTTTTATCACTGAGAGTTTTAAAGTTTTGTATAAATTTTTTTTCTATTAATTTTGCCTGAGCAGCCAACCATTTTTGGCCTACTCTTTTTTTTTTTTTTAATTTCAACTGCCAAAAGTTCTTTTACATGCACACAGGACCTCTTGTTTTTCACCATTTTCCCAGAAGGCTAGACATCAGATCTCACTATTCAGAGACCAGGGGAGAGGAAAGCCATGTATTTGATTTGATTTTAATTTACCATCGCCTGTTGTGAGAATCGAACCCAGAACATTTTTGTCCAGAGGCTGATATCTTACTCCTAGACCATCCAGCAATTCCCCCCCCCCCCCAACCATCACTCTATCATAATAATCAGGCTTTGAAATATAAGCTACAAATGAAACAACAAAAATGACAGTCTGAAATAGAAATTCCCTTGTCTACCAGTTAAAATAGCATCCTAAAGATAAGAAGCACTGTGTTATAAACTGTGTGAAGCCATTGATTGAAACCATAACTCATGAGAAGTAACCAGAATCAACTAAATGACAGCTAAGTAAATGTCACAATGACCTTCTACTGATCATTAGGATCACATAATAAGGCTGGAAAAAGGCCAATACAAAAAGTGAGCTCCTAAAAAACATCAGAAACAATCAACATTTTTCGGCACATCATAAGAAGAAAAAAGTTGGAATACTTGATTACAACTGACAATACACAGGGAAAGAGAGATCACGGATGACAAAGAGAGAAGATACTAGATAGTTTGGTGTCATGGCAGGGAAAACAGTCAACAACAGAACTGATATGATGCACTAAAGATAGGAAATTGTAGATGGACATGATCATCTACATCACCTGCTATGGCACATGATAATGAATATGGATGAGTTCAAAACCCAAGTATTTAGAGCATTAATAAATGCTGTGGACCTAGTGATACACTCTGAAGCTTAGAAAAATCTAGTTCATGTTGTACTAATCATATTTGTGTACATTTAGTGTACTGTCAGTAAACCCTCATTTTGAATCCTTTCCAACTTTGCATTCTGTATTGATGACAAAGTGAGCATAGCTGTGTATGCCATAGTCCAACTCAGGCAGCACAAAAGATTTCATAAGCTAGGACAACCTGTGGAAGAGTGAGGAAAGAATGAACAGTTTATGCCATACATTGGTCCTCATTGAGCCACCCGTGAAGGTTGACCCCAGACCACGAGGAGGAATCTTCTTGTTTGCTCTATAAGAAGCCACAGTCAGTACCATTGGTGACATGGTCTGGCAGCGAAGGAAAGAACATGTGACTGAAATAAAATATGACATCACACAACTGTTCACACTGAGCATGTTGTATACCGTATATGATATAATTATTAATATTACTATAATCATACGACTATATAAACTATATGCTGTGTGTGTAAGATTTAGATAGTAATTAATATTAATAATAAGTAATTTATGAGTTTAGAGTCCCAAATTATTTCTGCTAAATGAGTGGTTCCCCCCCCCCCTCATTGACCTGACACTGACAAACCAAAATAAATTTGCAACTGTTTCTGGTTCCCCCCCCCCCCCCCCCCCCAACAAGGTTTAAGGTTAGTTATGGGCTACTCCAAACCTAACCCAGGGCTCTCCTAACAACAGATTCAAGAGCGACCTAATAAATTTTACGGGGAAGTTATATTCCGAGTCAACAAATAAATTGGGACAGTAAACTTGTAAATGGCCTATCCTGGTAGAAAATATGTACTGATAGTTAGTTAAAGCTTCACTTTCAGTATAAAGTAGTATAAAATAAATCAAACTATTCTTTAAATTACCAATTCAAACAAGTTCTTTGTAACTTTCTGCTGTCTTTTTTTGCCATTCACTTTATTACTCTGAGCTGCCTGGTCGGATTTTCTAGCCTCGGCTGTGTCATCATCATCATCCTCTTCTTCCTTACTAATATTATCGGTATCGCTCATCTGTTCGCCATTTACATTTCCGAGTTCACTGAGCTTAGAAGCTTCTTGTAAACGTTTCAAAGCTCGACTGGACATGACTAACAACTATATTCCAGACACACTAACACTGGCTGTGCTAAGAGATCAGCCCTGCTCCCACATCAACAACAGTCTGGTCGACGTCCTCAAATCTTAATTTATCGATATTTACGCACTAAACACAAACAAATGTGATCGATTAGTTTTCCTCGACTATAAAATTCCATCATGGGATATTTACTCAATAATTGGTGGAACAAATCAACAATAAATACACAATATATGAAGAAACAACGAATTGAATGATTCAGTCACGTACAATACAGAAACAGGCTATAGGACAACACACAAGAAAATCACTGGAATCTGTAGAAATGTGGTTTTAGAGAAAAGATGTTGAGAATACCATGGACAGCTAAAAAGAGTAATGAAAACGTTCTGAAAGAGGCCAAAGCAAAAAGAGAGTAATTTCCAATATTAGGAAGAAACAATCATAATTTTTTGACCATGTAATGAGAGGGGCGATTCATGAGATTACAAAGAAGTTACGACGGTGGTTTTCTGTTGCCTTCCGTCGGTTTCTTTACGGTTAGCTCCGCTAACCTTGAGTTATTGAGTTATTTGCGGGTCATCATCATTGCACTCCGAACATGTCCATAGGTGCTCAGATCCCCTCCACAGCAATTCCCTCAGTGTCCAACGACTGACGACTCCAGTTCTATGTTGGTTGATAAGTCTTCTTACACGACCACTAAGTTTCTAATTTCTGGCTGTGCCCATCTTAACTCCCATTTCCATCATCCGAAGAAGTGACGTGGATCTGTGTTTGTCGAAGTCCTGTGCTCTTCCCACATCTCGGAGGGCATTGATGATGTCCGCCCGATCCATTGGTTGCCCGTCCTCAACGACAGCGCAGCTAGCCAACCTGTCCGCCCTTTCATTTCCCCGCACTCCCGCATGTCCAGGGACATAGACAAAGGTGACCTTACGTATTTAGGATTTCTGCAACGACTCTACCCATTGCATGCGTACACAGCCCGCCTCCACTTTTTTTTATCATGCTCATCGAATCACTCAGTATACATGCGTGGATTCTAACCATTTGAATGCCTTGGTCACTGCCATCGCCTCCATTGGCATGCTACTCGTGGTCATGACGTATGCACCACTGTCTTCCTTGACTATTCTGCCTGCCGAGCGTGCTGTAAATGCCCATGCACTTCTTTGGTGTCGTCTTACAGATCCGTCTGTATAGATGACTGCATCTTTCTCATTGGTGTTATCGCAGATGAGACCGTTGACCTCGGCATTAACCACGACCGGGTTCTGTTCATTACTTTTCCTGTTGAGTGTGACAATACATGAGAAAGTCCCATTGAATGACGTAGGCACCGGTATCCACTCCTCACCAACGTTGATATTGGTAAGCCCACAGACCTGTTTGATGACATCTTCTGCTCGGTCCACCAATGATTTGCCTCTTTTTAGCCTGGCACCTTTCCCTGTGTTGAGCATTTGGTGCAATGGATGCTCTTTATCTGTACTAATCTTCAGGTATGCTCGTGCTCTCCAGATCTTGATTCTGTCATCCATGGCTGGAAAGTCAAGAAGATACCTCATTGCTACACAGGGAGTGTCCCTCGTACATCCCAGGATAATGCGCATGGCTTCATTTTGTATTCTCTCCAGCCTATCAATTTGAGTCGTACTGACAGTAAGAATTGCCAGGGCATACTCGATTGGTGTGAGGACTAATCCCTGGAACAGAAGAGTAAGTAGCCTCTGCTCGATGTTGGCAGCTGCCATGACCTTCAAGGCAGCTAATACTTTGCGGGATTTTGTTATCACATGGTCGACGTGGTCCCGAAAACACAGGCTGCGATCAAACTTAACTCCGAGGTGTGTCATCAACTTGACTAAAGTCCGCTAACCTTTGACTAAAAGTCTCACACACAAGGCAATGGGGTTGCTTGACCATCCCTTAGCCTTTTACTCTCCCAAGCTCACCTGCAAGGCAGCAGGACAGCCACAGGTTGTACTGTTTACTGCACACAGTAGCAGGTAAAAAATTACCCGACCAGAAATGATAAATAACTGTCGAGATCGAAAATTGTGGAGAGACATGCTCACCTACGCCAGCAGGCCCGGTACTTGTTGAATGAGAGGGGAACAGCTGGAATATACTGTAACAACTGGGAAAATTGAGGGACAAAGAGACAGAGGGAAGCAACGAGAAAAGATGCCAAACAGCTTTATAGAATGGCTTGGTAGAAGGTCAACAACAGAAATGATAGATAACTGTCGTGATAGAAAGTTGCCGAGAGACATGATCACCTACGCCAGCAGGCCCGGTACTTGATGATGACTGAGAACTTTGGATCTCCAGATGTTCGTCAGCTTGTTGAAAGTATTTGATGTTTGTGCGATGCGCGTCATGACTCCGGATGTTATGTCTCCATCTCTGGCCATTTTTCTGCCTAGGTAGGGGAAATTTGTAACTTTTTGTAAAATATAATTACTAATTGGTATATCAGAGGCTTTGATGGTAATATCCAAGACTTTCATTTTGGTTGTGTTGATCGGGAGGGCTATTTGACCAGACATATTGTGGAGTCGTTCTATCTTTCTTTCTCTCTCTCTCTCTCTCTCTCTCTCTCTCTCTCTCTCTCTCTCTCTCTATCTGCGATCAGGACTCAATCAGAGTATGATTCCAGACTCTCACATGAAGTCAGCTGTCAGGTTAAGTGTGTTGATCGCCCCCACAGACAGAACATCACAATGAGAGTCTGCCAGATCCACTCTGATTGAACACCTGTTAAAACGTTGCACTGTGTTCTGCACCGTGTGTAGAGCTCAAAAGTGCCAAGTCGTCTACAAAGACGAGATCTTCTAGGAGTTTATTATCAATCCACGTAATGCATCATTGTTCCACTTAATGCCTCATTGTTCCACGTAATGCCTCATTGTTCGACATAATGTTTCATTGTTCCACTTAATGTCTCATTGTTCGACTTAATGCTTCCTTGTTCCACTTAATGCCTCATTGTTCCACTTAATGCCATATTGTTCCACTTAATGCCTCATTGTTCCACTTAATGCCTCATTGTTCCACTTAATGCCTCATTGTTCCACTTAATGCCTCATTGTTACATTTAATGTCTCATTGTTCCACGTAATGCCTCATTGTTCCACTTAATGTCTCATTGTTCGACTTAATGCTTCATTGTTCCAATTAATGCCTCATTGTTCCAATTAATACCTCATTGTTCCACGTAATGCCTCATTGTTCGACATAATGGCTCATTGTTCCACTTAATGGCTCATTGTTACATTTAATGTCTCATTGTTCCACGTAATGCCTCATTGTTCCACTTAATGTCTCATTGTTCCACTTAATGCCTCATTGTTGCACTTAATGTCTCATTGTTCCACGTAATGCCTCATTGTTCCACTTAATGCCTCATTGTTCCACTTAATGCCTCATTGTTCCACTTAATGTCTCATTGTTCCACTTATGCCTAATTGTCTTCTCTTGATTTTCTTCTGATCCAGGTAATTGTAATTTCCAATAAAAGCGGTGACATGACGTCATCCTTGTTTCTGTTTCTACCGGCAGCCAGTCTGTGTTCGTCAGTTTCTGTTCTCACACAGCAAACTGAATCTAAACAAAAGGCTTTCACATATTTTGTAGGAAATCCATCGATGTTAAGGATTTTCCATAGTGCAGATCGGTGCAAACTATCAAATGCCTTTGGAAATCTACAAAGTTAATAATGAGCGGAGATTGTAATGATTCCTAAATGATAGTTCTGGGAGTAAAAATGTGATCAATACAAGATCGATGTTGTGTGAATCCCGCTTGTTCTTCTCTAAGTTTTTGTTATTTGTTGACTTCTTCAATCCCTCCAGTATCATGCTGTGGAAGAGTTGACCAGGTATAGATTCATCGCCAGTTGTTACAATCTGATAGACCTCCCTTGTTTAGGGAGCTTCACAATCACACTAAGGTGTTGTGGCGTGGATTCAATGCGCCACACATCATTGATCAGCGTTACAAGATGATTGAAGGTGTTGTCATCTGCAGCTTTTAGCATTTATCCTGAGGTATCTCTATCTCCGGCTGCATTGTTATTTCTGGGTTTCTTGATGAATTGTTTGAGTTCATCAAGTGAAAATTCTTCGTAGGATACATCTCACGTAGATAAAACAACTTCCACATTGATATGTGGGACATATCTCACGTAGATAAAACGACGATCTCATTGCTATGTTATTTCTGGGTTTCTTGATGAATTGTTTGAGTTCATCAAGTGAAAATTCTTCGTAGGATACATCTCACGTAGATAAAACAACTTCCACATTGATATGTGGGACATATCTCACGTAGATAAAACGACGATCTCATTGCTATGTGGAACACATCTCACGTAGATAAAACGATTTCCTCATTGCTATGTGGGACATATCTCACGTAGATAAAACAACTTCCACATTGATATGTGGGACATATCTCACGTAGATAAAACAACTTCCACATTGCTATGTGGGACATATCTCACGTAGATAAAACGACTTTCTCATTGCTATGTGGAACACATCTCACGTAGATAAAACGATTTCCTCATTGCTATGTGGGACATATCTCACGTAGATAAAACAACTTCCTCATTGCTATATGGGACATATCTCACGTAGATAAAACAAGTTCCTCATTAATATGTGGGACATATCTCACGTAGATAAAACAACTTCCTCATTTATATGTGGGACATATCTCACGTAGATAAAACAACTTCCACATTGCTTTATGTGGGACACATCTCACGTAGATAAAACAACTTCCTCATTGCTATATGGGACATATCTCACGTAGATAAAACAACTTCCTCATTGATATGTGGGACATATCTCACGTAGATAAAACAACTTCCTCATTGATATGTGGGACATATCTCACGTAGATAAAACAACTTCCACATTGCTATGTGGGACACATCTCACGTAGATAAAACAACTTCCTCATTGCTATATGGGACATATCTCACGTAGATAAAACAACTTCCTCATTGATATGTGGGACATATCTCACGTAGATAAAACAACTTCCTCATTGAGATGTGGGACATATCTCACGTAGATAAAACAACTTCCTCATTGATATGTGGGACATATCTCACGTAGATTAAACGACTTCCTCATTGAGATGTGGGACATATCTCACGTAGATTAAACGACTTCCTCATTGCTATGTGGGACATATCTCACGTAGATAAAACAACTTCCTCATTGCTATATGGGACATATCTCACGTAGATAAAACAACTTCCACATTGATATGTGGGACATATCTCACGTAGATAAAACAACTTCCTCATTGATATGTGGGACATATCTCACGTAGATAAAACAACTTCCTCATTGATATGTGGGACATATCTCACGTAGATAAAACAACTTCCTCCTTGATATGTGGGACATATCTCACGTAGATAAAACAACTTCCTCATTGATATGTGGGACATATCTCACGTAGATAAAACAACTTCCTCATTGATATGTGGGACATATCTCACGTAGATAAAACAACTTCCACATTGAGATGCATGTTTAGTGGTGAGGGGGCCAGAGTACTGCAGCCCAGGATGCACAATTATTCATCAGCATGTGCCATACTGGTTGGCGTAGGCGATCATGTCCTTCCACATGTTCTCTCCACCGTGCATTGTATCAATTATGTTGTTGACTGTTTTCCATGCCATGACACCCAGCTATCTAGTATTTTCTCTTTTTGTCGTCCGTGATCTCCCTTTCCTTGTATTTTGCCAGTTGTAACCAAATATTATAACTTTTCTCTTCTCATGATGTGCCAAAAAAATGTTGATTGTTTCTTTCTGATATTTCTTACGATCTTCCTTTTTGAGTTGGCCTCTTTGAGAACTTCCTCATTGATCTTTTTTAACTGTCCAGGGAACTTTCAACATTCTTATGAAAAATCCCACCCCTGTGGCCTATAATCGTCTTTTCATTTCTATGTTTACTGTCCATGATTTGCTTCCATAGGTCAGAGTTGGTTCATTATAGCACCGATGAACTCTCTTTCTCACTTCTATTGACATGTATTCGGTCATAATTTTATCAGGCAACATAAGAAGGTAGTTTGCCATTCCTTTCCTTCTTGGCAGTGACTGTATTAGTCGGAGACCGCAGCCATTGTCTCTATACATGAGATCCTCTGCCTGCCATCGGGGAGTAGGGACCATAACCGGCACTACTTGTTGGCTGCTTTCCACAACACCACCCTGCACCTGCTCCAACAGCTTCACGTGACCCTGATAGGGGTACTAAACGGGAGCTCCATCTTGCCCTAGGTGTCCCGAAGACTGGCGGAGGAAAGGAGACATTTTATTACTTCGGTAGTGAAGATTTCTATCCCCCGCGAACAAAGCACAATTATGAATGTCGCAAAACTTGACAATAATAGCAGAGAGTAATATAAATGTTGCCCTTTCTTCACTTTCTCTCTTACCCGTTCGTGTGTCGAGTTCTCGTCCTTTCGACGTCTTCACTTATTGCTAATTGATGTTGTTGTAGTTCTTCTTTGATGTCTGTCCATCATACTCTGGGTCTGCCTCTTGCTCTTCTCCCTTCTCCCTTCTGCCTTTTTAATATATGCTTCTAATTGTAAAACAAAATCATGCGGCATTCCTTCTAGATGGGCACAACTGTTTATATCTTGTTTATGTATGTAGCTTAGGATCGGCTCAACTCTTTCTCTTATATCTTTTCTCATTCTGTCTTTTCTTTTTGCTCCATGAACTTTTTTTTCAACAATCGTATCTCTGTGGTGATATGTTTTCTGTTGTGCTTAGACATTAAGTGTCCATGTTTGGCATTGGTGGCACAGTGTTGGAATGAATATATTCTATATACGATGTTTCCTGGTGGTAATATGTATTGCATTGTGTTGAAGTATAGAGGATAGCTGTCCCAACGTTTGCTTTTACTTATTGCACCATGTATCTATTTCTTTATCGCTTTTGTCATCTTCAGGGTTTGTTGTTGCCAGATATTTCAAGTTTGTAACTTGTTTTATAACTTGATGTTCTACAGCTAATTTTAATGCATTTTTCTCTCTTTCTTTTGAAATAAAAAATAAAAAGTAAAGATCCCAGTCACGCCAAGTGTCGTATAGGGAATATGGTGTTAGTGACCGTCACGCCAAGTGTCGTATAGGGAATATGGCGTTAGTGACCGTCACGCCAAGTGGCGTATAGGGAATATGGTGTTAGTGACCGTCACGCCAAGTGGCGTATAGGGAATATGGTGTTAGTGACCTGTCACGCCAAGTGGCGTATAGGGAATATGTTGTTAGTGACCGTCACGCCAAGTGGCGTATAGGGAATATGTTGTTAGTGACCTGTCACGCCAAGTGGCGTATAGGGAATATGGTGTTAGTGACCGTCACACCAAGTGGCGTATAGGGAATATGGTGTTAGTGACCTGTCACGCCAAGTGGCGTATAGGGAATATGGTGTTAGTGACCTGTCACGCCAAGTGGCGTATAGGGAATATGGTGTTAGTGACCGTCACGCCAAGTGGCGTATAGGGAATATGGTGTTAGTGACCGTCACGCCAAGTGGCGTATAGGGAATATGGTGTTAGTGATCATAATTTGTATAGACCTTCGGCACATGATTTTTGGGGTAATGTGGTCGGTATTACGCCCGTGCCGCTTTACTTTCCCAGAAAAAAATCCAGTACTCACTTAAGGCTGGGTGAACCTGACAGTCGTCGGTCAGGATCGAACCCGGCCTTTTGTCCTTTGTAGTCCAGTTCACTTCCCGTGTGTTACCGGGGCCTCATTATGAGGAAGGTAAAGAATAGTGACACTGTGATCTTCCAGGCATGTCGTCAGAGGCGACTAAGGAGGTTGATCGATGGCTTGACAAGCTGTCATTGTAAAAAGTATTGTTATGGAAACAGCGCCATAGATTTTAGAAGCAGTGATCTCTGCAATATGTGCCATTTTGCACGCAAGGTTTCTGTTTTTGAGATTGTGGTTCTGCCCTATGTGCCGTTTTCGGCTCAAAAGGACAATAGATAGATAGATAGATAGATAGATAGATAGATAGATAGATAGATAGATAGATAGATAGATAGATAGATAGATAGATAGATAGATAGATAGATAGATAGATAGATAGATAGATAGATAGATAGATAGATAGATAGATAGATAGATAGATAGATAGATAGATAGATAGATAGATAGATAGATAGATAGATAGATAGATAGATAGATAGATAGATAGATAGATAGATAGATAGATAGATAGATAGATAGATAGATAGATAGATAGATAGATAGATAGATAGATAGATAGATAGATAGATAGATAGATAGATAGATAGATAGATAGATAGATAGATAGATAGATAGATAGATAGATAGATAGATAGATAGATAGATAGATAGATAGATAGATAGATAGATAGATAGATAGATAGATAGATAGATAGATAGATAGATAGATAGATAGATAGATAGATAGATAGATAGATAGATAGATAGATAGATAGATAGATAGATAGATAGATAGATAGATAGATAGATAGATAGATAGATAGATAGATAGATAGATAGATATACTTATTAGATCAATACTTATTTTCATGTTATCCATTTTATATTCTTTATTCAAGGACAGGAGATGTTGCTGAAGTTTTGTTTCTTCAAGAGCTACTAGGGCCTGGTCGTCAGCAAAAAGTAGTTCATTGATATCTCTACACTGTGATTTAGTATCCTTGCATATTTTGTCGATGTCAGTGATGCAGAAAACACCATGGCTACAATTAAGAATAGCAAAATGTTATATCTTCTCAACATTCCTGTATGGTGCAGAAACATGGACATTAGGCAAGAAACCATAACATAAAATGGAAGTTTTTGAAGCGTGGAGTTATTGAATAATAGGAAGAATTGAATGGAAAGAAAAGAAAACATATCATGAAGTCTTAAAACAACTAACAATTAAAAGACTACTACTAAACACAGTTTTTATTTTATTTTATTTGTTTATTTTGTGCGTTCGCCAGCTTTCAACTCTGGCGAAGTCCCTAGAATCTAGGAATGACTTTTTGCGAGCTAATTCGTTTTTCTCTGACAGCCGTGTGCACTAGGGGTCCATCGCCGAACAGGCAGATAACTCCGTCTTCAGAGGTACTCATAATTTTTCCGTCGAAGAGTAATTGACGTTTGAAGCCGGACATCGGGGCTGAGACCAGGGGTGGTTGTCGCCCGGGCCTCGCTACTGAGACCAGGGGTGGTTGTCGCCCGGACCTCGGGGCTGAGACCAGGGGTGGATGCTATCTACAGGAAGGAAACTAACTATAGGACTGAGACCAGGGGTGGTTGCTATCTACAGGAAGGAAACTAACTATAGGACTGAGACCAGGGGTGGTTGTCGCCCGGGCCTCGCTGCTGAGACCAAGGGTGGTTGTCGCCCGGGCCTCGCTGCTGAGACCAGGGGTGGTTGTCGCCCGGGCCTCGCTGCTGAGACCAGGGGTGGTTGCTATCTACAGGAAGGAAACTAACTTTAGGACTGAGACCAGGGGTGGTTGCTATCTACAGGAAGGAAACTAACTATAGGACTGAGACCAGGGGTGGTTGCTATCTACAGGAAGGAAACTAACTATAGGACTGAGACCAGGGGTGGTTGCTATCTACAGGAAGGAAACTAACTATAGGACTGAGACCAGGGGTGGTTGCTATCTACAGGAAGGAAACTAACTATAGGACTGAGACCAGGGGTGGTTGCTATCTACAGGAAGGAAACTAACTATAGGACTGAGACCAGGGGTGGTTGTTATCTACAGGAAGGAAACTAACTATAGGACTGAGACCAGGGGTGGTTGCTATCTACAGGAAGGAAACTAACTATAGGACTGAGACCAGGGGTGGTTGCTATCTACAGGAAGGAAACTAACTATAGGACTGAGACCAGGGGTGGTTGCTATCTACAGGAAGGAAACTAACTATAGGACTGAGACCAGGGGTGGTTGCTATCTACAAGAAGGAAACTAACTATAAGACTGAGACCAGGGGTGGTTGCTATCTACAGGAAGGAAACTAACTATAGGACTGAGGCCAGGGGTGGTTGCTATCTACAGGAAGGAAACTATAGGACTGAGACCAGGGGTGGTTGCTATCTACAGGAAGGAAACTATAGGACTGAGACCAGGGGTGGTTGCTATCTACAGGAAGGAAACTATAGGACTGAGACCAGGGGTGGTTGCTATCTACAGGAAGGAAACTAACTATAGGACTGAGACCAGGTGTGGTTGCTATCTACAGGAAGGAAACTAACTATAGGACTGAGACCAGGTGTGGTTGCTATCTACAGGAAGGAAACTAACTATAGGACTGAGACCAGGTGTGGTTGCTATCTACAGGAAGGAAACTAACTATAGGACTGAGACCAGGTGTGGTTGCTATCTACAGGAAGGAAACTACAGGAAGCCGGGGTTTGAACCCACAACCTCTCTGTCTCGAAACCGGCGTCTTACCTCGAGACCAACCAGTCCCTACCCCCGACTTTTCAAGTACCAATTTAAGGCTATGTAAACCATTCTCATGTGCTGTGAATGAACGAAGAAAGAATTGCCCATCAGGCATTCATGATGAAACCATGTGGTAAACGAAAACAAGACTGACCAAGAGATTCGCTACTAAGAACAATAACTAGGGAAGGCTCAACCATGAGACTAAGAAACAACAATGAACTAGCAACAAATCGTTAATCATGGAGAACTATGACTTCCGCCCTATGCGTTGTCTTCGGCCCGAGAAAAATAAAAATTTAATGAATCTGGAAGCCGTCAATCATGATTGAACTCGGTAACTCCTCCTTCGTACCGCGGTTCAAAACAGACAAGGAATGAGAGAGAGAGAGAGAGAGAGAGAAAGAATAAACTCTTTTAGCATAATCTCTTATTTGTTTGCCTTTAAAACTTTCGCTAGAACGACTTTCAATATTTGTTTCATGCATTTTTAAAACGCCGATACCAATTTGTTTATTCTATTTTTATTTATTTTTTCCGTCATATATTATGTTAGACGAATGACAGGAACCAGCCGGAGAGATAAGATCGGAAATTGTGAACCGAAAAAGAAGTTAGGAATAACCCTCGCTATAGTATATATAAAGAAACAACATATAAAATGGTTTGGCCGCGTGACAAGGCAGAAAGATCAAAACACAACGAGCCTTCAATAAACTTTGCGAGAACACCAGATCCAAGGGCCGACCAAGAAAAAGGTGGATTGACGGAATATTATTATTATCTGATTGCCACGAGTTGATACGAGCTGCTGCTCTTTGACTCGATTAGATGTGGCGGGTTGTAATGGCTTTCTTGACATTCCCGGCTCTTACTGGAGAGGTTGGAGTTCGTCTGTCCCAGGCTATGCTGGGAAACTACTAGTCCAGCCCAGAAGTACTGCAATATTGGGTCCTCTATATCTGTAACAGCCCCACCACTACAGGGAACACGGTGATCCTAGCTTCTGTTAGCCAGTCTGGTTTGTTGTAAACAATACTGGGTCCTCTATATCAGTAACAGCCACCACTACAGGGAACACGGCGATCCTAGCTTCTGTTAGCCAGTCTGGTTTGTTGTAAACAATACTGGGTCCTCTATATCAGTAACAGCCACCACTACAGGGAACACGGCGATCCTAGCTTCTGTTAGCCAGCCTGGTTTGATGCCGACTGTTTCCAGGGGAGACCACGAGGCGGTAGAACTGCTAGGTCTTGGTCGACTGATGGGGCGGCGACCCTGCTATTGCGACCGCAGGTGGCAGGCATTGTGTCTATAAGAAACAAGTTGTCTGACGGAATATTAGAAACACTAGTAAACATACACGCAGCAGAGGCGAACAGAAGTGCAAAAGACCGCAAATTATATCTCCCCTCGACGCTGAAAGGCAAATGAGGAAGGACAGAAGAAGAAGAAGATTGTCGTATTTGTCTATATTTTTACAAACACCTATTTCTTTACTTTTTTTTTTTATTTTCCTCCTACAAAATGTGCCAGTTTCTTGTGTAGAACGTCATTTGAGTGAGAACTTTCCCTAAGCCCTGATTAGATGGCGATCTGTCAGTGGTTTGTGTGTCCGTCAATCGTTGCTCGATGTGTTACGTTTTCCCATCTTACACTTCGCCGTCTACTCTAATCGATAAATGTGTATTATTTTCATGTCACGCTGATTTGTGTCGCGATACACGTATACAGTCTATTGTTATTTTTGTGATCTTATTCTGCGAAGCTTGACGACAATTTGTAACGAATATAACATGGAACTTTGTCCGATATCTTTTATATTGTTTTGGTTACCATGGCAACCGCGTTCTTACAACTGGTACGAAATGTCTTTATACTTGCTGTACACAATTCAGCAATCAACAACCCAGTGTCAGTGTTGGCATGTGACCCCTCCCTGCTTTCTTCCCTGATTTCAGATGTTAGGCATCGGTGACAATACCTGACTCTGTGCTTCTCTCCTCCTCCATCTAAAGAGCCGAAGATCTTGCTATTCAGAGCCATCCCAGAAGGCCAGAGTTGATCTTAACTAAATTGTTCAAGCTGCAAGAAATGTTTACCTGCCATCGCCTGCAGATTGATCACAGTTACAAAGATCACTGTCTCAAAGTAAGGACTTTGAAGGAAGAAATGGGCTAGACATCGGGTCTCACTACCCAGAATGGACTAGACATCGGATCTCACTAACCAGAGAGAGCTGGACATCGAATCTCACTAACCAGAGAGAGCTGGACATTATGTCTCACTAACCAGAAACGACTAGATATCGAATTTCACTAGGACTGGATATCAAATCTCACTAGCAGGATCATGCTGTACAGAGAGGTATAGACACCGGATCTCACTACTCAGAGAGGAATAGACATCGGGTCTCAATACCCAGAGAAGACTAGACATCGGGTCTCACTGCCCAGAGAGGACTAGACATCAGATCTCACTACACAGAGAAGACTAGACATCGGGTCTCACTACACAGAGAGGACTAGACATCAGATCTCACTGCACAGAGAAGACTAGGCATCGGGTCTCACTGCCCAGAGAGGACTAGACATCAGATCTCACTACACAGAGAAGACTAGACATCGGGTCTCACTACACAGAGAGGACTAGACATCAGATCTCACTGCACAGAGAAGACTAGACATCAGATCTCACTACACAGAGAGGACTAGACATCAGATCTCACTACACAGAGAAGACTAGACATCAGATCTCACTACACAGAGAAGACTAGACATCAGATCTCACTACACAGAGAAGACTAGACATCGGGTCTCACTACACAGAGAGGACTAGACATCAGATCTCACTACACAGAGAAGACTAGACATCTGGTCTCACTGCCCAGAGAGGACTAGACATCAGATCTCACTACACAGAGTGGACTTGACATCTAATCTCACTACACAGAGAGGACTAGATATCTAATCTCACTACCCAGAGAAGACTAGACATCTAATCTCCCTACACAGAGAAGACTAGACATCTAATCTCACTACACAGAGAAGACTAGACAGCTAATCTCACTACACAGAGAGGACTAGACATGATATATCACTACCCAGAGAGGACCCTTCTTCTCCAGAGCAACGTCTTACCTCTAGACCATCAGTCCCCCGATCAGGGATCATAGAAGGAAGGCAACCCGATGCACACAAATGTTATTCTGATTTCCGATGTCTTGGGTGGGACAAATGACACTGATGTCACAATTTGCTGTAAATCACAACATAATGCATCAACGACCTTTCAAAGACGGACGACAAAGAGGAGTTGTGGAGAGGTGGAGTGGTGGAATAGGAGAATATATATATATATATATATATGGCCTTTGGCGTCTTGACAGAAACAAATACAGAAGGTGTATTTGCGGTACCTGGCCTTGTCTCTTTTCTCTTGCGCTGTTTGTCTTCTGAATTTGGTATCAGCACTGCTTCGAAAGTTACTGTGCCATTTTTAATGTTTGCTCTCCATGTGCTACGATCTGCAGCCACAGTTTCTTTCACTGATAGAGAATGGGAGAATAAAATCAAATAAAGTGTCACCTTCACGTTCATAGATTGTTTCTTATGAGGCTGTGTACGTAGCGCTGGTAATCCTTCTTTCTACCTCATCTTCTCCGCACATTTTATTTCCGCCCCTAAAGGAACCCTGCATCATAACTTCCTTAGTCACCACATACTTGCCTGATGAGTGTCCCACAATCCTTTGCTTCTAGTCCCCTGCCAAAACGTCACTTCCTACTCCTGCAGCCTCACAACAAACGACAACGCCATCGGCGCTGACGTCATCATCTTGAAAGCCCTCCCTGAGTGACTGCAGTAATGCTTGTTTGTCCACGAGTAATATTGTTCTAAACTTGCCCTAGAAACTCGCCTGTCATCTGCGAGTAATCAATAAATTGTGCAAGATTCACTCACACGATACAGACCTGGCAATACACTGTCGGACATCTGCCTCTTGCTCGTTTGTTCTCTTATAATCACATCGATCGCTTTCATTAAGCTGACGTTCTCTTCCAGATTGTATACATAAATGTTGGCCGTCTTACTCAGGTTTCTCTTATCAAATTATTAGACTGTCATTTATTTCTCTCATCAAATGAATAGACTAACATACATTTCACTCATAAAATTAATGGGTTGTCACTTATTTCTCTCATAAAATTAATGGGTTGTCACTTATTTCTCTCATAAAATTAATAGGTTGTCATATATTTCTCTCATAAAATTAATAAGTTATCATATATTTCTCTCATAGAATGAATAGATTATCATGTATTTCTCTCATAAAATGAATAGGTTATCATATATTTCTCTCATAGAATGAATAGGTTATCATGTATTTCTCTCATAGAATGAATAAATTACCATGCATTTCTCTCATAGAATGAATAGGTTATCGTGTATTTCTCTCATGATGATCAACCAATTATCATATATTTCGCTATAACATTAATAGATTATCAAATGTTTCTGTCATAAGATAAGCTAAATGTCATATATTTCTCTCATATAACCCACAAGTAGAGGAATTCAAATACCTAGGAAGTCTAATAACAAACGATAATTCACAAACAGCAGAGATAGACACAAGATGCAACAAAGCTTGTCAAATCACTGGACAGCTATCACCACTATTGTCCAACAAGGAAATAACTCTGGAGGCAAAGCGAGCACTATACAATACAATCTTCATCCCAACGTTGTGCTACCAATGCCAGACCTGGACAATAGATGCAAGAACAATAAGAAAAATAACCTCTACAGAGATGAAATGTGTTAGACGAATGACAGGAAACTGTCTGAGAGATAAGATTAGAAATGAAGAACTGAGAAAAAAAGCTAGGAATAGCAACCCCACCATAGAATATATAAAGAAACAACAGATAAAATGGTTGGGCCACATGACAAGGCAGAGTAATCAAAACACAACACAACGAGACCACAAAAAACCACCAGACCCAAGGTTCGACCACGAAAACGATGGATCGACGGAATATTAGAAGCACCAGGAAACATAACAGCAGCAGAGGCGAATAGAAGAGCAAAAGACCGCAAATTATATCTCCCCTCAACGCTGAAAGGCAAATGAGGAAGGAAAGAAGAAGATATGATTAACTAAATTCCAACATATATATTTTTTTTCTCAAATGAATTTTCATATATTTCTCTCCCAAAAATGGAAGAATCTTCAAGGAATTCTCTAATAAAAGAAACGCACTTTTGTTCATTCTGCCAACAAGTAAAAGGCGGGTTCACATTTCTATGGGACCAAAAGTTGTTTTTTCTGTCGGAGATCAAATAAAAGTACACACTTGAACACCTCACGTCCACTGCATTAGACAAACGGCCTTTATTCTTAGCTCCTACCCCGGCAGACCCCAGTAATGGGAAAATGCCGTAAACATATTTTTTTTGCGTGTTGTGTAAAATAATTCTTAAGCGTTCAATTAACATAATTATAATTACATTAAAAAAATATAATTATTGACATGATAAGCTATGAGAATAAACACGTTTTTGCTGTTGACAGTTGTATTCAAGTATTTAAAAAATATATATATAAAGACGTAGTGCCGTGTTTCTAGGTAGGCACTAGATAAGCCTGGCTCCTATTGGCGCTACTTCTCCATGTTTCGATGACAAGACAGAAAGTAATCTTATTAGTTGCTCGCTTGTTGCCATGGCAACCAGGAATTCATTGCTGAAATGGCCTACCTAGTTCTCAGCATACACATTGCAATGTCGATAGATGCCGTTGTACGGTTGTAGTAGGTTTTTATCTGCAAAGACGTTGAAGTCTATTTCTTAGTAACGCCTCCAATTTTGTTAACTATATCATGGCTATATTGGGCAATACTGTAATTGGTTGTCATTATCACAATTGAGTGCCGTCTCTGCATAGAAGGTTGTCTACCGTGGAGCGCCATTCCATTCTGATGGTGCAGGTTGTCATAGGCT
Source organism: Megaustenia siamemsis (assembly GCA_032433765.1). Lineage (NCBI taxonomy): Eukaryota > Metazoa > Mollusca > Gastropoda > Stylommatophora > Ariophantidae > Megaustenia > Megaustenia siamemsis. The sequence continues at coordinate 83,331,340 of JAVIAB010000106.1, read as the reverse complement.
GACTTATCCATCTTTTGATAATGCTCGTTCATGTTAGTCTTGATCTGCCTCTTTTATCTTGCACTTTCCCTTCCAAAATTAATTTGAGTAAGATCCTGTGTTTTTTAACCCAAAAATGTCATTTGTTTTGTTGTGGTGGTCTAAAGGTAAGACGCCGGCCTCTCAACAGGAAGATCATGGGTTCGATTCCGACTACAGGCGGTGGGGATTTTTCCAAAATTGAACCGGTGATTTCTTCGTGGTTTTACCTGATTTTACGGTGATTTCTTCGTGGTTTTACTGTGATTTCTTCGTGGTTTCACTGTGATTTCTTCGTGGTTTCACTGTGATTTCTTCGTGGTTTCACTGTGACTTCTTCGTGGTTTTACGGTGATTTCTTCGTGGTTTCACTGTGATTTCTTCGTGGTTTTACCTGATTTTACGGTGATTTCTTCGTGGTTTTACGGTGATTTCTTCGTGGTTTTACCTGATTTTACTGTGTTTTCTTCGTGGTTTTACCTGATTTTACGGTGATTTCTTCGTGGTTTTACCTGATTTTACGGTGATTTCTTCGTGGTTTTACCTGATTTTACGGTGATTTCTTCGTGGTTTTACTGTGATTTCTTCGTGGTTTTACCTGACTTTACGGTGATTTCTTCGTGGTTTTACGGTGATTTCTTCGTGGTTTTACGGTGATTTCTTCGTGGTTTTACCTGATTTTACGGTGATTTCTTCGTGGTTTTACGGTGATTTCTACGTGGTTTTACCTGATTTTCCGGTGATTTTTTCGTGGTTTTACCTGATTTTACGGTGATTTCTTCGTGGTTTTACGGTGATTTCTTCGTGGTTTTACCTGATTTTACGGTGATTTCTTCGTGGTTTTACGGTGATTTCTTCGTGGTTTTACCTGATTTTCCGGTGATTTTTTCGTGGTTTTACCTGATTTTACGGTGATTTCTTCGTGGTTTTACCTGATTTTACTGTGATTTTTTCGTGGTTTTACCTGATTTTACGGTGATTTTTTCGTGGTTTTATCTTATTTTACGGTGATTTCTTCGTGGTTTTACGGTGATTTCTTCGTGGTTTTACCTGATTTTACTGTGATTTTTTCGTGGTTTGACCTGATTTTACGGTGATTTCTTCGTGGTTTTACCTGATTTTACGGTGATTTCTTCGTGGTTTTACCTGATTTTACGGTGATTTCTTCGTGGTTTTACGGTGATTTCTTCGTGGTTTTACCTGATTTTACTGTGATTTTTTCGTGGTTTGACCTGATTTTAGGGTGATTTCTTCGTGGTTTCACTGTGATTTCTTCGTGGTTTTACCTGATTTTACGGTGATTTCTTCGTGGTTTTACCTGATTTTACGGTGATTTCTTCGTGGTTTTACCTGATTTTACGGTGATTTCTTCGTGGTTTTACCTGATTTTACGGTGATTTCTTCGTGGTTTTACCTGATTTTACGGTGATTTCTTCGTGGTTTTACGGTGATTTCTTCGTGGTTTTACCTGATTTTACGGTGATTTCTTCGTGGTTTTACGGTGATTTCTACGTGGTTTTACCTGATTTTCCGGTGATTTTTTCGTGGTTTTACCTGATTTTACGGTGATTTCTTCGTGGTTTTACGGTGATTTCTTCGTGGTTTTACCTGATTTTACGGTGATTTCTTCGTGGTTTTACGGTGATTTCTTCGTGGTTTTACCTGATTTTCCGGTGATTTTTTCGTGGTTTTACCTGATTTTACGGTGATTTCTTCGTGGTTTTACCTGATTTTACTGTGATTTTTTCGTGGTTTTACCTGATTTTACGGTGATTTTTTCGTGGTTTTATCTTTTTTTACGGTGATTTCTTCGTGGTTTTACGGTGATTTCTTCGTGGTTTTACCTGATTTTACTGTGATTTTTTCGTGGTTTGACCTGATTTTACGGTGATTTCTTCGTGGTTTTACCTGATTTTACGGTGATTTCTTCGTGGTTTTACCTGATTTTACGGTGATTTCTTCGTGGTTTTACGGTGATTTCTTCGTGGTTTTACCTGATTTTACTGTGATTTTTTCGTGGTTTGACCTGATTTTAGGGTGATTTCTTCGTGGTTTCACTGTGATTTCTTCGTGGTTTTACCTGATTTTACGGTGATTTCTTCGTGGTTTTACCTGATTTTACGGTGATTTCTTCGTGGTTTTACCTGATTTTACGGTGATTTCTTCGTGGTTTTACCTGATTTTACGGTGATTTCTTCGTGGTTTTACCTGATTTTACGGTGATTTCTTCGTGGTTTTACGGTGATTTCTTCGTGGTTTTACCTGATTTTACTGTGATTTTTTCGTGGTTTGACCTGATTTTACGGTGATTTCTTCGTGGTTTCACTGTGATTTCTTCGTGGTTTTACCTGATTTTACGGTGATTTCTTCGTGGTTTTACGCCACCACAGTCTCTGGGTAATGAGATGCGACGTCGGCGGAATACAGGAGTTCCAGTGTGTACTCGCGCACGTTAAAGAACCCTTGGAAGTTTAAATTCGAAAAGTGCATTCAAAAATAGCCTCTATACGGGGGAAAATAGTTAATCAAATCTACCCATCCATGCCGAAGATGGATGTGTCGGGCCGAAAGGTGCAGATCTGGGTGCGGCTGGATCGTAAACTAATGACATAACGCATCCTCACGCAATTAACGGATGAACGCTAAGTAGAAGAGAAGAAGAAGAATGTAATACCCCTAACTCTAAGTAGAAGAGAAGAAGAAGAGTGTAATACCCCTAACTCTAAGTAGAAGAGAAGAAGAAGAGTGTAATACCCCTAACTCTAAGAAGAGGAAAAGAAGAAGAGTGTAATACCCCTAACTCTAAGAAAAGGAAAGAAAAAGAGTGTAATACCCCTAACTCTAAGAAGAGGAAAAGAAGAAGAGTGTAATACCCCTAACCACAACCTTACGCTACGATTAAGAAAAGAAGAAGAGTGTAATACCCCTAACCACAACTAAAAGAAGAGAGAAATGAAAAATAAATGCAAATAAAACAAAATAGATAAATTACAAGTTTAAAACACGATTTGTTTATACACGGCACATCATTGTATTGGCAGTTGTGGTTATTTGTTAGTTTCGCATTCTTGTATGCCTCCGTTACGGTGAATCAAAATGATATTTCAAAACGTCACTTCAGAATTGACGTCTGCTAATTTGTGGAGAATATCGAGTCATCACAACATTGCTAACGTTACGCGGTCTCCGAGTATCATAGCTGCCTTTTGTGAGAATAAATGGAGAACGAGAAATATAGGGGAAAACAAATATGAATATCAAAACTGAAATGTTATATTTTAAATTGTTTTTTTTTCCCCTCTGAAAAAAAAAAGGAAATAGGAGACACATTTTGCAAGTTGAAGGTGTTGGGTGGAGACTAAGCTTTTCTAGAACCTAGAATTGACGTCAATGATTTTTTTTGTAAACGGTTAGAAATGTAGTTAATTGGTTTACTCCAGCGGTTCTTATTCTGTGGCGGTTTGTGATACCCTGTAAGTTTATGTTGTGCAGGCAACACTACAACAGAATGCATAACTTTGAAATATTTCAGATTATGTTCTATACAACGAAATTGTTCAGTGCAATAGCTTAATGGACAACATGAATGCGGTCTTCATGTTATCATGTTAACCGTGCGTGTTGTGTTTTCTCTTTTGTTTGTATATAGTGCACATTTAACAGTCAAACAAGCAGGTCGTCATATTTACTATACATATATTACACTACTTTACATTGAATTCCTTTCGACATTACACAAATGGCGGATGAACTAATATATATATTGTGTTATTGAGTTATTTGCGGGTCATCATCATTGCACTCCGGACATGTCCATAGGTGCTCAGATCCCCTCCTCAGTTATTGAGTTATTTGCCGGCCATCATCATTGTAGTCCGGACATGTCCATAGGTGCTCAGATCCCCTCCTCAGTTATTGAGTTATTTGCCGGCCATTATCATCATTGTAGTCCGGACATGTCCATAGGTGCTCAGATCCCCTCCTCAGTTATTGAGTTATTTGCCCGCCATCATTATTGTACTCCGGACATGTCCATAGGTGCTCAGATCCCCACCTCAGCAAGTCCCGTCCAGCAACCGATGACTCCAGTTCTGTGTTGGTTGATAAGACTTCTTATGTTCCCAATAAACCTCTCGTTTCTGGCTGTGCCCATCTTAACTCCCATCTCTTTCATCTGAAGGAGTGACGTAGACTCACGGTTATCGAAGTCCTCTGCCCTTCCTGCATCTCGGAGGGCATTGATGTTGCCCCCCCCCCCGATCTATTGATTGACCGTCTAAAAAAAAGATATACCGGATTGTAAAAAACAGTTATAACGTCTTCTTCTTCTTCTATCCTTCCTTTGCTGCCGTTGTCGTCGAGGGGAGAAACAATCTGCGATTCTTTGCTCTTCTGTTGGCCTCTTCTGGTGTTATTCCTCCTAGTGACTCTAGTATTCCCTTTATCCATCTCTTTCTCGGTCTTCCTCTTAATCTGGTGTTTTCGTAGCGTTTGTTTATGTCTCTTTGAGGCATTGTTAGTTCTTTTTGTCTTGTTATGTGGCCAAACCCATTTATCTGCTGTTTCTTTATGTATTCGATGGCTGGTTCAATTTCGAGTTTCTTCCTCAGGTCAGTGTTTCTTACTCTGTCCCTTAAGCTGTATCCTGTCATTCTTCTGACACATTTCATTTCTGTGGTCGTTATCTTTCTTATTGTTCTAGAGTCCAGCGACCAATTCTGGCACTGATAGCACAAAGTTGGTAGAAAAATTGATTTAAGGGAGGTCAAAAAGTAATGCACACCAATTTTTTTCTCGGAAACTATTCGGGCAAAATGTGTGAAATTTTCAGATTGTAGCTGAACATCCCCTTGACACTACCTATTTGTCAACATAATATCCGTCCAAGCGTATTGCCTTACGCCAACGCGAAACTAGGTCATGAATGGTTTGTACCAAGTTTTGTCCTGCTCGCGTAGCCATTTTTTAACTGCACGGATCACATCCTCATCATTGTCAAAGTGTGTCCCACGCAGGGATTTTTTAGTGGTCCAAACAGATGGAAATCTGAGGGAGCCAGATCAGGGCTGTAAGGAGGATGGGGCAGTACAGTCCAACCAAATTTGTTGATTGCTTCCCGTGTTACCAGACTTGTGTGAGGGCGTGCATTGTCATGTTGAAACAACAAATCTGCAGATGGCTTATTAGGCCGAACTCTGTGGAACCGATTTTTGAGTTTTGTCAGTGTATTGATGTAAGCTGTCGAGTTGATTGTCTCACCTCTTGTCATTACATCAACAAGAATCACACCATCAATGTCCCAGAAGACAGTGATCATCACCTTTCCGGCTGATGGAGATGTTTTGAATTTTTTTCTTTTTGGTGACTGCGGATGATGCCATTCCATTGACTGCATTTTTGTTTCAGGCTCATAATAATGTGCCCACGTTTCGTCACCGGTAACAATTTTTGACAAAAACATTTCTCCTTCAACACCGAAACGCTCCAACAATTCAGAACAGAATGTTTTCCTTTGAACTCTGTGATCATTTGTTAGGCACCGAGGAACCCATCGAGCGCAAATCTTTGAATATCCGAGAGTTTTAAAAATTGCGATTGCACTTCCCTTGCTGACTGTAAGCTGCAATGCCAATTGCTGACTAGTGATACGCCTATCCATACGAATAATGGCATCAGCCCGGTTTAACATGTCTGTGCTGGTAGCCGAGGCAACACGTCCAGAACGCGGTAAATCATGAAGCTCCACTCGTACACTTTCTGCAGCTTTAATTCTCTGAACCCAGCGACTAACTGTGCTCCTATCGACTGCAGAACATTTGTACACTGCACACAGTCGTTTATGAATGTTTGCCACAGTTTCTTTTTCCGCAACCAGAAATTCTATGACAATTCGCTGTTTGTAACGGACATTGTTGACAAGCTCCATTTTAACGGTTCATAGATTGCGTAATATTTTTCAGAATGCTGTGCAATTTGGTGCACATAATTGGAACATGTCATATTCCAAGTGTGCAAAATTTCATATTCCTATCTTTATTATTAGCCGAGAAAAAATTGGTGTGCATTACTTATTGACCTCCCTACTTATATTGCCCTTTTTGCTTCCGTAGTTATTGCTTTGTTTTTCAATAGTGTTGATACTTGGCCTATAACTTGGCATGCTTTGTTACACCTTATATCTATCTCTGTCTCTTGGTTATTGTCTTGTGTTAACGTGCTACCCAGATATTTAAAATTGTCTACTTGCTTCAAAGCTGTATTATCTATTATGATGTTTAGTTTTTCTTTCTTTCTCGCTATTGCCATTACTTCGGTTTTGCTTATGTTGATCTTCATGTTGTATTATTTACAAGTGTTGTTTAGTCTTAGGATATGTTCTTACAGGTCCTCAGTTGTTTCATGTATCAGAACTAGGTCGTCTGCAAATAGTATTTCATTTATTTCTTCCTCTCTTCTGTTGTTTTCTGGTACGTATATTTCCTTCTCTTTTGTGTTATTGCTTGTTATCATCCGTGTTGGTATATTTCCTTTGATTGGGCATGCTAATTTGCATATATTGTCCATATATGTGATGAAAAGTAAAGGGGAAAGCACGCAGCCTTGTCTTACTCCGGAGTTAATGGTGAAGTGTTTAGAGTAGCCTGCTGAAGATCTTACTGTAGTGCGACTACTTTCATAGAGGCTCTTACATATCTCTACTAGGTGGTGACTCACTCCGTACAAGGGATATACGGACCACAGTTGTTCACTGTCCACCCTATCGAACGCCTTTTCTTGGTCAATAAAAGCTGTATACAGTGTTTTATTATGCTCTATTGTTTTCTCCGCTAGTTGTTTTATGATAAATAGGGCATCTGTGCAACCTCTGTTCCTCCTGAAGGCCATCTGAGCATCGCTTAGTTGTGGGTCTATAATTGGTCTCAATCTTTTTTCAACTATCTTGGCATATAACTTCCCTGTGTGGCTTAATAGCGATATTCCTCTATATTGGTTGCAGTCTCTTCTGCTGCCCTTCTTTTTCCATATTGGTAATATAATGGACTGTTTCCAATCGTCTGGGACTTGCTGTTGTATCCATGCAGCGTTGAATATTCTGTGTGGCCATTTACATCCTGCCTCTCCCGCTGCTGTTAGCATTTCTACTGAAATGTTATCGATTCCGAGGGTTTTGTTTCTTGGTGCTAGTCGTAATGTTTCTTCTATTTCTTCCATTAGTATATTTGGTTCTTTATCGCCAACTATTAGTTGATTTTTGTGTGTTTTTTGGACTTGTTTCTACATTCAAAAGCTCTTCGAAATATGCTTTCCATCTCGTTAAGATTTGCGCTTTGTTTGTTATTGCTTGGCCTCCATTGATGATTTCTGTTGGGTCATAATTGTCTTTCTTTTGTCTTATGGCTTTAATTGTTCTATAGAAGTCTCTGGATGCTGATTTGTGATTGTTACTAATCATTTCTCCAAATTTTACCCATGCTTTATGTTTTTCTTCTTTGATTAATTTCTTCACTTCTCTTCTTTCTATTGTGTATATTTCATAATCGCTTGACTTTTTAGTTTTTAGCCAGATTTTGTTTAGTTTTTTCTTTCTTTTTATGGCGTTCTTGACTATATCATTCCACATGACGTTCTCGACTATATCATTCCACATGACGTTCTTGACTATATCATTCCACATGACGTTCTTGACTATATCATTCCACATGACGTTCTTGACTATATCATTCCACATGACGTTCTTGACTATATCATTCCACCATGACGTTCTTGACTATATCATTCCACATGACGTTCTTGACTATATCATTCCACATGACGTTCTTGACTATATCATTCCACCATTGAGTGCTCATCTTTCCCTCCTTCTTCCTTTGCTTCGTTCCGCATATTGTGGTTGCTATTTTCGTCAATGATTTTTTGAATACGAGCCACTCGTTATCTACTGTAGTTATTTGTTGTGGTAGTTGTTTAAATTGGCTTTCTAGTTGTTTTTCTATTTCTTTCTTTTTGTCTTGTATTTTAAGTCGGCTTAATTTTATTGTCCTTTCGGATTGTTTTCTTGTTTTCAATTGGTTCTTGTTGTCTTGTTTTGCTTTCTGGATGGTTATTAGCACCATTTTATGGTCTGTGTCATTTGTGATGTTAGGTACCGCTCTGCTATCTCTGATTTTCCTCTTCCTTTGTGTTCTCGCTAGGATGAAATCTATTTGACTTTTACAATTGTTATCGTTCCACTTATACCAGGTGTATATTTGTGAGTCTTTATGTTTAAAGAAAGTATTAGTTATGCATAATTCATGTTGATTGCATAATTCAAGCATTCTTGAAAACTCTTTTTTCAGAAGAAATAAGATGATTTTGTCAGTAAAGCAATAACTCAATAATAATTCTATGGGCATTTAACTTAATCTACCAATATCTATTTGCTGAAGTTATTTATATGGATCCTCACGTTTTCCTGTTTTAGAACCCCTGGCACAATCAATTTAATTCAGGTCGATAATGGGACATTATTAGGAATTATTTTTTTTTTAAATAATAAAACAAAGAATCAGCGGAAAGAGTGAGCGAATTAAATATGGATAAATGGAAGGAAAGAAGAACATTGAGAAATTATCTTTTAAAGATATTTTTTTTAATCTAGTGGGAGAGATAAGGGAGGCAACTGGAAAATGTTAAAAATAAACAAAAGGTTATTTCGGCTTCTAGCTGACTTGTCTAGTGGGAATGGACGCGTTTAGCTCCCCGCTTGTAGTCAGTGCCGCAGCATCGATCTGGCAACACGTTCGGGGTGGTGTCCCGGGTATTGGGGAAAAACGGACACTGCACTTAACACGGCATCAACCGCCCATCTCACGCGTGGAATGTTGGTCTTTAAGCAGTCGCTGACGCCGTCATTAAGTTGCATCAACGCCGAGTAATCTCCCATGACAGGATATGCAAGAATGTGTTCATTTCCTGTTGTGACATTCTTTGGATCGTCCGTTTCTGTTTAGGCTCGTCAAGTTTGGAAACAATTATTTATTTTCCTTATCGTATGTTGGGTTTTGTATGTTGTTATGTTAAAGGTGCTGATGTCATCACATATAAAAGTGTGCTTAGGTCAATAATATTTGTTTTTAAATTCAATGATGACTTTTATCTAGGAATCTGAGAGGTAATCTATTTTTCGTTTCTCCTGCTTTGTTTTTATTTGTTCACCGGAAGTGACGTGACTGAAATCAACTTTAAAATTAAATTAAGTACAGAAGTTGTGATGTACGCCGAAAAGTAAAGTAAAGGTAAAGTATAACACTTGAATCGGCGGTCTTAGCACGCCAATTTTCACCCATATGTGCTCGGACGCCTATCCTGAAGTGTTCGGAGACCTCTGGATAGTGTCGCTTCAAGCATCGAAGCTCACGATGCGAGGCGGCATTCCTCACCATCCCAGAGTACTACCCTGGTACTCATTTCTGCTAGCGACTGGGTCGAAAGCGGGGCTATTTTTTTTATAAAACCACGAGTACAACTCACACTGCTCCCAGCGGGAATCAAACACCAGTCGTCCGGACGTCGGTGGCCCAGTCGGGTAGTTTTCCCAACCAGGCTTCCGAGGCCCCCACACCGGAAAGTACCACGGACATATCTTCTTTTGTCGTTATTCTCTATTTGTTATTCCCAACTCCTCTTTTCTTCCTTCCAGCGTGAGAACATTTTATTGTCAACTCGGGAGGGGGGAGGGGGTGTCCTACGTTTCATTTCCCTTATTCAATGTGTCAACTCATCGAAATCATCAAGGTCAGAGTTCACGGTAAAGTTCAAGGGCGTGAACTTTGGTTTGAAGAGCAGCCCATATTAGTTTATTGAGACAAAAAAAGTCCACTACGCCAACGAATACGATAGCTGACCAGCTGGTCGATGTTACAGATACAGCTGGTCGATGTTACAGATACAGCTGGTCGATGTTACAGATACAGCTGGTCGATGTTACAGATACAGCTGGTCGATGTTACAGATACAGCTGGTCGTCGATGTTACAGATACAGCTGGTCGATGTTACAGATACAGCTGGTCGATGTTACAGATACAGCTGGTCGATGTTACAGATACAGCTGGTCGATGTTACAGATGCAGCTGGTCGATGTTACAGATACAGCTGGGAAACGGTTCCAAAAATCCCTGTTGACGATACTTCTGTCTCGTATTTGGCTTCCTCTTCTATCTCTAGTCTGGCCATTTCCCCCCCCCCCCCCCCCGTCAAAGCCATCACCAGGGGATGGTGTACTAGAGTCTTGATCAGTTATGGCTCATTAACCCTGAATCAAACAGTCAGCTATGAGTCGCTGACTCCTCATGTGGTATCATACCTCCTGGCCCCCATTAGTCCCACACTTCTGCTGACTTTTCACAAGACAAGAATAGACAACTCTGTGCAAATGAAGAAGAAGCGCATCTGCGACTAGAAATAGCTCCCACTGAATTAATAATACATGAGCTCTTCTGGAACTAATTTCCTTGAGTCTGTTCAATGAGATCTTTGGCTATCGTGCTATGTTCAATGAGATCTTTGGCTATCGTGCTATGTTCAATGAGATCTTTGACTATCGTGCTATGTTAAATGAGATGTCTGGCTATCATGCTCTGTTAAATGATATCTTTGGCTATGTGCTCTGTTAAATTAGATCTCGGCTATCGTGCTCTTGTAATTGATATCTTTGGCTATCGTGCTCTGTTAAATTAGATCTCGACTATTGTGGTCTGTTAAATGAGATGTCTGGCTATCGTGCTCTTGTAATTGATATCTTTGACTATCGTGCTCTGTTAAATGAGATCTCTGACTATCGTGCTCTGTTAAATGAGATGTCTGACTATCGTGCTCTGTTAAATGAGATGTCTGACTATCGTGCGCTGTTAAATGAGATCTCTGACTATCGTGCTCTGTTAAATGAGATCTCTGACTATCGTGCTCTGTTAAATGAGGTCTCTGACTATCGTGCTCTGTTAAATAAGGTCTCTGACTATCGTGCTCTGTTAAATGATATCTTTGGCTATCGTGCGCTGTTAAATGAGGTCTCTGACTATCGTGCTCTGTTAAATGAGGTCTCTGACTATCGTGCTCTGTTAAATGAGGTCTCTGACTATCGTGCTCTGTTAAATGAGGTCTCTGACTATCGTGCTCTGTTAAATGATATCTTTGGCTATCGAGCGCTGTTAAATGAGGTCTCTGACTATCGTGCTCTGTTAGATGATATCTTTGGCTATCGTGCGCTGTTAAATGAGGTATCTGACTATCGTGCTCTGTTAAATGATATCTTTGACTATCGTGCGCTGTTAAATGAGGTCTCTGACTATCGTGCTCTGTTAGATGATATCTTTGACTATCGTGGTTTAGTCAAATAGATCTCCAGCTGTCGGTCTTGTATACCTGCATGTGTAGGTGTGTATCATTAAATTCAAATGTCAGAACACCTGCAAACTACTGAAAAAGACCCAATTAAGAAAAGAAAAACATGTCGCGATCGTGGCAGACGAATCCGTCCTTCTTCTTGTTCTTCTGCATTCGAGTCTTATTATCATTCGACTCTTATTATCATTCGACTCTTATTATCATTCGACTCTTATTATCACTCGACTCTTATTATCATTCGACTCTTATTATCATTCGACCTTGACTCTTGTTTTGTATTAAGATGGAGGGGTCAGAACAACATCATGAGACACGATGAGCTGGTCACATGGTAGGTACCCGTATCTGTGTGTCCTGATTTTTCCCCTAAACCTGCGCCGTGGCTGACACACTCCGTCTTCGGCAGGCTGGATCTTATTTTGATTTAGGAGTTTTCCTTCTAGTAGAGTGGACGCCGTCCAGGGGCTGTTAGGCCCACTCAGCCCGCCAACCCTGCCCGTGGTTTCTGTCTGTTCTTCCATAGCCTTTCATTCTCACCATGCTAACTGCTAGACACCAGTGGTTTGTGTTCCGGGGTGTCCTTCCCCGTGGATAGAGCTTTAGAAGCCGTCAAATTGTAGCGTTTACACTACGTGTTCATGGGAACTGAGTGCCTTCTCTCCTGGTATCTGGGTAGTGAGATCGGATGGACTCTTCTCCTGGTATCTGGGTAGTGAGATCAGATGTATTCCTCTCCTGGTATCTGGGTAGTGAGATCAGATGGATTCCTCTCCTGGTATCTGGGTAGTGAGATCAGATGTATTCCTCTCCTGGTATCTGGGTAGTGAGATCAGATGTATTCCTCTCCTGGTATCTGGGTAGTGAGATCAGATGGATTCCTCTCCTGGTATCTGGGTAGTGAGATCAGATGGATTCCTCTCCTGGTATGTGGGTAGTGAGATCAGATGGCTTCCTCTCCTGGTATCTGGGTGGTGAGACCTGATGGGTTCCTCTCCTGGTATCCTGGTGGTGAGACCTGATGGATTCCTCTCCTGGTATTCGGGTGGTGAGACCTGATGTATTCCTCTCCTGGTATCTGGGTAGTGAGATCAGATGTATTCCTCTCCTGGTATCTGGGTAGTGAGATCAGATGGACTCCTCTCCTGGTATCTGGGTAGTGATATCAGATGGATTCCTCTCCTGGTATCTTGGTAGTGAGAACAGATGGACTCATCTCCTGTTATCTGGGTAGTGATATCAGATGGATTCCTCTCTTGGTATCTGGGTAGTGAGATCAGATGGATTCCTCTCCTGGTATCTGGGTAGTGAGATCAGATGGACTCCTCTCCTGTTATCTGGGTAGTGATATCAGATGGATTCCTCTCCTGGTATCTGGGTAGTGAGATCAGATGGATTCCTCTCCTGGTATCTGGGTAGTGAGATCAGATGGATTCCTCTCCTGGCATCTGGGTAGTGAGATCAGATGGATTCCTCTCCTGGTATCTGGGTAGTGAGATCAGATGGATTCCTCTCCTGGTATCTGGGTAGTGAGATCAGATGGATTCCTCTCCTGGTATGTGGGTAGTGAGATCAGATGGATTCCTCTCCTGGTATCTGGGTAGTGAGATTAGATGGATTCCTCTCCTGGTATCTGGGTTGTGAGATCGGATGGATTCCTCTCCTGGTATCTGGGTAGTGAGATCGGATGGATTCCTCTCCTGGTATCTGGGTAGTGAGATCAGATGGATTCCTCTCCTGGTATCTGAGTAGTGAGATCAGATGGATTCCTCTCCTGGTATCTGGTAAGTGAGATCAGATGGATTCTTCTCCTGGTATGTGGGTAGTGAGATCAGATGGATTCCTCTCCTGGTATCTGGGTAGTGAGATCAGATGGATTCCTCTCCTGGTATCTGGGTAGTGAGATTAGTTGGATTCCTCTCCTGGTATCTGGGTAGTGAGATCGGATGGATTCCTCTCCTGGTATCTGGGTAGTGAGATCAGATGGATTCCTCTCCTGGTATCTGGGTAGTGAGATCAGATGGATTCCTCTCCTGGTATCTGGGTAGTGAGATCAGATGGATTCCTCTCCTGGTATCTGGGTAGTGAGATCAGATGGACTCCTCTCCTGGTATCTGGGTAGTGATATCAGATGGATTCCTCTCCTGGTATCTGGGTAGTGAGATCAGATGGACTCATCTCCTGGTATCTGGGTAGTGATATCAGATGGATTCCTCTCCTGGTATCTGGGTAGTGAGATCAGATGGACTCCTCTCCTGGTATCTGGGTAGTGAGATCAGATGGATTCCTCTCCTGGTATCTGGGTAGTGAGATCGGATGGATTCCTCTCCTGGTATCTGGGTAGTGAGATCAGATGGATTCCTCTCATGGTATCTGGGTAGTGAGATCAGATGGATTCCTCTCCTGGTATCTGGGTAGTGAGATCAGATGGATTCCTCTCCTGGTATCTGGGTAGTGAGATCGGATGGATTCCTCTCCTGGTATCTGGGTAGTGAGATCAGATGGATTCCTCTCCTGGTATCTGGGTAGTGAAATCTGATGGGTTCCTCTCCTGGTATCTGGGTACTGAGATCAGATGGATTCCTCTCCTGGTATGTGGGTAGTGAGATCAGATGGATTCCTCTCCTGGTATCTGGGTAGTGAGATTAGATGGATTCCTCTCCTGGTATCTGGGTAGTGAGATTAGATGGATTCCTCTCCTGGTATCTGGGTAGTGAGATTAGATGGATTCCTCTCCTGGTATCTGGGTAGTGAGATCAGATGGATTCCTCTCCTGGTATGTGGGTAGTGAGATCAGATGGCTTCCTCTCCTGGTATCTGGGTGGTGAGACCTGATGGGTTCCTCTCCTGGTATCCTGGTGGTGAGACCTGATGGATTCCTCTCCTGGTATTCGGGTGGTGAGACCTGATGTATTCCTCTCCTGGTATCTGGGTAGTGAGATCAGATGTATTCCTCTCCTGGTATCTGGGTAGTGAGATCAGATGGACTCCTCTCCTGGTATCTGGGTAGTGATATCAGATGGATTCCTCTCCTGGTATCTTGGTAGTGAGAACAGATGGACCCATCTCCTGTTATCTGGGTAGTGATATCAGATGGATTCCTCTCTTGGTATCTGGGTAGTGAGATCAGATGGATTCCTCTCCTGGTATCTGGGTAGTGAGATCAGATGGACTCCTCTCCTGTTATCTGGGTAGTGATATCAGATGGATTCCTCTCCTGGTATCTGGGTAGTGAGATCAGATGGATTCCTCTCCTGGTATCTGGGTAGTGAGATCAGATGGATTCCTCTCCTGGCATCTGGGTAGTGAGATCAGATGGATTCCTCTCCTGGTATCTGGGTAGTGAGATCAGATGGATTCCTCTCCTGGTATCTGGGTAGTGAGATCAGATGGATTCCTCTCCTGGTATGTGGGTAGTGAGATCAGATGGATTCCTCTCCTGGTATCTGGGTAGTGAGATTAGATGGATTCCTCTCCTGGTATCTGGGTTGTGAGATCGGATGGATTCCTCTCCTGGTATCTGGGTAGTGAGATCGGATGGATTCCTCTCCTGGTATCTGGGTAGTGAGATCAGATGGATTCCTCTCCTGGTATCTGGGTAGTGAGATCAGATGGATTCCTCTCCTGGTATCTGGGTAGTGAGATCAGATGGATTCTTCTCCTGGTATGTGGGTAGTGAGATCAGATGGATTCCTCTCCTGGTATCTGGGTAGTGAGATCAGATGGATTCCTCTCCTGGTATCTGGGTAGTGAGATTAGTTGGATTCCTCTCCTGGTATCTGGGTAGTGAGATCGGATGGATTCCTCTCCTGGTATCTGGGTAGTGAGATCAGATGGATTCCTCTCCTGGTATCTGGGTAGTGAGATCAGATGGATTCCTCTCCTGGTATCTGGGTAGTGAGATCAGATGGATTCCTCTCCTGGTATCTGGGTAGTGAGATCAGATGGACTCCTCTCCTGGTATCTGGGTAGTGATATCAGATGGATTCCTCTCCTGGTATCTGGGTAGTGAGATCAGATGGACTCATCTCCTGGTATCTGGGTAGTGATATCAGATGGATTCCTCTCCTGGTATCTGGGTAGTGAGATCAGATGGACTCCTCTCCTGGTATCTGGGTAGTGAGATCAGATGGATTCCTCTCCTGGTATCTGGGTAGTGAGATCGGATGGATTCCTCTCCTGGTATCTGGGTAGTGAGATCAGATGGATTCCTCTCATGGTATCTGGGTAGTGAGATCAGATGGATTCCTCTCCTGGTATCTGGGTAGTGAGATCAGATGGATTCCTCTCCTGGTATCTGGGTAGTGAGATCGGATGGATTCCTCTCCTGGTATCTGGGTAGTGAGATCAGATGGATTCCTCTCCTGGTATCTGGGTAGTGAAATCTGATGGGTTCCTCTCCTGGTATCTGGGTACTGAGATCAGATGGATTCCTCTCCTGGTATGTGGGTAGTGAGATCAGATGGATTCCTCTCCTGGTATCTGGGTAGTGAGATTAGATGGATTCCTCTCCTGGTATCTGGGTAGTGAGATTAGATGGATTCCTCTCCTGGTATCTGGGTAGTGAGATCAGATGGATTCCTCTCCTGGTATCTGGGTAGTGAGATCAGATGTATTCCTCTCCTGGTATCTGGGTAGTGAGATCAGATGTATTCCTCTCCTGGTATCTGGGTAGTGAGATCAGATGGATTCCTCTCCTGGTATCTGGGTAGTGAGATCAGATGGATTCCTCTCCTGGTATGTGGGTAGTGAGATCAGATGGCTTCCTCTCCTGGTATCTGGGTGGTGAGACCTGATGGGTTCCTCTCCTGGTATCCTGGTGGTGAGACCTGATGGATTCCTCTCCTGGTATTCGGGTGGTGAGACCTGATGTATTCCTCTCCTGGTATCTGGGTAGTGAGATCAGATGTATTCCTCTCCTGGTATCTGGGTAGTGAGATCAGATGGACTCCTCTCCTGGTATCTGGGTAGTGATATCAGATGGATTCCTCTCCTGGTATCTTGGTAGTGAGAACAGATGGACTCATCTCCTGTTATCTGGGTAGTGATATCAGATGGATTCCTCTCTTGGTATCTGGGTAGTGAGATCAGATGGATTCCTCTCCTGGTATCTGGGTAGTGAGATCAGATGGACTCCTCTCCTGTTATCTGGGTAGTGATATCAGATGGATTCCTCTCCTGGTATCTGGGTAGTGAGATTAGATGGATTCCTCTCCTGGTATCTGGGTAGTGAGATCAGATGGATTCCTCTCCTGGCATCTGGGTAGTGAGATCAGATGGATTCCTCTCCTGGTATCTGGGTAGTGAGATCAGATGGATTCCTCTCCTGGTATCTGGGTAGTGAGATCAGATGGATTCCTCTCCTGGTATGTGGGTAGTGAGATCAGATGGATTCCTCTCCTGGTATCTGGGTAGTGAGATTAGATGGATTCCTCTCCTGGTATCTGGGTTGTGAGATCGGATGGATTCCTCTCCTGGTATCTGGGTAGTGAGATCGGATAGATTCCTCTCCTGGTATCTGGGTAGTGAGATCAGATGGATTCCTCTCCTGGTATCTGGGTAGTGAGATCAGATGGATTCCTCTCCTGGTATCTGGGTAGTGAGATCAGATGGATTCCTCTCCTGGTATGTGGGTAGTGAGATCAGATGGATTCCTCTCCTGGTATCTGGGTAGTGAGATCAGATGGATTCCTCTCCTGGTATCTGGGTAGTGAGATTAGTTGGATTCCTCTCCTGGTATCTGGGTAGTGAGATCGGATGGATTCCTCTCCTGGTATCTGGGTAGTGAGATCAGATGGATTCCTCTCCTGGTATCTGGGTAGTGAGATCAGATGGATTCCTCTCCTGGTATCTGGGTAGTGAGATCAGATGGATTCCTCTCCTGGTATCTGGGTAGTGAGATCAGATGGACTCCTCTCCTGGTATCTGGGTAGTGATATCAGATGGATTCCTCTCCTGGTATCTGGGTAGTGAGATCAGATGGACTCATCTCCTGGTATCTGGGTAGTGATATCAGATGGATTCCTCTCCTGGTATCTGGGTAGTGAGATCAGATGGACTCCTCTCCTGGTATCTGGGTAGTGAGATCAGATGGATTCCTCTCCTGGTATCTGGGTAGTGAGATCGGATGGATTCCTCTCATGGTATCTGGGTAGTGAGATCAGATGGATTCCTCTCATGGTATCTGGGTAGTGAGATCGGATGGATTCCTCTCCTGGTATCTGGGTAGTGAGATCAGATGGATTCCTCTCCTGGTATCTGGGTAGTGAGATCGGATGGATTCCTCTCCTGGTATCTGGGTAGTGAGATCAGATGGATTCCTCTCCTGGTATCTGGGTAGTGAAATCTGATGGGTTCCTCTCCTGGTATCTGGGTACTGAGATCAGATGGATTCCTCTCCTGGTATGTGGGTAGTGAGATCAGATGGATTCCTCTCCTGGTATCTGGGTAGTGAGATTAGATGGATTCCTCTCCTGGTATCTGGGTAGTGAGATTAGATGGATTCCTCTCCTGGTATCTGGGTAGTGAGATCAGATGGACTCATCTCCTGGTATCTGGGTAGTGAGATCAGATGGATTCCTCTCCTGGTATCTGGGTAGTGAGATCAGATGGATTCCTCTCCTGGTATCTGGGTAGTGAGATCAGATGGATTCCTCTCCTGGCATCTGGGTAGTGAGATCAGATGGATTCCTCTCCTGGTATCTGGGTAGTGAGATCAGATGGATTCCTCTCCTGGTATCTGGGTAGTGAGATCAGATGGATTCCTCTCCTGGTATGTGGGTAGTGAGATCAGATGGATTCCTCTCCTGGTATCTGGGTAGTGAGATTAGATGGATTCCTCTCCTGGTATCTGGGTTGTGAGATTAGATGGATTCCTCTCCTGGTATCTGGGTAGTGAGATTAGTTGGATTCCTCTCCTGGTATCTGGGTAGTGAGATCAGATGGATTCCTCTCCTGGTATCTGGGTAGTGAGATCGGATGGATTCCTCTCCTGGTATCTGGGTAGTGAGATCAGATGGATTCCTCTCCTGGTATCTGGGTAGTGAGATCAGATGGATTCCTCTCCTGGTATCTGGGTAGTGAGATCAGATGGATTCCTCTCCTGGTATGTGGGTAGGGAGATCAGATGGATTCCTCTCCTGGTATCTGGGTAGTGAGATCAGATGGATTCCTCTCCTGGTATCTGGGTAGTGAGATTAGTTGGATTCCTCTCCTGGTATCTGGGTAGTGAGATTAGTTGGATTCCTCTCCTGGTATCTGGGTAGTGAGATTAGTTGGATTCCTCTCCTGGTATCTGGGTAGTGAGATCAGATGGACTCCTCTCCTGGTATCTGGGTAGTGATATCAGATGGATTCCTCTCCTGGTATCTGGGTAGTGAGATCAGATGGACTCATCTCCTGGTATCTGGGTAGTGATATCAGATGGATTCCTCTCCTGGTATCTGGGTAGTGAGATCAGATGGACTCCTCTCCTGGTATCTGGGTAGTGAGATCAGATGGATTCCTCTCCTGGTATCTGGGTAGTGAGATTGGATGGATTCCTCTCCTGGTATCTGGGTAGTGAGATCAGATGGATTCCTCTCATGGTATCTGGGTAGTGAGATCAGATGGATTCCTCTCCTGGTATCTGGGTAGTGAGATCGGATGGATTCCTCTCCTGGTATCTGGGTAGTGAGATCAGATGGATTCCTCTCCTGGTATCTGGGTAGTGAAATCTGATGGGTTCCTCTCCTGGTATCTGGGTACTGAGATCAGATGGATTCCTCTCCTGGTATGTGGGTAGTGAGATCAGATGGATTCCTCTCCTGGTATCTGGGTAGTGAGATTAGATGGATTCCTCTCCTGGTATCTGGGTAGTGAGATTAGATGGATTCCTCTCCTGGTATCTGGGTAGTGAGATCAGATGGACTCATCTCCTGGTATGTGGGTAGTGATATCAGATGGATTCCTCTCCTGGTATCTGGGTAGTGAGATCAGATGGATTCCTCTCCTGGTATCTGGGTAGTGAGATCAGATGGATTCCTCTCCTGTTATCTGGGTAGTGAGATCGGATGGATTCCTCTCCTGGTATCTGGGTAGTGAGATCAGATGGATTTCTCTCCTGGTATCTGGGTGGTGAGACCTGATGGGTTCCTCTCCTGGTATCTGGGTAGTGAGATTAGATGGATTCCTCTCCTGGTATCTGGGTAGTGAGATCAGATGGATTCCTCTCCTGGTATCTGGGTAGTGATATCAGATGGATTCCTCTCCTGGTATCTGGGTAGTGAGATTAGATGGATTCCTCTCCTGGTATCTGGGTAGTGAGATCAGATGGATTCCTCTCCTGGCATCTGGGTAGTGAGATCAGATGGATTCCTCTCCTGGTATCTGGGTAGTGAGATCAGATGGATTCCTCTCCTGGTATCTGGGTAGTGAGATCAGATGGATTCCTCTCCTGGTATCTGGGTAGTGAGATCAGATGGATTCCTCTCCTGGTATCTGGGTAGTGAGATTAGATGGATTCCTCTCCTGGTATCTGGGTTGTGAGATTAGATGGATTCCTCTCCTGGTATCTGGGTAGTGAGATTAGTTGGATTCCTCTCCTGGTATCTGGGTAGTGAGATCGGATGGATTCCTCTCCTGGTATCTGGGTAGTGAGATCAGATGGATTCCTCTCCTGGTATCTGGGTAGTGATATCAGATGGATTCCTCTCCTGGTATCTGGGTAGTGAGATCAGATGGATTCCTCTCCTGGTATGTGGGTAGTGAGATCAGATGGATTCCTCTCCTGGTATCTGGGTAGTGAGATCAGATGGATTCCTCTCCTGGTATCTATGTAGTGAGATTAGTTGGATTCCTCTCCTGGTATCTGGGTAGTGAGATCGGATGGATTCCTCTCCTGGTATCTGGGTAGTGAGATCAGATGGATTCCTCTCCTGGTATCTGGGTAGTGAGATCAGATGGATTCCTCTCCTGGTATCTGGGTAGTGAGATCAGATGGATTCCTCTCCTGGTATCTGGGTAGTGAGATCAGATGGATTCCTCTCCTGGTATGTGGGTAGGGAGATCAGATGGATTCCTCTCCTGGTATCTGGGTAGTGAGATCAGATGGATTCCTCTCCTGGTATCTGGGTAGTGAGATTAGTTGGATTCCTCTCCTGGTATCTGGGTAGTGAGATTAGTTGGATTCCTCTCCTGGTATCTGGGTAGTGAGATTAGATGGATTCCTCTCCTGGTATCTGGATAGTGAGATCAGATGGATTCCTCTCCTGGTATCTGGGTAGTGAGATCAGATGGATTCCTCTCCTGGTATGTGGGTAGTGAGATCAGATGGATTCCTCTCCTGGTATCTGGGTAGTGAGATTAGATGGATTCCTCTCCTGGTATCTGGGTTGTGAGATTAGATGGATTCCTCTCCTGGTATCTGGGTAGTGAGATTAGTTGGATTCCTCTCCTGGTATCTGGGTAGTGAGATCAGATGGATTCCTCTCCTGGTATCTGGGTAGTGAGATCGGATGGATTCCTCTCCTGGTATCTGGGTAGTGAGATCAGATGGATTCCTCTCCTGGTATCTGGGTAGTGAGATCAGATGGATTCCTCTCCTGGTATCTGGGTAGTGAGATCAGATGGATTCCTCTCCTGGTATGTGGGTAGGGAGATCAGATGGATTCCTCTCCTGGTATCTGGGTAGTGAGATCAGATGGATTCCTCTCCTGGTATCTGGGTAGTGAGATTAGTTGGATTCCTCTCCTGGTATCTGGGTAGTGAGATTAGTTGGATTCCTCTCCTGGTATCTGGGTAGTGAGATTAGTTGGATTCCTCTCCTGGTATCTGGGTAGTGAGATCAGATGGACTCCTCTCCTGGTATCTGGGTAGTGATATCAGATGGATTCCTCTCCTGGTATCTGGGTAGTGAGATCAGATGGACTCATCTCCTGGTATCTGGGTAGTGATATCAGATGGATTCCTCTCCTGGTATCTGGGTAGTGAGATCAGATGGACTCCTCTCCTGTTATCTGGGTAGTGATATCAGATGGATTCCTCTCCTGGTATCTGGGTAGTGAGATTAGATGGATTCCTCTCCTGGTATCTGGGTAGTGAGATCAGATGGATTCCTCTCCTGGCATCTGGGTAGTGAGATCAGATGGATTCCTCTCCTGGTATCTGGGTAGTGAGATCAGATGGATTCCTCTCCTGGTATCTGGGTAGTGAGATCAGATGGACTCATCTCCTGGTATCTGGGTAGTGAGATCAGATGGATTCCTCTCCTGGTATCTGGGTAGTGAGATCAGATGGACTCCTCTCCTGTTATCTGGGTAGTGATATCAGATGGATTCCTCTCCTGGTATCTGGGTAGTGAGATTAGATGGATTCCTCTCCTGGTATCTGGGTAGTGAGATCAGATGGATTCCTCTCCTGGCATCTGGGTAGTGAGATCAGATGGATTCCTCTCCTGGTATCTGGGTAGTGAGATCAGATGGATTCCTCTCCTGGTATCTGGGTAGTGAGATCAGATGGATTCCTCTCCTGGTATGTGGGTAGTGAGATCAGATGGATTCCTCTCCTGGTATCTGGGTAGTGAGATTAGATGGATTCCTCTCCTGGTATCTGGGTTGTGAGATCGGATGGATTCCTCTCCTGGTATCTGGGTAGTGAGATCGGATGGATTCCTCTCCTGGTATCTGGGTAGTGAGATCAGATGGATTCCTCTCCTGGTATCTGGGTAGTGAGATCAGATGGATTCCTCTCCTGGTATCTGGGTAGTGAGATTAGTTGGATTCCTCTCCTGGTATCTGGGTAGTGAGATCGGATGGATTCCTCTCCTGGTATCTGGGTAGTGAGATCAGATGGATTCCTCTCCTGGTATCTGGGTAGTGAGATCAGATGGATTCCTCTCCTGGTATCTGGGTAGTGAGATCAGATGGATTCCTCTCCTGGTATCTGGGTAGTGAGATCAGATGGACTCCTCTCCTGGTATCTGGGTAGTGATATCAGATGGATTCCTCTCCTGGTATCTGGGTAGTGAGATCAGATGGACTCATCTCCTGGTATCTGGGTAGTGATATCAGATGGATTCCTCTCCTGGTATCTGGGTAGTGAGATCAGATGGACTCCTCTCCTGGTATCTGGGTAGTGAGATCAGATGGATTCCTCTCCTGGTATCTGGGTAGTGAGATCGGATGGATTCCTCTCCTGGTATCTGGGTAGTGAGATCAGATGGATTCCTCTCATGGTATCTGGGTAGTGAGATCAGATGGATTCCTCTCCTGGTATCTGGGTAGTGAGATCAGATGGATTCCTCTCCTGGTATCTGGGTAGTGAGATCGGATGGATTCCTCTCCTGGTATCTGGGTAGTGAGATCAGATGGATTCCTCTCCTGGTATCTGGGTAGTGAAATCTGATGGGTTCCTCTCCTGGTATCTGGGTACTGAGATCAGATGGATTCCTCTCCTGGTATGTGGGTAGTGAGATCAGATGGATTCCTCTCCTGGTATCTGGGTAGTGAGATTAGATGGATTCCTCTCCTGGTATCTGGGTAGTGAGATTAGATGGATTCCTCTCCTGGTATCTGGGTAGTGAGATCAGATGGATTCCTCTCCTGGTATCTGGGTAGTGAGATCAGATGTATTCCTCTCCTGGTATCTGGGTAGTGAGATCAGATGTATTCCTCTCCTGGTATCTGGGTAGTGAGATCAGATGGATTCCTCTCCTGGTATCTGGGTAGTGAGATCAGATGGATTCCTCTCCTGGTATGTGGGTAGTGAGATCAGATGGCTTCCTCTCCTGGTATCTGGGTGGTGAGACCTGATGGGTTCCTCTCCTGGTATCCTGGTGGTGAGACCTGATGGATTCCTCTCCTGGTATTCGGGTGGTGAGACCTGATGTATTCCTCTCCTGGTATCTGGGTAGTGAGATCAGATGTATTCCTCTCCTGGTATCTGGGTAGTGAGATCAGATGGACTCCTCTCCTGGTATCTGGGTAGTGATATCAGATGGATTCCTCTCCTGGTATCTTGGTAGTGAGAACAGATGGACTCATCTCCTGTTATCTGGGTAGTGATATCAGATGGATTCCTCTCTTGGTATCTGGGTAGTGAGATCAGATGGATTCCTCTCCTGGTATCTGGGTAGTGAGATCAGATGGACTCCTCTCCTGTTATCTGGGTAGTGATATCAGATGGATTCCTCTCCTGGTATCTGGGTAGTGAGATTAGATGGATTCCTCTCCTGGTATCTGGGTAGTGAGATCAGATGGATTCCTCTCCTGGCATCTGGGTAGTGAGATCAGATGGATTCCTCTCCTGGTATCTGGGTAGTGAGATCAGATGGATTCCTCTCCTGGTATCTGGGTAGTGAGATCAGATGGATTCCTCTCCTGGTATGTGGGTAGTGAGATCAGATGGATTCCTCTCCTGGTATCTGGGTAGTGAGATTAGATGGATTCCTCTCCTGGTATCTGGGTTGTGAGATCGGATGGATTCCTCTCCTGGTATCTGGGTAGTGAGATCGGATGGATTCCTCTCCTGGTATCTGGGTAGTGAGATCAGATGGATTCCTCTCCTGGTATCTGGGTAGTGAGATCAGATGGATTCCTCTCCTGGTATCTGGGTAGTGAGATCAGATGGATTCCTCTCCTGGTATGTGGGTAGTGAGATCAGATGGATTCCTCTCCTGGTATCTGGGTAGTGAGATCAGATGGATTCCTCTCCTGGTATCTGGGTAGTGAGATTAGTTGGATTCCTCTCCTGGTATCTGGGTAGTGAGATCGGATGGATTCCTCTCCTGGTATCTGGGTAGTGAGATCAGATGGATTCCTCTCCTGGTATCTGGGTAGTGAGATCAGATGGATTCCTCTCCTGGTATCTGGGTAGTGAGATCAGATGGATTCCTCTCCTGGTATCTGGGTAGTGAGATCAGATGGACTCCTCTCCTGGTATCTGGGTAGTGATATCAGATGGATTCCTCTCCTGGTATCTGGGTAGTGAGATCAGATGGACTCATCTCCTGGTATCTGGGTAGTGATATCAGATGGATTCCTCTCCTGGTATCTGGGTAGTGAGATCAGATGGACTCCTCTCCTGGTATCTGGGTAGTGAGATCAGATGGATTCCTCTCCTGGTATCTGGGTAGTGAGATCGGATGGATTCCTCTCCTGGTATCTGGGTAGTGAGATCAGATGGATTCCTCTCATGGTATCTGGGTAGTGAGATCAGATGGATTCCTCTCCTGGTATCTGGGTAGTGAGATCAGATGGATTCCTCTCCTGGTATCTGGGTAGTGAGATCGGATGGATTCCTCTCCTGGTATCTGGGTAGTGAGATCAGATGGATTCCTCTCCTGGTATCTGGGTAGTGAAATCTGATGGGTTCCTCTCCTGGTATCTGGGTACTGAGATCAGATGGATTCCTCTCCTGGTATGTGGGTAGTGAGATCAGATGGATTCCTCTCCTGGTATCTGGGTAGTGAGATTAGATGGATTCCTCTCCTGGTATCTGGGTAGTGAGATTAGATGGATTCCTCTCCTGGTATCTGGGTAGTGAGATCAGATGGATTCCTCTCCTGGTATCTGGGTAGTGAGATCAGATGTATTCCTCTCCTGGTATCTGGGTAGTGAGATCAGATGTATTCCTCTCCTGGTATCTGGGTAGTGAGATCAGATGGATTCCTCTCCTGGTATCTGGGTAGTGAGATCGGATGGATTCCTCTCCTGGTATCTGGGTAGTGAGATCAGATGGATTCCTCTCCTGGTATCTGGGTAGTGAGATCAGATGGATTCCTCTCCTGGTATCTGGGTAGTGAGATCAGATGGATTCCTCTCCTGGTATGTGGGTAGGGAGATCAGATGGATTCCTCTCCTGGTATCTGGGTAGTGAGATCAGATGGATTCCTCTCCTGGTATCTGGGTAGTGAGATTAGTTGGATTCCTCTCCTGGTATCTGGGTAGTGAGATTAGTTGGATTCCTCTCCTGGTATCTGGGTAGTGAGATTAGTTGGATTCCTCTCCTGGTATCTGGGTAGTGAGATCAGATGGACTCCTCTCCTGGTATCTGGGTAGTGATATCAGATGGATTCCTCTCCTGGTATCTGGGTAGTGAGATCAGATGGACTCATCTCCTGGTATCTGGGTAGTGATATCAGATGGATTCCTCTCCTGGTATCTGGGTAGTGAGATCAGATGGACTCCTCTCCTGGTATCTGGGTAGTGAGATCAGATGGATTCCTCTCCTGGTATCTGGGTAGTGAGATTGGATGGATTCCTCTCCTGGTATCTGGGTAGTGAGATCAGATGGATTCCTCTCATGGTATCTGGGTAGTGAGATCAGATGGATTCCTCTCCTGGTATCTGGGTAGTGAGATCGGATGGATTCCTCTCCTGGTATCTGGGTAGTGAGATCAGATGGATTCCTCTCCTGGTATCTGGGTAGTGAAATCTGATGGGTTCCTCTCCTGGTATCTGGGTACTGAGATCAGATGGATTCCTCTCCTGGTATGTGGGTAGTGAGATCAGATGGATTCCTCTCCTGGTATCTGGGTAGTGAGATTAGATGGATTCCTCTCCTGGTATCTGGGTAGTGAGATTAGATGGATTCCTCTCCTGGTATCTGGGTAGTGAGATCAGATGGACTCATCTCCTGGTATGTGGGTAGTGATATCAGATGGATTCCTCTCCTGGTATCTGGGTAGTGAGATCAGATGGATTCCTCTCCTGGTATCTGGGTAGTGAGATCAGATGGATTCCTCTCCTGTTATCTGGGTAGTGAGATCGGATGGATTCCTCTCCTGGTATCTGGGTAGTGAGATCAGATGGATTTCTCTCCTGGTATCTGGGTGGTGAGACCTGATGGGTTCCTCTCCTGGTATCTGGGTAGTGAGATTAGATGGATTCCTCTCCTGGTATCTGGGTAGTGAGATCAGATGGATTCCTCTCCTGGTATCTGGGTAGTGATATCAGATGGATTCCTCTCCTGGTATCTGGGTAGTGAGATTAGATGGATTCCTCTCCTGGTATCTGGGTAGTGAGATCAGATGGATTCCTCTCCTGGCATCTGGGTAGTGAGATCAGATGGATTCCTCTCCTGGTATCTGGGTAGTGAGATCAGATGGATTCCTCTCCTGGTATCTGGGTAGTGAGATCAGATGGATTCCTCTCCTGGTATCTGGGTAGTGAGATCAGATGGATTCCTCTCCTGGTATCTGGGTAGTGAAATTAGATGGATTCCTCTCCTGGTATCTGGGTTGTGAGATTAGATGGATTCCTCTCCTGGTATCTGGGTAGTGAGATTAGTTGGATTCCTCTCCTGGTATCTGGGTAGTGAGATCGGATGGATTCCTCTCCTGGTATCTGGGTAGTGAGATCAGATGGATTCCTCTCCTGGTATCTGGGTAGTGATATCAGATGGATTCCTCTCCTGGTATCTGGGTAGTGAGATCAGATGGATTCCTCTCCTGGTATGTGGGTAGTGAGATCAGATGGATTCCTCTCCTGGTATCTGGGTAGTGAGATCAGATGGATTCCTCTCCTGGTATCTATGTAGTGAGATTAGTTGGATTCCTCTCCTGGTATCTGGGTAGTGAGATCGGATGGATTCCTCTCCTGGTATCTGGGTAGTGAGATCAGATGGATTCCTCTCCTGGTATCTGGGTAGTGAGATCAGATGGATTCCTCTCCTGGTATCTGGGTAGTGAGATCAGATGGATTCCTCTCCTGGTATCTGGGTAGTGAGATCAGATGGACTCCTCTCCTGGTATCTGGGTAGTGATATCAGATGGATTCCTCTCCTGGTATCTGGGTAGTGAGATCAGATGGACTCATCTCCTGGTATCTGGGTAGTGATATCAGATGGATTCCTCTCCTGGTATCTGGGTAGTGAGATCAGATGGACTCCTCTCCTGGTATCTGGGTAGTGAGATCAGATGGATTCCTCTCCTGGTATCTGGGTAGTGAGATAGGATGGATTCCTCTCCTGGTATCTGGGTAGTGAGATCAGATGGATTCCTCTCATGGTATCTGGGTAGTGAGATCAGATGGATTCCTCTCCTGGTATCTGGGTAGTGAGATCAGATGGATTCCTCTCCTGGTATCTGGGTAGTGAGATCGGATGGATTCCTCTCCTGGTATCTGGGTAGTGAGATCAGATGGATTCCTCTCCTGGTATCTGGGTAGTGAAATCTGATGGGTTCCTCTCCTGGTATCTGGGTAGTGAGATCAGATGGATTCCTCTCCTGGTATCTGGGTAGTGAAATCTGATGGGTTCCTCTCCTGGTATCTGGGTACTGAGATCAGATGGATTCCTCTCCTGGTATGTGGGTAGTGAGATCAGATGGATTCCTCTCCTGGTATCTGGGTAGTGAGATTAGATGGATTCCTCTCCTGGTATCTGGGTAGTGAGATTAGATGGATTCCTCTCCTGGTATCTGTGTAGTGAGATCAGATGGACTCATCTCCTGGTATGTGGGTAGTGATATCAGATGGATTCCTCTCCTGGTATCTGGGTAGTGAGATCAGATGGATTCCTCTCCTGGTATCTGGGTAGTGAGATCAGATGGATTCCTCTCCTGGTATCTGGGTAGTGAGATCGGATGGATTCCTCTCCTGGTATCTGGGTAGTGAGATCAGATGGATTTCTCTCCTGGTATCTGGGTGGTGAGACCTGATGGGTTCCTCTCCTGGTATCTGGGTAGAGAGATTAGATGGATTCCTCTCCTGGTATCTGGGTAGTGAGATTAGTTGGATTCCTCTCCTGGTATCTGGGTAGTGAGATCGGATGGATTCCTCTCCTGGTATCTGGGTAGTGAGATCAGATGGATTCCTCTCCTGGTATCTGGGTAGTGAGATCAGATGGATTCCTCTCCTGGTATCTGGGTAGTGAGATCAGATGGATTCCTCTCCTGGTATCTGGGTAGTGAGATCAGATGGACTCCTCTCCTGGTATCTGGGTAGTGATATCAGATGGATTCCTCTCCTGGTATCTGGGTAGTGAGATCAGATGGACTCATCTCCTGGTATCTGGGTAGTGATATCAGATGGATTCCTCTCCTGGTATCTGGGTATTGAGATCAGATGGACTCCTCTCCTGGTATCTGGGTAGTGAGATCAGATGGATTCCTCTCCTGGTATCTGGGTAGTGAGATCGGATGGATTCCTCTCCTGGTATCTGGGTAGTGAGATCAGATGGATTCCTCTCATGGTATCTGGGTAGTGAGATCAGATGGATTCCTCTCCTGGTATCTGGGTAGTGAGATCAGATGGATTCCTCTCCTGGTATCTGGGTAGTGAGATCGGATGGATTCCTCTCCTGGTATCTGGGTAGTGAGATCAGATGGATTCCTCTACTGGTATCTGGGTAGTGAAATCTGATGGGTTCCTCTCCTGGTATCTGGGTACTGAGATCAGATGGATTCCTCTCCTGGTATGTGGGTAGTGAGATCAGATGGATTCCTCTCCTGGTATCTGGGTAGTGAGATCAGATGGATTCCTCTCCTGGTATGTGGGTAGTGAGATCAGATGGATTCCTCTCCTGGTATCTGGGTAGTGAGATTAGATGGATTCCTCTCCTGGTATCTGGGTTGTGAGATTAGATGGATTCCTCTCCTGGTATCTGGGTAGTGAGATTAGTTGGATTCCTCTCCTGGTATCTGGGTAGTGAGATCGGATGGATTCCTCTCCTGGTATCTGGGTAGTGAGATCAGATGGATTCCTCTCCTGGTATCTGGGTAGTGAGATCAGATGGATTCCTCTCCTGGTATCTGGGTAGTGAGATCAGATGGATTCCTCTCCTGGTATCTGGGTAGTGAGATCAGATGGACTCCTCTCCTGGTATCTGGGTAGTGATATCAGATGGATTCCTCTCCTGGTATCTGGGTAGTGAGATCAGATGGACTCATCTCCTGGTATCTGGGTAGTGATATCAGATGGATTCCTCTCCTGGTATCTGGGTAGTGAGATCAGATGGACTCCTCTCCTGGTATCTGGGTAGTGAGATCAGATGGATTCCTCTCCTGGTATCTGGGTAGTGAGATCGGATGGATTCCTCTCCTGGTATCTGGGTAGTGAGATCAGATGGATTCCTCTCATGGTATCTGGGTAGTGAGATCAGATGGATTCCTCTCCTGGTATCTGGGTAGTGAGATCAGATGGATTCCTCTCCTGGTATCTGGGTAGTGAGATCGGATGGATTCCTCTCCTGGTATCTGGGTAGTGAGATCAGATGGATTCCTCTCCTGGTATCTGGGTAGTGAAATCTGATGGGTTCCTCTCCTGGTATCTGGGTACTGAGATCAGATGGATTCCTCTCCTGGTATGTGGGTAGTGAGATCAGATGGATTCCTCTCCTGGTATCTGGGTAGTGAGATCAGATGGATTCCTCTCCTGGTATCTGGGTTGTGAGATTAGATGGATTCCTCTCCTGGTATCTGGGTAGTGAGATCAGATGGACTCCTCTCCTGGTATCTGGGTAGTGATATCAGATGGATTCCTCTCCTGGTATCTGGGTAGTGAGATCAGATGGACTCATCTCCTGGTATGTGGGTAGTGATATCAGATGGATTCCTTTCCTGGTATCTGGGTAGTAAGATCAGATGGATTCCTCTCCTGGTATCTGGGTAGTGAGATCAGATGGATTCCTCTCCTGGTATCTGGGTAGTGAGATCGGATGGATTCCTCTCCTGGTATCTGGGTAGTGAGATCAGATGGATTTCTCTCCTGGTATCTGGGTGGTGAGACCTGATGGGTTCCTCTCCTGGTATCCGGGTGGTGAGACCTGATGGATTCCTCTCCTGGTATTCAGGTGGTGAGACCTAATGTATTCCTCTCCTGGTATCTGGGTAGTGAGATCAGATGGATTCCTCTCCTGGTATCTGGGTAGTGAGATCGGATGGATTCCTCTCCTGGTATCTAGGTCGTGAGATCAGATGGATTCCTCTCCTGGTATCTGGGTGGTGAGACCTGATGGATTCCTCTCCTGGTATCCGGGTGGTGAGACCTGATGGATTCCTCTCCTGGTATCTGGGTGGTGAGACCTGATGGATTCCTCTCCTCGTATCCGGGTGGTGAGACCTGATGGATTCTTCTCCTGGTATCTGGGTGGTGAGACCTGATGGATTCCTCTCCTGGTATCTGGGTAGTGAGACCTGATGGATTCCTCTCATGGTATCCGGGTGGTGAGACCTGATGGATTCCTCTCATGGTATCCTGGTGGTGAGACCTGATGGATTCCTCTCCTGGTATCTGGGTAGTGAGACCTGATGGATTACTCTCCTGGTATCTGGATGGTGAGACCTGATGGATTCCTCTCCTGGTATCCGGGTGGTGAGACCTGATGGATTCCTCTCATGGTATCCGGGTGGTAAGACCTAATGGATTCCTCTCACATAACGGGATACTGGAATGTGTTTGTAGTTAGGATCATCATCACTGCACACTGGGCGAATCCATAGGTGCTCACCTATCCTCCTCAAGAACCTCAACAAAATGCGACGAGAATCTTTGCCCACGTGACATATCCGCCATTGCACGGCCTGGCATCCACTGCCTGGGTAGGTTTCTGCTAACAATTTGGCCAGGTCAGCCGCCATATTTGTAGCCGTAGCCTACTTTTCGATTTGATCTACCAAACTTTCTTTAACGTGCTCGACTGCTGTTATCCGAGAGGGCTGCACACGGGATCTCCTGCTGATTGCCGTTATCCGAGAAAGCTGCACACGGGATCTCCTGCTGATTGCCGTTATCCGAGAGGGCTGCACACGGGATCTCCTGCTGATTGCCGTTATCCGAGAAAGCTGCACACGGGATCTCCTGCTGATTGCCGTTATCCGAGAGGGCTGCACACGGGATCTCCTGCTGATTGCCGTTATCCGAGAAAGCTAGACATCAGGATGTCATTACCCAAGAGATCAGGGGAGAGTAACGTCACAAGATAACCGCCGATTAGTTTCTCCCGTTTTTGAAAAAAAATCCCCCCAACCCCCAGTTTCTGATGGGGTTTGAACCCGAGTCCTTCCTGTCCTGAGGCCGATATCGTACCTGTAGACTACCCTCCTCTCCTCCCTCTACCTACTTGGGTCTACCGGAGGGGGGCATACAGGGCCGGAGAATAATGGCCGCGTGTCCAGGACAGTCGTCACGAGGTGTTTGAGTCTGAGTTTTTATTTGACCCCGAAAGAGGAAACGTTTGACCCTACCGGGATTGGAACTGGCGTTCTACAGGTTTGATGCACGAAGAGTTATCCACCCAGCCGCTCTTTGCAGTTAAAAGTCGAAAAAAGTCGGCTAAAAATGGCAGCTTTCGGGACACAATGTTAGCAAAACTCTGTCCATGCCAGAGACGGATGCGATCGGTCGAAAGACGCAGATATGGCGGCTTTGTCGTAAACTAACAACACAAGGCGTCAACAGCCACGTTATAGATGAAGAGTAAAGCTACGAGCTCAGGAGGAGCAAGTAATCTACCGATTTACAGATGAAACGCCTCAAAGACAATCAGATTTACAGATGAAACGCCTCAAATGATAATCTCATTTACAGCCTCAAAGACATTCATATTTACAGATGAAACGCCTCAAAGACAATCAGATTTACAGATGAAACGCCTCAAAGACAATCAGATTTACAGATGAAACGCCTCAAAGACAATCAGATTTACAGATGAAACGCCTCAAACGATAATCTGCTTTACAGCCTCAAAGACATTCATATTTACAGATGAAACGCCTCAAAGACAATCAAATTTACAGATGGAACGCCTCAAAGACAATCAGATTTACAGATGAAACGCCTCAAAGACATTCATATTTACAGAATAAACGCCTCAAAACAACCTTAAGTTAGTATAGAGAACATGGTGTTAGTGACCATAATTTGTTCAGACCTTCGGCACATGATTTTCCGGGTAATGTGGTCGGTATTACGCCCGTGCCGCTTTACTGCGCTCATCGTGCTTTACACGGCAGTTACCATAGGGAGCAGTCACCATAGGGAGCAGTTACCATAGGGAGTAGCTACCATAGGGAGAAGTTACCATAGGGAGCAGTTACCATAGGAAGCAGTTACCTTAGGGAGCAGTTATCATAGGAAGCAGTTACCATAGGGAGCAGTTACCATAGGGAGCAGTTACCATAGGAAGCAGTTACCTTAGGGAGCAGTTATCATAGGAAGCAGTTACCATAGGGAGCAGTTACCATAGGGAGCAGTTACCATCCTTCTAATCGCGCTCAATGTTAAATAGAAGAGGGTTGTGTATTTGATCTTCATGGGAAGACACCGATGAGGAAATCAACTAATGTATCAGTGACAAACAGCCGTGGCCCGCGCCGCTCTTGCCATCAACGGTTGTTTAGATGTAAATCTTACACCCAGAATTATTTTTGTTTTCTCTTCGCTAACTTTTAGTTTGAAACAAGCACGGCCACGGACAAAAACAAAAACAACCACACCCCCCCCCCTTTTCTCTCCCCCCCCCCCCCACCAAAAAAAAAAAAAACAGAAAAATCAAAAATCGAACTTTCAATCGATGTGTCTTCATGAAACAGAAGAAACAAACATTGCAGTTTCGAGTATTAGGCCTCTAGCAAGAAAACAACAGAACAAGAATGAATTATCAATTTGTAACGGTCCAACTCTTTTATTAACTGAAATATTCTAGTCTTTTATGTTCTTGGAATCAGTTTCACTGCAGTCGGGACTTCCCCATACCCGCCCCAGCACATGTCACAAGCAATCTGCCAAAGCGCGTTGGATGACAATTCTATTGACAAGTTCGACTTCCGTGCATCGCTAATCGGCGGCACAGGCAACAATATTATGATAATTTAAATATTATCAGAATGTGCATTTCTAAAAGAGGGGAGAGACGATTGTTGTAGAACTATATAAAGCTGACAGTATCGCACCGGACAGGGCGTGCAGTTGGTGATAACAAAGATGGCTATTCAGCTCCGGTATCACACTGAGTGTCCCCTCTTCTGGAAGAAAATAGTTAACTCTCCCACTGAGTTGTAGAAAGTAGCAACAGCGAAGAAGAGAACTGACTTCTTCATTTCTAAATGTTATGCTCTGGAAAAAGAAATAAAATAACCCAACCATGTCATGGCCTACAGGGACATAGAGTCAGTGCACAAACTTTTCGACCATTTCTACATTTTTATTAAGTATCAAAATAGTCAGCGCTATATATTGATACACCGGAAAACAAATTTTTGGGGCATGTTAAAAGACACTACAGCCTAATAAAAGTAATATTGGAAGGGAAAATACATGTTAAAAGAGGCAGAGGCAGACCAAGACTAACATGGACGAGTAACATCAAAAGTTGGACAAGTCAACCTATGACAATCTGCACCATCAAAGTAAGAAACAGAGTGCAATGGCGCTCCATGGTAGCCAACCTTCGATGCGTTGACGGCACTCAATGATGATGATGCTATATTTATCTGTCACAGTGAAAGTTCATTTGTCACTTTATTACGACATTGCATGCTGTGTGACAGACTTTACCTTACAAACAGAAAGGCACTAAAGTTCATCTCTTGTTGGGACAGAAGTTTCTCCATCACTGTGGCTTGGTTCACTCCCAGCTCAGTTTGATGGCGCTAGGCGGTGACGATGACAGTTGACACAACTAATCGCATCCAACGCTCTATCCACGGGGAAACAAACCACTGCTACCCAGCAGTTACCAGCGGGGGAAGAAAAGGCTATGGGAACACACCCAGATAGAAACCACGGGCAGGGTCGACCCAACAGCCTCTGGGCGGCGTCCACCCTACGACTAGACAAACTCCAACGTCAAACCTAGATCCAGCCTGCCGAAGACGGAGTGTGTCAGCCACGGCGCAGGTTTTGGAGGGGGGTGGAATCAGGACCCACACGCAAATACGAGTATTGACCATGTGATCAGCTCATCGTGTGCCATGAATTTGTTCTTACCCATCCATCATGAAACAAGACAAAGAATCAACTTCACAAGATCACAAGTCCGACCGCCTCTTCATTTGTTGATTGCGCCCCCTTCCCTCTGCCAGATCGTCACTCTTCTCCACCTCCGCCTTCTACTTTTCTGAACGGAATCGTTCCCCCAAAACGCCACAACTCTCCATATCAATCAGGTAGAGACGCCTTGCTCTTACCAGATTAAACCAATAAAGAATAGTCGATAAATAATGAAACATTTTTTGGCTTGTCTTTTTTTTTCATTTTGGCCCTTCCTACTGAGTCTCCGCCTACCCAAAAACAGATTGGTCTCAAAACACTGGCTGTCATGGAATCTCCTTCCCTCAATGTCTTTTAGAGTTGGTGCTGCTTTCATTAAGTGAAGTGCATTACAATGTACGGTGTATACACATAAGATAGATTTATCACTGAAACCTCGAGCTAGCGTGTTTGGAACATATATATTCTGATCACCCGGAGTTCTCAATCTGCTGTGATGGACACATTTAGTATTATTGTTATTTTGGCTTTTTTTTCCCCAATTTGGCCATTCAATCGACGCAGAGCGTGCTATTGTTAATTTGTAGTTGCGGATTTAGCGTATTGTATTATGTTTCCAGCCCATAGAAGCGAATCATGGACAGTAGGCATACCAATGAGAAGACGAGTAGAGGCCGCAGAGATGAGATTTGTTAGGAGAATGTTGACAGTACCTTGGAGAAATAAAAAGACCAAGTAGAACATTTCAAAGAAGCCAAAACAAAAAGGGAGCTAAAAAAAACACCAGAAAGAAACAAACATTTCACCAGAAAGAAACAAACATTTTTCTGAAACATGAGAAGAGGAATGTTGGAACATTTGGTTAGAGTTGGCTAAAAAGGGGGAAAGAGATCGTGGACGAGAAAGAGAGTAGACACTAGATAGCTTGGTGTCACGGTACGGTTAGCAGTAAACTACACATCTTTATTGATGCAATGCACTGTTGTCAAAAAATTATGGTAAGATGTGATCGCCTACGCCAGCCGGTATGACACATGGCGATAAAGCTGATATTTCGGCAGTATTTACAAATGTTCATTTAATAATGTTCATTACTGGATATTTAATAATGTTAATTACTGGATATTCAATATGTTCATTACTGGATATTCAATAATGTTCATTACTGGATATTTAATAATGTTCATTACTGGATATTTAATATGTTCATTACTGGATATTTAATAATGTTCATTACTGGATATTTTTGTTCAGAACGAATACATCTAGGTCTCTTGATTGAGCGCAACTATGAGCTATGGGTACGTCAATAATGAGATGTAAAGCTAGTATTGAATGACTTTTGTTGCTAAGTGATTTCTTCATGGGAGGGCAATGCTCCGAGCACAATGTCGTGAAAATTGTGAGGATTATCCTCTTCAAAGAGTTATTGTTATTTTTAGTGCTGTAATATTTGAACAGCTCTCTCTAGTAGATTGAACGCGCTCATTGGGATTGCTCATTTCATTTCAGATCGTCGTTCCATAGAAGGAAAACTTGAAACAAAAACCAGTAGGAAAGGGGTGCTAGTTTGGTAAGATTACTTTCACGAGAAAGGGTGCTAGGTTGGTAAGATTACTTTCACGAGAAAGGGTGCTAGGTTGGTAAGATTACTTTCACGAGAAAGGGTGCTAGGTTGGTAAGATTACTTTCATGAGAAAGGGTGCTAGGTTGGTAAGATTACTTTCACGAGAAAGGGTGCTAGGTTGGTAAGATTACTTTCACGAGAAAGGGTGCTAGGTTGGTAAGATTACTTTCACGAGAAAGGGTGCTAGGTTGGTAAGATTACTTTCACGAGAAAGGGTGCTAGGTTGGTAAGATTACTTTCATGAGAAAGGGGTGCTAGTTTGGTAAGATTACTTTCATGAGAAAGGGGTGCTAGTTTGGTGAGATTACTTTCATGGGAAAGGGGTGCTAGTTTGGTAAGATTACTTTCATGTGAAAAGGGTGCTAGTTTGGTAAGATTACTTTCATGTGAAAGGGGTGCTAGTTTGGTAAGATTACTTTCATGAGAAAGGGGTGCTAGTTTGGTGAGATTACTTTCATGGGAAAGGGGTGCTAGTTTGGTAAGATTACTTTCATGTGAAAAGGGTGATAGGTTGGTAAGATTACTTTCATGTGAAAAGGGTGCTAGTTTGGTAAGATTACTTTCATGAGAAAGGGGTGCTAGTTTGGTGATATTACTTTCATGGGAAAGGGGTGCTAGTTTGGTAAGATTACTTTCATGTGAAAAGGGTGCTAGTTTGGTAAGATTACTTTCATGTGAAAGGGGTGCTAGTTTGGTAAGATTACTTTCATGTGAAAGGGGTGCTAGTTTGGTAAGATTACTTTCATGTGAAAGGGGTGCTAGTTTGGTAAGATTACTTTCATGTGAAAAGGGTGCTAGTTTGGTAAGATTACTTTCATGAGAAAGGGGTGCTAGTTTGGTAAGATTACTTTCATGTGAAAGGGGGCTAGTTTGGTAAGATTACTTTCATGTGAAAAGGGTGCTAGTTTGGTAAGATTACTTTCATGTGAAAAGGGTGCTAGTTTGGTAAGATTACTTTCATGAGAAAGGGGTGCTAGTTTGGTAAGATTACTTTCATGAGAAAGGGGTGCTAGTTTAGTAAGATTACTTTCATGAGAAAGGGGTGCTAGTTTAGTAAGATTACTTTCATGTGAAAAGGGTGCTAGTTTAGTAAGATTACTTTCATGTGAAAAGGGTGCTAGTTTAGTAAGATTACTTTCATGTGAAAAGGGTGCTAGTTTAGTAAGATTACTTTCATGTGAAAGGGGTGCTAGTTTGGTAAGATTACTTTCATGTGAAAAGGGTGCTAGTTTAGTAAGATTACTTTCATGTGAAAGGGGTGCTAGTTTGGTAAGATTACTTTTATGGGAAAGACAAATATGACTGAAAGGAACTGCTACCTTGAAGACGGTGAAGACGGTGAAGACGGTGAAGACAGTGAAGACAATGAAGACAGTGAAGACAGTAAAGACAGTGAAGACAGTGAAGACAGTGAAGACAGTGAAGACAGTGAAGACGGTGAAGACAGTGAAGACAGTGAAGACAGTGAAGACAGTGAAGACGGTGAAGACAGTGAAGACAGTGAAGACAGTGAAGACAGTGAAGACGGTGAAGACAGTGAAGACAGTGAAGACGGTGAAGACAGTGAAGACAGTGAAGACAGTGAAGACAGTGAAGACGGTGAAGACAGTGAAGACAGTGAAGACAGTGAAGACAGTGAAGACGGTGAAGACAGTGAAGACAGTGAAGACAGTGAAGACAGTGAAGACGGTGAAGACAGTGAAGACGGTGAAGACGGTGAAGACAGTGAAGACGGTGAAGACAGTGAAGACAGTGAAGACAGTGAAGACAGTGAAGACGGTGAAGACAGTGAAGACAGTGAAGACAGTGAAGACAGTGAAGACGGTGAAGACAGTGAAGACAGTGAAGACGGTGAAGACAGTGAAGACAGTGAAGACAGTGAAGACGGTGAAGACAGTGAAGACAGTGAAGACAGTGAAGACAGTGAAGACAGTGAAGACAGTGAAGACGGTGAAGACAGTGAAGACAGTGAAGACAGTGAAGACGGTGAAGACAGTGAAGACAGTGAAGACGGTGAAGACAGTGAAGACGGTGAAGACAGTAAAGACAGTGAAGACAGTGAAGACAGTGAAGACAGTGAAGACGGTAAAGACGGTAAAGACAGTGAAGACAGTAAAGACAGTGAAGACGGTAAAGACGGTAAAGACAGTGAAGACAGTGAAGACGGTGAAGACGGTAAAGACGGTAAAGACAGTGAAGACAGTAAAGACAGTGAAGACGGTAAAGACGGTAAAGACAGTGAAGACAGTGAAGACAGTGAAGACGGTAAAGACGGTAAAGACAGTGAAGACAGTGAAGACAGTGAAGACGGTAAAGACGGTAAAGACAGTGAAGACAGTAAAGACAGTGAAGACAGTGAAGACGGTGAAGACAGTAAAGACAGTGAAGACAGTAAAGACA
This sequence comes from Megaustenia siamemsis, assembly GCA_032433765.1. Taxonomy (NCBI): domain Eukaryota; kingdom Metazoa; phylum Mollusca; class Gastropoda; order Stylommatophora; family Ariophantidae; genus Megaustenia; species Megaustenia siamemsis. Next base: position 83,293,005 of record JAVIAB010000106.1, on the reverse strand, counting down.
GTGAAGACAGTAAAGACAGTGAAGACAGTGAAGACAGTGAAGACGGTAAAGACGGTAAAGACAGTGAAGACAGTAAAGACAGTGAAGACAGTGAAGACAGTGAAGACGGTAAAGACGGTAAAGACAGTGAAGACAGTGAAGACAGTGAAGACAGTGAAGACAGTGAAGACAGTGAAGACAGTGAAGACAGTAAAGACAGTGAAGACAGTGAAGACAGTGAAGACGGTAAAGACGGTAAAGACAGTGAAGACAGTAAAGACAGTGAAGACAGTGAAGACAGTGAAGACGGTAAAGACGGTAAAGACAGTGAAGACAGTGAAGACAGTGAAGACAGTGAAGACAGTAAAGACGGTAAAGACAGTGAAGACAGTAAAGACAGTGAAGACAGTGAAGACGGTAAAGACGGTAAAGACAGTGAAGACAGTAAAGACAGTGAAGACAGTGAAGACAGTGAAGACGGTAAAGACGGTAAAGACAGTGAAGACAGTGAAGACAGTGAAGACAGTGAAGACAGTAAAGACAGTGAAGACAGTAAAGACAGTGAAGACAGTGAAGACGGTAAAGACGGTAAAGACAGTGAAGACAGTAAAGACAGTGAAGACAGTGAAGACAGTGAAGACAGTGAAGACAGCGAAGACGGTGAAGACAGTGAAGACGGTAAAGACGGTAAAGACAGTGAAGACAGTGAAGACAGTGAAGACAGTGAAGACAGCGAAGACGGTGAAGACAGTGAAAGGTTAAAGAAGCAATCGTTAACAAATGCGTGTTAAAGACGAATGCCGTGGATCGCAGGTGCAAACAAAGTGCATCGCAATATGCTCTAAACATTGAAAGAAGTAGAATTGAGTTATTGAGTTACTTGCGGGTCATCATCACTGCACTCCGAACATGTCCATAGGTGCTCGGATCACCCCCTCAGCAAGTCCCGCAGTGTCCAGGGACTGACGACAGTAGCATGACGTCAGCCCTCCATAACTCCTACAGCTGAAAACGTCACACTAGTTCGAGGGTTTTCCGGTTTTATTTTCTACTTCTTTTATGATCTACTTCTTGTTATTCTTACTTTTCTTCTTGGTCTTCTTCTTGTACATCTTGTTGTTCTTCTACTTGTTCTTATTCGTGATCTACTTCTTGATCTACTTCTTGATCTACTTCTTGTTCTTCTTCTTGTTCTTCTTCGTGATCTACTTCGTGATCTACTTCTTGATCTACTTCTTGTTCTTCTTCTTGTTCTTCTTCGTGATCTACTTCGTGATCTACTTCTTGATCTTCTTCTTGTTCTTGTTTTTGGCGTCTACTTCTTGTTCTTCTTCTTGTTCTTGTTTTTGGCGTCTACTTCTTGTTCTTCTTCTTGTTCTTGTTTTTGGCGTCTACTTCTTGTTCTTCTTCGTGATCTACTTCTTGATCTTCTTCTTGTTCTTCGTGATCTACTTCTTGATCTACTTCTTGATCTACTTCTTGATCTTCTTCTTGTTCTTCTTCTTGATCTACTTCTTGATCTTCTTCTTGTTCTTCTTCGTGATCTTCTTCTTGTTCTTCTTCTTGATCTACTTCTTGATCTTCTTCTTGTTCTTCTTCTTGATCTACTTCTTGATCTTCTTCTTGTTCTTCTTCTTGATCTACTTCTTGATCTTCTTCTTGTTCTTCTTCGTGATCTACTTCTTGATCTTCTTCTTGTTCTTCTTCTTGATCTACTTCTTGATCTACTTCTTGATCTTCTTCTTGTTCTTCTTCGTGATCTACTTCTTGATCTTCTTCTTGTTCTTCTTCTTGATCTACTTCTTGATCTTCTTCTTGTTCTTCTTCTTGATCTACTTCTTGATCTTCTTCTTGTTCTTCTTCTTGATCTACTTCTTGATCTACTTCTTGTTCTACTTCTTGATCTTCTTCTTGATCTACTTCTTGATCTACTTCTTGATCTTCTTCTTGTTCTTCTTCTTGATCTACTTCTTGATCTTCTTCTTGTTCTTCTTCGTGATCTACTTCTTGATCTTCTTCTTGTTCTTCTTCTTGATCTACTTCTTGATCTACTTCTTGATCTACTTCTTGATCTTCTTCTTGTTCTTCTTCTTGTTCTTCTTCGTGATCTACTTCTTGATCTACTTCTTGATCTACTTCTTGATCTACTTCTTGATCTACTTCTTGATCTTCTTCTTGTTCTTCTTCTTGATCTACTTCTTGATCTACTTCTTGATCTTCTTCTTGTTCTTCTTCTTGATCTACTTCTTGATCTTCTTCTTGTTCTTCTTCGTGATCTACTTCTTGATCTTCTTCTTGTTCTTCTTCTTGATCTACTTCTTGATCTTCTTCTTGTTCTTCTTCTTGATCTACTTCTTGATCTACTTCTTGTTCTACTTCTTGATCTTCTTCTTGATCTACTTCTTGATCTACTTCTTGATCTTCTTCTTGTTCTTCTTCTTGATCTACTTCTTGATCTTCTTCTTGTTCTTCTTCGTGATCTACTTCTTGATCTTCTTCTTGTTCTTCTTCTTGATCTACTTCTTGATCTACTTCTTGATCTACTTCTTGATCTTCTTCTTGTTCTTCTTCGTGATCTACTTCTTGATCTTCTTCTTGTTCTTCTTCTTGATCTACTTCTTGATCTTCTTCTTGTTCTTCTTCGTGATCTACTTCTTGATCTACTTCTTGATCTACTTCTTGATCTACTTCTTGATCTTCTTCTTGATCTACTTCTTGATCTACTTCTTGTTCTACTTCTTGATCTTCTTCTTGTTCTACTTCTTGATCTACTTCTTGATCTACTTCTTGATCTTCTTCTTGTTCTTCTTCTTGATCTACTTCTTGATCTTCTTCTTGTTCTTCTTCGTGATCTACTTCTTGATCTTCTTCTTGTTCTTCTTCTTGATCTACTTCTTGATCTTCTTCTTGTTCTTCTTCGTGATCTACTTCTTGATCTTCTTCTTGTTCTTCTTCTTGATCTACTTCTTGATCTTCTTCTTGTTCTTCTTCGTGATCTACTTCTTGATCTTCTTCTTGTTCTTCTTCTTGATCTACTTCTTGATCTTCTTCTTGTTCTTCTTCTTGATCTACTTCTTGATCTTCTTCTTGTTCTTCTTCGTGATCTACTTCTTGATCTTCTTCTTGTTCTTCTTCTTGATCTACTTCTTGATCTTCTTCTTGTTCTTCTTCTTGATCTACTTCTTGATCTACTTCTTGATCTTCTTCTTGTTCTTCTTCTTGTTCTTCTTCTTGATCTACTTCTTGATCTTCTTCTTGTTCTTCTTCTTGATCTACTTCTTGATCTACTTCTTGATCTTCTTCTTGTTCTTCTTCGTGATCTACTTCTTGATCTACTTCTTGATCTTCTTCTTGTTCTTCTTCGTGATCTACTTCTTGATCTACTTCTTGATCTTCTTCTTGTTCTTCTTCGTGATCTACTTCTTGATCTACTTCTTGATCTTCTTCTTGTTCTTCTTCGTGATCTACTTCTTGATCTTCTTCTTGTTCTTCTTCTTGTTCTACTTCTTGATCTTCTTCTTGTTCTTCTTCTTGATCTACTTCTTGTTCTTCTTCTTGTTCTACTTCTTGATCTTCTTCTTGTTCTTCTTCTTGTTCTACTTCTTGATCTACTTCTTGATCTACTTCTTGATCTTCTTCTTGTTCTTCTTCTTGTTCTACTTCTTGATCTTCTTCTTGTTCTACTTCTTGATCTACTTCTTGTTCTTCTTCTTGATCTACTTCTTGATCTTCTTCTTGTTCTTCTTCTTGATCTACTTCTTGATCTTCTTCTTGTTCTTCTTCTTGATCTACTTCTTGATCTTCTTCTTGTTCTTCTTCGTGATCTACTTCTTGATCTTCTTCTTGTTCTTCTTCTTGATCTACTTCTTGATCTACTTCTTGATCTTCTTCTTGTTCTTCTTCGTGATCTACTTCTTGATCTACTTCTTGATCTACTTCTTGATCTTCTTCTTGTTCTTCTTCGTGATCTACTTCTTGATCTTCTTCTTGTTCTTGTTTTTGGCGTCTACTTCTTGTTCTTCTTCTTGTTCTTCTTCGTGATCTACTTCGTGATCTACTTCGTGATCTACTTCGTGATCTACTTCGTGATCTACTTCGTGATCTACTTCTTGATCTTCTTCTTGTTCTTGTTTTTGGCGTCTACTTCTTGTTCTTCTTCTGCGATCATGACGTCATTCAGACTAGAATTCTGGATTCCGCTATGACGTCAGCTGTCTGTTTCAGTGCCCCGTATAGTTTCTCTTCCAGAGAGGTGGGTGTGGGCCACAATGACCTCCTCAGGTCTGTGTACAGAGGGCAATCTTGTAGCACGTGTTTTGTTGTCATGTTATCCAGTGTACAGTGGCATTGGCTGGTTGTTCCTATTTTGAGTTTGGTGAGCATGTAGTTTCTCATCCTGTTATGGCCAGTGCGTAGGCGAAGTATGATGACTTTATCCGTAATGCTGACCATTTTGTCCAAAAAGAAAGAATGTGCCAATGATCTATTTTAAAAAATGGACACCAACATCATTGTCTTTATTTGTCACCAGGCAGCACGTTCACTCTTCTCTTTTTTTCCTTCTTTCTTTCCCACACACACACCCACTTATTTCATCTTTATTTCTTTCCTAGTCAGCACTTTCATTGCTCACGTTTTAAACCGTGACGTATCAACCTATACGCATTGGTACAGCCCGGTCCGCTCTGGCTGTTCAGCTCCTACTTCGAGTTCCTTGGACTCTCGATAGCCTTGGCATGTCCAGGAACTAAACATCTTCGTTTAGTTATAATATAGTAATGATTGCTATAATATTAAGCTAGATCATTGTACTTGCTCTAAAATCATCATCTTCATCACAATCATCATCATCGTCAAATATCATGTCTGCTGGCGTAGATGATCATGTCTCTCCACAACTTTCAATCTCGACAGTTATTTATCATTTCTGTTGTTGACCTTCTGCCAAGCCATTCTCTTAAGCTGTCTGGTATCTTATCTCTTTGCTCCTCTCTATCTCTTCGTTCCTCAACTTTCCCAGTTGTTACAATATATTCGAGCTCTGCCTTGTTCATTACATGGCCACAAAATGATTGTTTCTTCCTAATATTGGAAATTAGCGCTCTCTTTGCATTGGACTCTTTCAGAACGTTTTCATTACTCTACTGTCCTTGGTATTTTTATGGTAAGCTCTTTAATATCTCACTGAAATCTCTACTATAAAAAGAATGCGTTACCATCTGTTTCAGTTTGTCGTAGCACCCTTTGCTATGGCACAAATGTGAAACTATACATCGGGATGCAAGCCTCTAAGAGCAAACAAGTGCAGCATTGAAACAGTTTATTTTCTCAGACTGTTCTGGGACTGCGGATTGAGATATTTGCGAGTCATCATCGTTGCACCCCGAACATGTCCATAGGTGCTTGGATCCCCTCCCCATCAAGTCCCGCAGTGTCCAGCGACTGACGACTCCAGTTCTGTGTTGGTTGATAAGTCTTCTTACACGCCCACTAAGTTTCTCGTTTCTGGCTGTGCCCATCTTAACTCCCATCTCTTCCATCCGAAGGAGTGACGTGGACTCATGGTTGTCTGAGTCCTGTGTCCTTCCCACTTCCCGGGGGCCATTGATGATGTCCGCCCGATCCATTGGTTGACCGTCCTCAACAATAGCGCAGCTAACCAATCTGTCCGCTCTTCCATTTCCCCGTACTGTCGCATGTCCTGGGACGCAGACAAAGGTGACCTTACATATTTTTATTGGGTAGTCCAGAGGTACAACCTCGATCTCAGGACAGGAAAAACCGGGGTTCAAAACCTACCAAAGGCGATGGTAATTTGTCAAAAATAGGAAAAATTAATCCTTGGTTTCTTTATGACATTACCCTACCTTGATCGCTTGGGTTGAGAGCTCCAATGTCTAGCCCTCACGGATAGCGGCTATAAACAGAAGGTCTCGTGTTTACCTCGCGCACGTTAAAGAACCTCTGGCAGTTAAAATTGAAAAGAGTAGGCCACAAATATGGCCGCGGCCAGGGCAAGCAATTGTCAACAGAAACCTTCCCACATGTGGACCCCAGGCCACGGAGTTCGTGCACATGGGCCGGTATTCTCCTCGGATTTTCTCGAGATTCTCGAGGAGGAAATCGGAGCACCTATAGGTTCGTCCGGTGTGCAGTGATGATGATTCTAACAACAACAATTTCTCAGAACTCGTCTTCTGTAGTACAATTCCAAGAATTTGACGTCATCTATTGTTCTCACTATAAAACCTCCATCTTGGCTGTAGTTTAAATTCAGTTTTCTTTTCTTTAATTGCTCAAAAGTCTCTCTGGTGGGGGCTTCGGTTCCTCTGTGGGGAAACCACCCGACTTGGCTACCGACGTTCGGATAACCCATGTTCGATTCCCGCTGGAAGCAGTGTGAGTTGGTTGGAAAGAAAAGATACCTCCCCGGTCGACCCAGCCTCTGGCAGAAATAGGTACCAGCGTAGTACACTGAGAATGTGAGGAATGCTGCCTCGTATCGTGAGTTTCTATGCTTGAAGCGACACTATCCAGAAGTCTCCGAATACTTCTTGATAGGCGGCCGAGCACATACGGGTGGAAACTCACGTGCTAAGACGCTGATCCAAGTCTCGTTCTTAAATGTTACCTTTTCTTTAAGTCTCTTTTGTTAGTAAAGGCTCCCACCACGCCTCAAAATGTATTGGGAATATAGTGTTAATGTGCATATTATTCACGATCAATAGCATATTGTATGTGTAATGTGGTCAGTACCATGTCAGGCCGCCCTACTTTTCCAGAATATAAAATTCAAGTACACATTTCTAGTGGCTTGGCGAACAACGACAGCGAGACAGTTTTGAAGAATCGGCATATCTTGGATCTGAATCAGAACCCTGTAGATCAACAGCAAACACACAAACCACTCAGCAACTGCGGCTTCCACTCTCACGATGTGTACTTGTAATGATGAGACTCATCTTGACTACAAGCACCAACTATATTGTAGATCCAAGGATTCATGGATCCCCTATTTTGATGTTTCAATAAAGCTGGTGTCACGTGACACTTTCAAGTCATAAGAGGTGAAGTTTTGAACCTTACAAGATCCTATGGTCGACTAGGGCCGGCGCTCTTTCTCGAAGTTACTTCCTTTCACAAACTAATTGAATCAGGTACCCTATTATGGTAAAGGTCAAGTTTAGACCCGTAAATTATTTCAGATCGGAAGAGTAGTGTTCCCTTGAGTAATAATTTGCACTTTTTTCGGTGGTTCTCAGTCTGTCATTAGAAGACCCCTAATTCTAGAGAAAAGAGAAACAACGCGAGGGTCAAGTCATTAAAAAGCGAATTAAAAGGCATAAGTGCATTCATGTGAATATTTCAGATAACTCATCTAAAATTAGGGCATATTTCATCAGGGAAACACACTGGAACATACAAAGTTACATCAAAAACAACTGACGTCACAGAACTACACTAATTCTAAAATGCTAAAATAATTTTATAAAAATCAACAAAACAGAAGTCATGAATGTCGCCAAAAACTAAACAGAACATCATCATAACTATATAAGGTAGACAATTAAAACAAGTAGAAGAATTCAAATACCTAGGAAGTCTAATGACAAACGATAATTCTCAAACAGTAGAGATAGAATAAAGATGCATCAAAGCTTGTCAAATCATCGGACAGTTATCACCACTATTGTCCAACATGGAAATAACTCTAGAGGCAAAACGGACACTCTACAATACAATCTTCACCCCAACGTTGTTCTACCAATGCCAGACCTGGACTCTAGATGCAAGAACAATAAGAAAAATAACCTCTACAGAGATGAAATGTGTTAGACGAATGACAGGAAACAGTCTGAGAGATAAGATCAGAAATGGAGAACTGAGAAAAAAGCTAGGAATAGCCACCGCAATAGAATATATAAGGAAACAACAGATAAAATGGTTTGGCCACGTGACAGGACAGAAAAATCAAAACACAACACAACGAGCCCTCAATAAACGTTGCGAAAATACCAGACCCAAGGGTCGACCACGAAAAAGATGGATCGATGGAATATTAGAAGCACTAGGAAACATAACAGCAGCAGAGGCGAACAGAAGAGCAAAAGACCGCAAATTATATCTCCCCTCGACGCTGAAAGGCAGATGAGGAAGGAAGAGAAGAAGAAAATAATTTTAGTATTTAGGTTTAGGGTTTTTATCATAAAATGTAAGGGGCGAATAGTGAGTACAGATGTTAGAACAGACAGGGACACTACACGTCGCCAACCCCCACACCACTTTCTTTTTCTGTCAGCGACATAAGTTCCGCTCAACAAACAAATCACTTCCGCTCCACTCATCATCATCATCATGTGCTATACTGATTGGCGTAGGTGATCATGTCCTTCCACAATCTTCTATCCACAGTGCATCGTATCAGTTCTGTTATTGACTGTTGTCCTTGCCATGACACCAAGCTATCTTGTATATTTGCTCTCTGTCGTCCGCAATCTCTCTTTCCCTGTATTTTACCAGTTGTAACCAAGTATTCCAACTTTCTTCAAACCAAGAACTGTAACCAAGTACTTCCAACTTTCATGATATGCCCAACATATATTGATTGTTTCTGTCTGATGTTTCTTAGTAGCTCCCTTTTTGTGTTGGCCTCTTTGAGAACTTCCTCGTTCGTCTTTTTAGCTGTCCAGGGAACTTTCAACATTCTTCTGAGAAATCCCATCTCTGTGGCCTCTTATCATCTTTTCATTTGTTTGTTCACTGTCCATAATTGGCTTCCATAGGTCAGAATTGGCTCTATATAGCACTTATAAACTCTCTTTCTCACTTCCGCTCCACTACACACTTTTTTCTTTTTCTTTTCCTTTTTTTTTCTTGTGTACAAAAAAAATTGTTTTTAAGTTAAAAAATGTGTGCAATCTCTAACAGATTAAAACGTGAACAATAATTTCCACTTTTTTGTGATGGATCAACGTGACGTTTCAAGTAATGGCAGCTCTGCTGACGAGACTCTGTCACCAAGTTCCGATGTGGGTGGCAACAGACTGCCCATAGAGCTGAGCAGCTTAGCCCTACCAAGGGCAAATAAGCAGTCATCAGATCAGCTGTCCCACGGTGTGTCCTCTTATGGCAGTACTTTAAGTATAGGAGCTGACACCAGCACGATCAATTTGTTGAGAATCGATCTGGAGCAGAAAATCAGCCGTCACACTGGTGAGTCCAACATGTTTGCTGTCTTTGTTGTGTACTCACTGTTGTTTGCTTTTATCTGAAAGTGGTATTTTAGTTCTTGTCATGAAAACCTGAGAAATGACAAAACATCCAAAAATTTAAACTATAATCAAGAGGAGAAGGTGGTCATATATTGGCCATGTGATGAGAAGGGACAACAAGAAGGTGGTCATATGTTGGCCATGTGATGAGAAGGGACAACAAGAAGGTGGTCATATGTTGGCCATGTGATGAGAAGGGACAACAAGAAGGTGGTCATATGTTGGCCATGTGATGAGAAGGGACAATAAGAGAATCTCAAAGCAGGTCCTGAAATGGGAACAACAGGGTAAAAGCAAAAAAAATCCGACTTAGAGAAATACTAAATAGAACATTGAAGCGAGAGGCAACAACATCAGGCATCAGTTTCCTCGCCGAGATATCTATCTGGGGTTGTAAACCTGTTACTGTTTCTAGAGTCCTGATAGGTGTAGATTTCATAGCACCAGTGATGATACGGGCAGCTTGGTTCTGTGTTCTGTTAATTTTGCTAAGGTGTGATTTGGAAGCCATAGCCCAGGCTGTGACTCCATACTCTAGAACTGGTCTGACTCTTCCTACGTATAGTCGTTTCAAGATATTGCTGTCTGCCCCCTAGTCCGTTCCTGCCAATTTCTTCATAATATTTGTTCGTTTTCTGGCTTTTTTCCTGGCTCTGTCTATCTGATTTTTCCAAGTCATTCTGCGATTTATGGTGACGCCAAGATATGTTGGGTTTTGGTCAATAGAGAGTGTATGGTCTTTTATCTTCAAGTTTGCAGAGAGTGTGTTTCTTGATAGGCTGAAAATTGTATATGTAGTTTTTTTTTTCGTTGATTGATAAGAACCAGGTGTTCGTCCATTTTTCAAGTTCACCTAGGGCATCTTGCATACTGGGTCCAGCCATCGATATACTTTCCTCGCGAGCCCGTAACGCCAGATCATCTGTGTATATTGCTGAGTGTATTCTGGGTGGAATGTCCTTTACGATGTCATTCTAGGTCAGCAGCAGTGTTTTTACTTTCACAGATGTCATTCTAGTCAACGAATGATATCATGACTAAACCAAGTGTTTTTACTTTCACAGATGTCATTCTAGTCAACGAATGCAATCATGACTAAACCAAGTGTTTTTACTTTCAATGAAGACAGCACTCAACGAATGTAATCATGACTAAACCAAGTGTTTTTACTTTCAATGAAGACAGCACTCAACGAATGTAATCATGACTAAACCAAGTGTTTTTACTTTCAATGAAGACAGCACTCAACGAATGCAATCATGACTAAACCAAGTGTTTTTACTTTCAATGAAGACAGCACTCAACGAATGCAATCATGACTAAACCAAGTGTTTTTACTTTCAATGAAGACAGCACTCAACGAATGTAATCATGACTAAAAGTAAAGAGCGCCCCCCCCCCCCCCACCCCGTCACGCCAAGTGGCGTATAGGGAATATGGTGTTAGTGACCATAAACTTTACAGACCTTGAACACATTATTTTTGGGGTAATGTGGTCGGTATTACGCCCGTGCCGCTTTACTTTCTCTGAATAAAATCCGGTACCCATTTAAGGCTGGGTGAACCTGGAAGCCGTCGGTTGGGATCGAACCCTACCCCTTGTCCTGTGCAGTCCAGTTCACTAACGACTGAGCTATCGCGGCTCCAATCATGACTAAACCAAGTGTTTTGCTTTCACTGAAGACAGCTCTCAACGAATGCAATCATGACTAAACCAAGCGTTTTTACTTTCACTGAAGACAACTCTTATTCTTGTTTCAGGTCACGTGGACTTAGAAACCGGTCAATTCATGTCAAACGTCTTGTCCTCAGCACTTCTGTTAACTAACGACTAGGCTACGCTACTGCGGTCTCAAGAACAGAATAGAGCAGCGATTCTCAAACTCTCCTTTACCGCGGACCCCCATTTAAATATGTTTTGTAGTTGCGGACCCCCAGGATCCAACTTCAACTCAATTTACGATTTATATTCTTCTGTGCTTTCATTTATTTTCTTTTTCCATTTAACTACAAGAAATATTAGAATCTTCAACGAGCCCCTGTGTCGGACCAAAGTTTGAGAAACCCCGGCATAGGACTGTATTTAGATTTAGCCGAAGTAGCCATTGATATATGGCGGACGATTAGTGCTCACGTCCTTAATCTAAACAAAACGGCTATTGATAGTAAACAATCGATAAACAGCTGAGTCGGTGTCTATTGAACGGTATAAGTCATTATGCATTTTAGAAAGATTTATAGAAGTTACGTCTGCATTTATTTCATTCTAAAAAAAAGATCCTTTGGTAACCAGTTAGCAATACGTAACGAAATATGGGAAGGTTTTGGTGATTTCAATGAATGTCGATAGGTTTATTGAATGTGTAAGCTAAAATGTATGTAATGCGCGATACTTGAATAGTCAGGTGTTGAGAATCGATGCTAATAGATTTCTGGGGACCAGTTTAGACAAGAGATTTGTTTTAGTAGAGTCCAAATGTCTTGATTTGGTTGACGTAGATCGCCCAAGCGTTAAAGGTTTAGGTACTCGCGTCCCGAACTGGGTTCGATTTCAACGAGAATCATTTGTATTACTTCTTGTGGTAGATGATCACATGCAGGTGAGATTGAGTATCTAGTTCCATCAGAGTCGGGCGCACAAGTTGTAGATCCTTAATTCAGTTTGAGTGAGTAGAAGAACAAAACGGAGTTAGGAAATAAACAATGAACTAATTATACGGCTCTGTCTGAAGGAAAGGAGGGGGGTCGGCCAGAAAGTAAAATTTATCAAATTATTAACATTTTTATTGAAACAAATCAGTAAATTTAACACATCAGTCACTGCCAACACTGTGGCCTTCGTGCTCTGTGCTCAGAAATGTAGCTGGTGAGTTGGTGGTCGGATAGTGTCCGATAAAAGTGATGGCGCCTATAATATACAAATACAAGTGTTGTCCAACAGTTGGAAAGCGCGGAAACAACTCTCGGCTTAGTCACCCACAAACGTTTCGACGGCCTAGTATACGGTGACATGAACCACACTTAGAGCATTTGAAAGGTGTGCGCTTTCAGTACTTATACACGGTTCTGAATGAACAACGTCAACAGAAACACGGTGTACAGTTGTCATGTCACACAAGCTGCTTAATAAACAAGGAAGTCTCTGAAAATTAAGTCAAATAACATTATCAACCAAGATGTGCTCAAAAGATGTAACCAACGGGGAATGAAGGCAGTGATAATGTTATAGAGCTGTGATGTTAATTCTTTATATTATCTTTGTACTCTCTTGACAGCACATCACATTTATTAGTTGATCACAACAGGTAAAACATGACAGACTCTTTTTCTCTCATTATATAATCATAATCAGTTTATTGATCTCTAGGCACAATGATCGACTAGTGGTGGATGCACTTATCTTAAATTAATGTTAATTAATTCGGGACTTCTCTGAGGCTATCGCCGATTACTATGATCCGTTGCTAGTACATATTTTGCATACAACATTATTCAACTTTTTCCAACACTTCTGGACATTACCTCCTTCCCACTTTCTGTGTATCCACTACCCCTTATGTGAACTTCTATTTCTGGCTGGAAATTTTCCATACTTAAATTGTATGTCTTAACACTGATGGTCGCTACCATTTGTTACTGCTATTATCTATTAAGAAGCGGGTAACAACTAAGTTACCTGCCCCCATGCTTTCACTAGCTTACTGCTACAATAACATGAAGGAGATGGAACTGGATAAGTCGTGTGTTCAGAAGCGAACCAGAAATAATTACAAGAACTGTATTGGACGTTAGGTGGAGGATAATGTGGGTCTACATAGAACAACCTGGTGAAGGCCAATAGAACAGAGATGGAATAGACTTAGGGCACCCAACTAAGTGTTGTCACTTAGACACAGTCAGAGACCGCACGTAGGTGAGATAACTTTTGAAGCCGCGTGGATGATATTAGAATATCACCAGATAACTTTTTTAGGGCAACCATGGACCCTTCTTATCCGGATACAGCCACTCGTGTTGGAAAACCAGATAATATCCTGAAGGCGCCACCCCCACACACCTGTTAACGGTCGATTAGAAGATATATGTTTTCCGTTAATCTCAGTGAACGTGTAAAGTGGAGATTCTACATATAACACATGGTCATCATACGGCGACTAATAATATTGTTTCCTCGTGGTATCTACCAACAAACTGAGATATAAAATAGCTGGAGAGAGGAGGAAGATTCATTCATCACCCTAACACAAACACTGTTATATCACCTACAAACCTATTCGTACACACACAAGCTAGTAAATCACCAACAAACCCACACAAACACACTAGTAAATTGCAAACAAACCAACGCAAAGACACATGTAAATCGCCAAGAAACCCACCCTAACGCACCAAGTAAATCACCAACAAACCTACCCTGACACACACTAGTAAATCACCAACAAACCCACCCTGACACACACTAGTAAATCACCAACAAACCCACCCTAACACACACTAGTAAATCACCAACAAATCCACTCTAAAACACACTACTAAATCACCAACAAACCCACCCTAAAACACACTTGTATATCACCAACAAACCCACCCTGACACACACTAGTAAATCACCAACAAACCCACCCTAAAAACACTAGTAAATCACCAACAAACCCACCCTGACACACACTAGTGAATCACCAACAAACCCACCATAAAAACACTAGTAAATCGCCAACAAAATCACCCTAAAACACACTAGTAAATCACCAACAAACCCACCCTGACACACATTAGTAAATCACCAACAAACCACCCTAAAATACACTAGTAAATCATCAACAAACCTACACTAACACACACTACTAAATCACCAACAAACCCACCATAACACACCTTGTAAATCACCAACAAATCCACCCTAACACACTAGTAAATGACCACAAAATCCACCTGACAGACGCTAGTAAATCACCAACAAACCCACCATAACAAACACTACTAAATTACCAACAAACAAACACTAACACACCTTATAAATCACACAACAAATCCACTCTGACACACAAGTAAATCACCAACAAACCCACCCTAACACACACTAGTAAATCACCAACAAATCCACCCTAACATACACTAGTAAATAACCAACAAATCAACTATAACACACACTAGTAAATGACCAAATAACCCACCCTAACACAAACCTAGTAAATCACCAACAAATCCACTATAACACACACTAGTAAAACACCAACAAACCCACTCTACACACTTTAGTCAATCACCAACAAACCTACACTAACACACATAGTAAATCACCAACAAACCCAACCTAACACACACTAGTAAATCACCAACAAATCTACCATCACACACACTAGTGAATCAACAATAAATTCACCATAACACACACTAGTAAATCACCAACAAACCCACCCTAACACACACTAGTAAATCACCTACAAGCCCACCCTAACACACACTAGTAAATTATCAACAAACCCACATTAACACACACTAGTATATCACCAACAAACCCACCCTAATACACACTAGTAAATCACAATAACCCAACCTAACACACAGTAGTAAATCATCAATAAACCCACCCTAACACACACTAGTAAATCATTAAAAACCCACCCTAACACACACTAGTAAATCATCAACAAACCCACCATAACACACACTAGTATATCACCAATAAACCCACTATTACACACACTAGTAAATCACCAACAAACCCACCCTAAAACACCTAGTAAATCACAAAGAAACCCACTCTAAAACACCTAGTAAATCACCAACAAACCCACCTTAACACACCTAGTAAATCACCAACAAACCCACCATACCACACACTAGTAAATCACCAAGAAACCCACTCTACCACACCTAGTAAATCACCATCAAACCCACCCTAACACACACTGGTAAATGACCAACAAACCCACCCTAACACACACTAGTAAATCACCAACAAACCCACCCTAACACACTTAGTAAATCACCAACAAACCCACCTTAACACACACTAGTAAATCACCAATAAACCCACTCTAACACACCTATTAAATCACCAACAACCCACCCTAAAACACACTAGCAAATCACAAACAAACCCACCCTAACACACACTAGTAAATCACCAACAAACCCATCCTAACACACACTAGTAAATCACAAACAAACCCACCCTAACACACCTAGTAAATCACCAACAAACCCTCCCTAGCACACACTAGTAAATCACCAACAAACCCTCCCTAGCACACACTAGTAAATCACCAACAAACCCTCCCTAGCACACACTAGTAAATCACCAACAAACCCTCCCTAGCACACACTAGTAAATCACCAACAAACCCTCCCTAGCACACACTAGTAAATCACCAACAAACCCTCCCTAGCACACACTAGTAAATCACCAACAAACCCACCCAAACACAAACTAGTAATGTTATAGAGTGAGCTAATGAAAGCATGGGTGCAGGTAACTTAGCTGTTACCCGCATCTCAATAGACAATAGTTAAGGGATAATAGAAGCTCACATAATAGGGTAGTTGATACACAGAAGTGGGAAGGAGGTAAGGTCCAGAAATACTGGACGACACGATGATGAGTTTAGGTCCATGGAAATTTCCACTTCAACTTTTAGGCAATGCATGACAATAGCAAGCATTGACCCCGTGACTTTGGTCCGTTAAAATAAATAAGTTGTCATCCAACTACCAGGATAGGCCATTGTCATGAGGTAATAATTAATTTAAATAGGGCATGGAGATTCACGAAAACAAGGTGTTTTCATCAAACCATGAGATAGTTCAAGTTTCGGTCACAGAATGACGAGGAGTGACCAACTCCAGTGATCAGAAGAGTGCAAATTGTCACTTTGCGATAGTTTGATGGCTTCTGATTTTCAGAAGAAGAGTGAATTTGGAGTATTTAAACTTCAACACAGTAGGTTTGAGACAGTTAGAGATTAGACGAAGTCAGAAACTAGACTAAGTAAGCTTAGTCCGGTTTCGGCCGAACTGCCGAAGGCAGTTAGTAGAAGTTAAGTTAAGATTAGAAAGTTGAGCCCGTCAATTAGGAAGTAAGAATCTTCAAGTTGTAGTTTCAAGTCAGTTGAGAAGTTATTAAATAAGTTGATAGAGAGTAATAAGGATAGAAATGAAAATATAAACTTTAGTTGTGAAGTGTCTGAGAGTTTTCAAGTTGTGTTTCACATTCTGATATACGTAAGTAAGTGATAGAGAGAGTGAATGCAAGATATGCACTTGGGACTGATCATATCCACCGACTATTTGTCTCAGAGATGTCCCGAATTAATTAACATTAATTTAAGATAAGTGCATCCACTACAGAACGATCATAGGCCAAGATTAATAATAGAGATCAATAAACTGATTATGATTATAATAAATGAGAGAACTCTGTCATGATTTACCTGTTGTGATCAATGTGATGTGCTGTCAAGAGAAGACAAAGATAATATAAAGAATAAATAACATCACAGCTCTATAACAGTAAATCACCAACAAACCCACCCTGACCGGCGCTAGTAAATCACCAACAAACCCACCCTGACCGGCGCTAGTAAATCACCAACAAACCCACCCTGACCGGCGCTAGTAAATCACCAACAAACCCACCCTGACCGGCGCTAGTAATCACCAATAAACTCACCCTGACCGGCGCTAGTAAATCACCAATAAACTCACCCTGGCCGACGCTAGTAAATCACCAACAAACCCACCCTGACCGGCGCTAGTAAATCACCAACAAACCCACCCTGACCGACGCTAGTAAATCACCAACAAACCCACCCTGACCGGCGCTAGTAAATCACCAACAAACCCACCCTGACCGGCGCTAGTAAATCACCAACAAACCCACCCTGACCGGCGCTAGTAAATCACCAACAAACCCACCCTGACCGACGCTAGTAAATCACCAACAAACCCACCCTGACCGGCGCTAGTAAATCACCAACAAACCCACCCTGACCGGCGCTAGTAAATCACCAACAAACCCACCCTGACCGGCGCTAGTAAATCACCAACAAACCCACCCTGACCGGCGCTAGTAAATCACCAACAAACCCACCCTGACCGGCGCTAGTAAATCACCAATAAACTCGTAATGATGTCAACAATGGTAGAATTGTCTTTATCATCAACAGCAAAGACTGTGGATCTGGTGTTATCTCCTCCTTTCCCTATATATCGCCAGTCTTATAAATAATGTATTGTTTGCTGAAAGTCGGTAGTAATAACACACGTGTGATCGCATTAAACTAGATAACTGTCAACCAAGTCATCTGCTGAATAATCCTGGGTGTACACAACCCATGATCACTCGTAGATGTTCATCCCTTGCTTAACGATAACCTTTTTGCTCCTAATCTAGACTAAGTCTATTCACTTGTTTCTCATTGTTGAATTTAGCATCCAGATCCGGCATTGGTAACAAAACGTTGGAATGAAGATTGTGTTTTCAGTGCTCGTTTTGTATCTAGAATTACTTCCTTGTTGGACAGCAGTGGTGACATTTGTCCAATGATTGGACAAGTTGTGTTGCATCTTGAGTATATTTCTGCTGCTTGTGAATTCTCGTTTGTCACAAGACTTCTATTCTACATTTTAAAATTCATCCAATTGTTTTGTCTGTGGTCTATTGTTATATAGTTGATTCTTTTCTAAATGTATCTTTGAGCGATATTAAGTCTTCTGTTTTGGTGCTGTTGATTTTAATCTTGTATTTGCTGCCATGAGATTTGGCAGCCTCAGAGACACTTAGGACACTTAGCATTTCCTATTTTACCCGTTTTTTGTTACTTTATCAACACTATTGTACTCGTATTGTGTTACTTTATCAACACTATTGTACTCGTATTGTGTTACTTTATCAATACTATTGTACTCGTATTTTGTTACTTTATCAACACTATTGTACTCGTATTTTGTTACTTTATCAACACTATTGTACTCGTATTGTGTTACTTTATCAACACTATTGTACTCGTATTTTGTTACTTTATCAAAACTATGGTTCTCGTATTGTGTTACTTTATCAACATTACTGTACTCGTATTTACTCACGCCAGAAACATGCTGGGGAAAAATCCTGCAGATACATTAGCTAATGAAAAAGAGCATTGAAGACATATTAAAAGATTTAAACATTAACAAGAAATCGATTATAAACACTATTCTACTGAGGAAATTAAAATACTGTGGCCACGTGATGGTGATTGCAACGTTCTGTGGGAGATCTGGCTAGAGACAGAGATTCTTTCAGACGGGCTATGGTGAATGCAACGTTCTGTGGGAGATCTGGCTAGAGACATAGATTCTTTCAGACGAGCTGTGGTGAGAGCAACGTTCTGTGGGAGATCTGGCTAGAGACATAGATTCTTTCAGACGGGCTGTGGTGAATGCAACGTTCTGCAAGGGACACGCGAAATGATGATGACTAACTACAGAAACGACAATTACAAGATCACAGACTGTTGAAATAAAATTGTGTGACAGGTTTTCTTTCTGACGAGATTGGTTTTAGTCAGAATTGTGGCTATATAGTTTTCTTTGTAACACGATTATTGTATAGTTTTCTTTGTAACAAGATTACTGTATAGTTTTCTTTGTAACAAGATAACTGTATAGTTTTCTTTGTAATGTTTGTGATATGTGATCTTAAAATGAAAGTGACAAGTCGTTGTGCTGTGTATGACTAGTATCTCTGATGTCAGAAACATAAAGTATTCATCTTTACGAACTCTCTTTGTGATGTTGTGACAAACTTTCGTTGTGACTTCTGTGACAAACTTTCGTTGTGACTTCTGTGACAAACTTTCGTTGTGACTTCTGTGACAAACTTTCGTTGTGACTTCTGTGACAAACTTTCGTTGTGACTTCTGTGGCAAACTTTTGTTGTGACTTCTGTGACAAACTGTCCATGTGACTTCTGTGACAAACTTTCTTTGTGACGATTGTGACAAACTTTTTATGTGACGTCTGTGACAAACTTTCTTCGTGACGTCTGTGATAAACTTTCTTTGTGACGTCTGTGATAAACTTTCTCATTGTGACGACTGTGACAAACTTTCTCATTGTGACTTCTGTGACAAACTTTCTTTTTTTTCAATTCAAATTAGCCCTTTCAACCCTGTAACAAATGACCATTAAATAAAAAGTGTAATTCTATCAATTTTCTATTTTCAGGCGAGGAGAGGGAGACCTGGGACAACCAGGCACAATTTGTCCTGTCACTGATTGGCTACGCTGTTGGCCTTGGCAACGTCTGGAGGTTCCCATACTTGACTCAGAAAAATGGCGGAGGTGAGTCAAGTGCACGTTTTCAAATATCTTTATGCTGTTGCTCATCATGTTATGTTCATGATGATCAAGTCAGCTTTTCTGGCGTGAACTAAACGATAAATAAGATCAGGGGCCGCAATTTTTCTAAGCCAGTTCCTGCGATGCATGTCGCTTCAAACAATATCGATTCAATTGTTACCTTGGAGGTTTCACAAATAAATATAAAACTACATATATAGCAGTATTACTCTAACGGAGACATCACACAATAATAAATGCTTCGCCCACACATGCCAGAATATATCAGATAAGATTCTAGGGTGAAAGAAAAAAGTAACTATATAGAGCCCCGTTTAGCTACTTTTCATCCGAATGGTGTTTCTATATTCATATTGCTTACGATGAATGACGATATTGTAAGACGAAAGACAGCCCAGCTGTGTTCACTTTCGGTGACGCTTGGTCTAATGTCTTTTGGCGTGTGCTGTAGCGGCTACGATGGGGACTGCAGCTGTCTTTCTTTGTTTGTATATTCGATGAGATGTTGTTTCGGATGATTCCACTGGCACGGGCGGCTGAGCAATGATGGATTTACATTCGTCTGCAGCGATACCGAGACCTTGGAGTGAGTATAACTATAGCTACGAGGGTCCTACAGATAGGGTAGATAAGAATAGAGCCACTATCGCCTAACCAGCATCTCGTAAGAGACGACTAAGGAGGTTTGGAATCGTAACCTGTGAGTCGAGAAGGACGTTTACGGAACGACCTTGTGAACAGAATTTACCGACGGATTTGGGAAATGCTGTGACAAGTGGTGGAGCGGATATGGGGAATTCCTGGCTGCAGTGAAACTGGTTTCAATGACAGGAGAGAATATAATAATAGCTAGGTAGAAACCTATGTGATAGTTTTGTCTTTGTTGCATTGCCATACTGACGAGGGCTGTTACCGGAACGTTAAACACGTTCTTCTTTACTATCTTCTTTTAAGTAAAACTGCTTTATAAAAGTAAAGTAAAGTACCCCCGTTTCTGCCAAATCATTCTCTTAAGCTGTCTGGTATCTTTTCTCTTTGCTTCCCTCTATCTCTTCGTCCCTCAATCTTCCCAGTTGTCACAATATATTCCAGCTGTTCCATTCACATTACATGGCCAAAAAATTATGATCGTTTCTTCCTAATATTGGAAATTAGCTCTCTTTTTGCTTTGGCCTCTTCCAGAACAATGTAACAATAGAAAAGAAAGTTATTGGAGGCCACATAAATGTGTCCTTACAGAAGGAGATACAAATATACAATGCGGGGTCGATAACAGAGCTACAGAAAACAATGCAAATAAAGACAAAATGGTATCAAGCAGTTAAACTGATAGACACGAGACAAAAGACGACGTTTCTACAACAGCCTTTATCAGATATCAAACGGTTGATATTCAAAAATAAACGCAGAAATCCAAACAGTAACACGTTTCTGAAAAATGGCGGAAAGAAACGATGGTCAAAATCTAAGTAGTTCTTGTTCACATTATTAATTAATAGATTTTAAGGCAGGTAGGATTTAACTGAACCAAAAGGAGCCAAACAGAGAGAAAAATTAGAAAGAGGTTAGAGGGATGGGGACGAAAAGTATAACATTGTCTCTAGCTTTCCGCCATTTTTCAGTTCAGTGTTCTGTTTGGCTTTCGTGATTTGATTTCAGTGTTTAATTTTTAGTCTTTGGTTTGGACTGGCTTCAGTCGAGGAATCCCTATATCCGCTCTGCCACTCGTTCCAGCAGCCATCAAAGTGTTGGTCTACTGATTGTTCCTATCCTGCTTTGAAAGAACGTGTTGACTTATTTGCCACAGTAGATGCTTTTCCTGCTTTCATTTTTCCTAGCGCCGTGTTCCACCATTCCTTTGACGCGTGGACAATCCTCAACTTCTTTGACGTCATCCTGTGAGAGGTGTTCTTTGAAAACCCTCGCAATGCCAAACGTGTCCAATTTTAAAGTTTCCAGCGCAATGGCAGACTAAACCTGTTTACGATCTAGTTCATCATCATCGAGTGCCATCTCCGCATTGAAGGTTGGCTGCCATTCTGCTCTGTCTCTTGCTTTGATGGTGTAGGTTGTCATAGGCTGGTTTGTCCATCCTTTGATGTTACTTGTCCATGTTAGTCGTTGTATGCCTCTTTTACCTTGTATTTTCCCCTCCAGGATTACTTTTAGTAGACCATCTAATTGCTATTCCCTATTTATTTTAGAATAGCTTGTGTGTTTGTACCTGCTAATGGCCTTTACTGAACCGTCGTAGCTTGTCTCGCCTCTCTTAGTGTTGCTGCTGTATACCATTTTGCGTTTATTCTACAAGGTTCTACAGAAGAAGGTTGAGAATACTATGGACGGCTAAAATAAGTCGTGAAGATGGTCTGAAAGAGGCCAAAGTAATAAATATTAAAGAGAGCTATTTCTAGCATTATAAGGAAACAATCATTTTGTTTTTACTGCCCTTCTTATTAAAAAGAGAACAAATGTAATATTTTGTGACAATCGGAAAATGAGAGGGAGGAAGAGAAAGTGGGACACAGAAAAGATATCAGGAGAACGGTTTTGTAGAAAGGTAACCGATATAAACAGCTGTAGAGGTGCAAAGTTGTGGAGGAACATGATCGCCGACGCCCACAGGTCTATTTAATGATGTTGATTATGTAGAGTTTTTAAACCCTTTTTTGTGGGGGGGGTGGTGGGAAATCTTTGGTTTCCAAATTTTTCAAACGGAAATAACTTTGTTGTTGTTTAAATGGGTGGTAATTAATCAACTGTTGGGGAAAAAGTTGATAATTGGATTAAAAAAATGTACAATAAATGGAAGGTGTGAGACAGTGTGCGCAAGGGGGGCAGAAATGAGAGATTACGTAGATCATCACTGGATTCAGTTATCAAACAAATAATAAGAGTGTTAAACGATTAAATATATATATCTTTTAGAATAAATTTCATGAACATTTGTTTGCGTTGAGTTTATGTTCTGATTTTTTTTTTTTTATTACGAACCAATCAACATTTTTCGGGCACATCGAGTGAAGAGGAAAGTTGGAATACTTGGTTACAGCTGGCAAAATAAAAGGAAAGAGAGATCGTGGACGACAAAGAGAGAAAATACTGGATAGCTTTGTGTCATGGCATGGAGAACAGTCAACAGCAGAACTGATACGATGCACTGTAGATAGAAGATTGTGGAGGGACATGATCGCCTTCGCCAACCGGTATGGCACATGATGATGATGGTGTGTTATATTCTGAATAGGTATGTTCTAGTATGGATGGAACAGGCAAATAAGTTCAATGCTGCGGTAAAGCTGGTAGGAGGGAGCATGGTGTGAGCTTTCTGTGCAGTTTCGCCTGATGTCTTTTGGCGTTTGCTGTGACTGCTATGATGGAGACTACTTCTACCTTTGTTTGGGAGATGAGATATTAATTCGGATGATTCCATTGGCACCGGCAGTTGAGCAGTTAGGCAGAATGGATTTTAATTTGTTTGCAGTGATGCCGGGATCTTCCATAACCATAAGTGGTGGGCTGTAATACACATCTTCATTTTGTTGTCTCTGATGTCCCGGTTTTCTGGAGAAGTCCGCATGTTTGACCTAAACGTCACATATTTTGTATTGTCCTTTTTTTTGTAAAGTTGTCACCATACTTTGTTGTCACCATACTTTGTTGTCACCATACTTTGTTGTCACCGTACTTTGTTGTCACCGTACTTTGTTGTCACCGTACTTTGTTGTCACCATACTTTGTTGTCACCGTACTTTGTTGTCACCATACTTTGTTGTCACCGTACTTTGTTGTCACAGTACTTTGTTGTCACCGTACTTTGTTGTCACCATACTTTGTTGTCACCGTACTTTGTTGTCACCATACCTTGTTGTCACCATACTTTGTTGTCACCGTACTTTGTTGTCACCATACTTTGTTGTCACCATACTTTGTTGTCACCGTACTTTGTTGTCACCGTACTTTGTTGTCACCATACTTTGTTGTCACCGTACTTTGTTGTCACCGTACTTTGTTGTCACCATACTTTGTAGGACTGGATGTTCTTATATGGTTATATATGTTATCTTCTGGTATATTATGTTTTGATATATTTTGTGTTATGTACTGTGTTCCGATATGTTCTTATATGTTATGCTCCAATACGTTATGTTCTGATGTGTTATAATCTGACACCTTACTTTCTGATGTGTTATAATCTGACACCTTATGTTCTGATGTGTTATAATCTGACACGTTATGTTCTGATGTGTTATAATCTGACACCTTATGTTCTGATGTGTTATAACCTGAGGCGTTATGTTCTGATGTGTTATAACCTGAGGCGTTATGTTCTGGTGTGTTATAACCTGACGCGTTATGTTCTGATGTGTTATAACCTGAGGCGTTATGTTCTGATGTGTTATAACCTGAGGCGTTATGTTCTGGTGTGTTATAACCTGAGGCGTTATGTTCTGATGTGTTATAACCTGAGGCGTTATGTTCTGGTGTGTTATAACCTGAGGCGTTATGTTCTGATGTGTTATAACCTGAGGCGTTATGTTCTGGTGTGTTATAACCTGAGGCGTTATGTTCTGATGTGTTATAACCTGAGGCGTTATGTTCTGATGTGTTATAACCTGAGGCGTTATGTTCTGGTGTGTTATAACCTGAGGCGTTTTGTTCTGGTGTGTTATAACCTGAGGCGTTATGTTCTGGTGTGTTATAACCTGAGACGTTATGTTCTGGTGTGTTATAACCTGAGGCGTTATGTTCTGGTGTGTTATAACCTGAGGCGTTATGTTCTGATGTGTTATAACCTGAGGCGTTATGTTCTGGTGTGTTATAACCTGAGGCGTTATGTTCTAATGTGTTATAACCTGAGGCGTTATGTTCTGATGTGTTATAATCTGACACATTATGTTCTGATGTGTTATAACCTGACGCGTTATGTCCTGATGTGTTATAATCTGATACGTTATGTTCTGATGTGTTATAATCTGACACCTTATTTTCTGATGTGTTATAACCTGAGGCGTTATGTTCTGATGTGTTATAACCTGAGGCGTTATGTTCTGGTGTGTTATAACCTGAGGCGTTATGTTCTGGTGTGTTATAACCTGAGGCGTTATGTTCTGATGTGTTATAACCTGAGGCGTTATGTTCTGATGTGTTATAACCTGAGGCGTTATGTTCTGGTGTGTTATAACCTGAGGCGTTATGTTCTGGTGTGTTATAACCTGAGGCGTTATGTTCTGGTGTGTTATAACCTGAGGCGTTATGTTCTGGTGTGTTATAACCTGAGGCGTTATGTTCTGGTGTGTTATAACCTGAGGCGTTATGTTCTGGTGTGTTATAACCTGAGGCGTTATGTTCTGGTGTGTTATAACCTGAGGCGTTATGTTCTGGTGTGTTATAACCTGAGGCGTTATGTTCTGATGTGTTATAACCTGAGGCGTTATGTTCTGATCGCAACAACAGAAAAGATAATGGTCATGATACTGAAAACAGATGCAAGAAGAATAGATGTTCTGTCAGTCTGTTAAGAATACTTTAGGTTGGCGTAGATGTGTTATGTTATTTACAACAAGCTGCAATATTTGCACATTTCGGGCCAAACACCTGCTTCACCACGTCATTTTTCTTTGTACTGGGTTACCTTCCCTCTCGGGAGCCGCGACAGCTCAGTGGTTAGTGAACTGGACTACAAAAGACAAGAGGTAGGGTTCATTCCCAACAGACGGCTTCCGGGTTCACCCAGCCTTTAATGGGTACCGGATTTTTTTTTTCTGGGAAAGTAAAGCGGTATGGGCGTAATACCGACCACATTACCCCAAAAATTATGTGCCGAAGGTCTGTAAAATTTATGGTCACTAACACCATATTCTCTATACGCCACTTGGCGTGACGGGGGTACTTTACTTTTTTTTTTTTTAACCTTCCCTCTCGATCCTTCCACGCATTGCTTCATCTGGTTTTTTCTTTTTCCAAAACCATCGCAGAAAGTGGAGCAGATCAGTTGCTGAGCTGTTTTTTGTTTGTTTGTACGTTACACCCCATCCTGGCTCATTGCTACCAGCTTTACTGCAGCACTGTATTTATTTGTCCGTTCCCTGTTTGTTTGTTTGTTAGTATCATTATCACGGCACACTAGACTAACCCGTTGGTGCTCAGTTATCCTTTTCGAGAAATTCAAGAAAATCCGAAGAGAATCCGGGCGCACGTGCACGAACTCCGTAGCAAGGCTGTGATCCAGGGTGTGTTGGGTTTCTGCTGACGTCACACGTCAGCTATCTTATTTATGGCTTACTCTTTTAGATTTTAGCTGCCCATGATTTAACGTGCGCGAATGCTCACGGGACCTCCTATTTACTGACGTCACCTCAGAGTAGTCTAGACTTCGAATCTCACTCCGCCATGAGACCAGGTGAGGGTAACGTCATAAAGAAAGCACAGATTAATTTTTCCTAATTTTGAAAAATCACCGCCGTTTCTGGTTGGTTTTGAACCCGGATTCTTCCCTTCCTTGTGCCGACGTCGTACCTCTCGACCACCCAGTAACCCCCTGCCCTCTTCACGAACTGATAATCGTTGATCCTAACTCACACGGTCAACTTTGAGTCGTCAAACTCCAGTGCTCTCTGACAAATGCAACAAAAAGAACATAATGAAAATGAAGACGCGATTTTTGTTGAGAACGGAAATGGCTTAATAGACAAACGCAGCGATTGGTTGATATAAATACGAGCTGCGGGGACACAGGTTACGAACGTGTTAATGCATGCGCATGTCCATTTAGGAGAAACTTTTTGATTGGCTGCGTTTTTTTTCCCTATGAAATCTCAGAAAAATATTGCCCCCTATGGCACTGAACTCTAAGCCTGCTACGTGCATGCAATGTTGAAAATATTTAATTTTCTTGCCAATGTTTGTCAATTTTTATTTGTAATCTCAAGATTGAAAGGTCTTTTCCGTGCAATGTACGGAATCCTGTTCTGGTGAGATTGCATATTTCCGTGAAATGTGTGCAGCGGTTGCTAAAAATATATCTAATATCTTTTTATTGAGTTGCTGGTATATTTACTGGCATATAGATGTCCTGATAGGGAAGAGGTCTTTCAAGTGTGATTTTTTTTTGGTGTGAAGACTGTTCTGGTGAATTATTTAACTGTTCATTACTATGTGTGGTGTGTTTGTCTGTGGGTGTTTGTGTGTGTACCAGTGACGTTTACTGGTTTTGGGGTCTAGGCTACCGCTGACATAATAAATAAAAACGTACATTATATTCAGTAGGCTAACATAAAGTAATATTTTCTAATGACATCACTACATTTTAAATTACTTACTTATTTATATGTTAATTATATCCGTCTTGTTTGGGACGAAAATGTCCTGATGACTTTGTCATTGAAAGTACTGTTGGGTTGGTTTCTAAGTTTCTGAGGGAATGATTTCTCAATGGACATTAATGCCAAACCAGATAAGCGTTCTTGTGTCTGAGTTGAGCGGCAATAAGATTTGATTCTCGTGAGAGCAGAAAAAGTTATTTCTACAGATGCTGATGCGCATAACGTAGTTATAAATAGCTAAGGAAGTCCAGGTAATCAGACATAGTTTCACTTTCACGTGGTGGCGATTCTGATTGGCTAGAGCTAAAAAATAACCCATGAAACCGCATTAATCTAGCGGAAACACCACCTATATTATTGCGATTCCAATTTTTGAATGTCAAGGTCGTTAATACTTGGTCCGGATAGAGGAAAAATGTACAGCTGGCTACTAGAGGTTTAAATGTAGAATAGTTATAACATTCACAAACGTTATAGTGGCCATTGGAAAACCTTGCATTAATAAATGCAAATCAAAGCAAATAAATCGTATTGGCCTACGAAATATGTAATAAAATATTCGAAAATTTGTAATATAAATTATTAAAACAATAAAATAAATTATCATTACCTTTTATATTTCGTTAATATGTTCAAGGCTACAGGCGGTAGCTGCGGTAGGATAAATAATACGCCACTGGCGTGTACATGTGTTTGTGTTTTGTGTGTTTGTGTTTGCGCGTGTGTGTTTGTGGGTGTGTGAATTGTTATAATTTTTGTGTAGAAATGTGCCTGGATTGTCTAACTTTGCCAAACTGACAGGTTCGAGCTAAAGAGCTATAGAAAGATGTCGTTGATGGGCGTCACGGGCTACGCCTTTTAAAGATGATCGCTGCACATTTGTAATGGAAGCATTGACATTTAATCATTCAGGTTAAACTCACATTTGTAATGGAAGCATTGACATTTAATCATTCAGGTTAAACTCACATTTGTAATGGAAGCATTGACATTTAATCATTCAGGTTAAACTCACATTTGTAATGGAAGCATTGACATTTAATCATTCAGGTTAAACTCACATTTGTAATGGAAGCATTGACATTTAATCATCCAGGTTAAACTCACATTTGTAATGGAAGCACTGGCATTCAATCATCCAGGTTAAACTCACAATTGTAATGGAAGCATTGACATTTAATCATTCAGGTTAAACTCACATTTGTAATGGAAGCATTGACATTTAATCATTCAGGTTAAACTCACATTTGTAATGGAAGCATTGACATTTAATCATTCAGGTTAAACTCACATTTGTAATGGAAGCATTGACATTTAATCATTCAGGTTAAACTCACATTTGTAATGGAAGCACTGGCATTAATCATTCAGGTTAAACTCACATTTGTAATGGAAGCATTGACATTTAATCATTCAGGTTAAACTCACATTTGTAATGGAAGCACTGACATTTAATCATTCAGGTTAAACTCACATTTGTAATGGAAGCATTGACATTTAATCATTCAGGTTAAACTCACAATTGTAATGGAAGCATTGACATTTAATCATTCAGGTTAAACTCACATTTGTAATGGAAGCATTGACATTTAATCATTCAGGTTAAACTCACAATTGTAATGGAAGCATTGACATTTAATCATTCAGGTTAAACTCACATTTGTAATGGAAGCATTGACATTTAATCATTCAGGTTAAACTCACATTTGTAATGGAAGCATTGACATTTAATCATTCAGGTTAAACTCACAATTGTAATGGAAGCATTGACATTTAATCATTCAGGTTAAACTCACATTTGTAATGGAAGCATTGACATTTAATCATTCAGGTTAAACTCACATTTGTAATGGAAGCATTGACATTTAATCATTCAGGTTAAACTCACATTTGTAATGGAAGCACTGCCATTTAATCATTCAGGTTAAACTCACATTTGTAATGGAAGCATTGACATTTAATCATTCAGGTTAAACTCACATTTGTAATGGAAGCATTGGCATTTAATCATTCAGGTTAAACTCACATTTGTAATGGAAGCATTGACATTTAATCATTCAGGTTAAACTCACATTTTTAATGGAAGCACTGGCATTTAATCATTCAGGTTAAACTCACATTTGTAATGGAAGCATTGGCATTTAATCATGCAGGTTAAACTCACATTTTAAATGGATGCATTAGCATTTAATCATTCAGTTTTAACTCACATTTGTAATGGAAGCATTGGCTTTTAATCATTCAGGTTAAACTCAAATTTGTAATGGAAGCACTGGCATTTAATCATTCAGGTTAAACTCACATTTGTAATGGAAGCATTGGCATTTAATCATCCAGGTTAAACTCACATTTTAAATGGAAGCATTAGCATTTAATCATTCAGGTTAAACTCACATTTGTAATGGAAGCATTGGCATTTAATCATCCAGGTTAAACTCACATTTTAAATGGAAGCATTAGCATTTAATCATTCAGGTTAAACTCACGTTTGTGAAAGCGTTTGTGAATTACGTTCACCTGTTTCATATTTGTGAAAGCGTTTGTGAATTACGTTTGCCTGTTTCACATTTGTGGGAACTTTTGTGAATTACGTTCGCCTGTTTCATATTTGTGAAAGCGTTTGTGAATCACGTTCGCCTGTTTCATATTTGTGAAAGCGTTTGTGAATCACGTTCGCTTGTTTCAGATCAGGTTTCAATAATCCTCCATTAGAAAGGTGGTCAGCCTTCTCTTTTAGTGCTGATGTCACTAGGCCCACATCTCTGACGTAACTTACTTGGTTGTACCAGCAAGCAAATAGGTAGCATGCGAGAGTGACACATTTCACATGCCTGTTTAGCTCGTTAAGGATCATTCAAGGTAGATTTACAAACAAAATGTAGACTTGTAGCCAGCGAGCACAGTAATATCGTGACGGTGTTGTCGTAGTTGCCAAATTGTCTGTCTATCAGCTCATTAAAAAAAAGTAAAGAGCTCCGTCACGCCATGTGACGTATAGAAAATATGGCGTTAGTGACCATACATTTTATAGACCTCCGGCACAAGATTTTTGGGGTAATATGGTCGGTATTACGCCCGTGCCGCTTCACTTTCCCAGAAAAACATACGGTACCCATTTAAGGCTGGGTGAACCCGGGAGCCGTCGTTGAGGATCGAACCCGACCTGTCGTCCTTTATAGTCCAGTTGACTAACCAGCGAGCTATCGGGGTCCCGTCCATCACCGCGTTGCAGGTTAATTGATAGCGCGAGTTTCTAACTTACAATTTGATGGACAACGCCAGCAACGACAAAATCGCCACTTGTCTGAAATATTAAATTGCTGTCAAATGAATTTGTTCCATTTTCTTTTATGTCTATGGTATTCTGAGTATTTTTCTGTAAAACTTGCATTTGAAGGCATATATAGATCTTGTCAGAAGCAAGTAGTGGGATGTAACGTACACCCCTACACGTATGGTGATAGCTTTACGGGTATTATACCAGGTTATCTTGTTCAACTTCTCGTCCAATCACGTGAATGGTTTCCCAAAACCCACATTCCATCTCCTCTCCTGCGTCCCACTTGATTTACTGTCATTTACTCGCTGAGAGCGTTTCGATCTTGCTTCAGTTAAGTCTCGCTTTAATTATATATATAATTTAACTTCATAATTTCCACATATTGCCTATTTGTATCCTCCAATATGTAGTACATCTCTTTCGTTTCATCATTTCATCTCTTATCCCTCGATTTACTTCTCCTTAATTTACCAGTCGCGCTCATCCTAGATGTAGTAGAGTTTATCTTTATTTCGTTGTCTTTTGTGTTGTTCTCGTTTCCTGAAGAAGACCGCATGTAAACCGAAACGTCAGATTTTGTTGTGTTCCTTTTCTGTAAAGCTGTCACCTTGTAGGAGTGTACGTCACACCCCACTACTGGCTCATGCTACCAGCTTTACCGCAGCACTTCAATTATTTGCCTGTTCCCTATAGATTTTGTCCGCAGATAAGTATAAGATGAGGTTTATGAGTATAATTCTCTCTTCCTCATAGTTGAGCTGTTTTCCGAACCCAGGAAGTTCCATTTACATTAATGTCAATAATATTAGTGACAATGGCAGCAACAAATAAAAGACGATTTCTTAAAAACCACTACAAGGGACATTCAAAGCGGGGAAATAACTATACAAGTTAGTACTTCCGGAACAGGAAGCTGTGTGGACACTGGTCAATATAATCTGCATACAGAGTTCCGGTTGGGGCGATGTGGTCAAATGAACGTCTGGGAGTCTGGTCCATCGTTGATTAGACAATACGTCACATTGGGCGTTCTAGGGGCGGTTAATCTTGGGGACATAATTTAATTGAAGGATGAAATCTACAGTCTATGTGTCGTAGTTAGGGCTGTATTTAAGACACAACTGTCTGGTTTCATCCAAAAATGGCATTTTTAGTTATAATCTTGGAAGTTTTGCTACAATTAGGGATGAAGATGTCCTGAACCTAGTACACTCCCCTCATCCTTAAAATGGGTATTTTATGGAAGTGGTTTCAGTTTGTGATACCGGAAATAGAACGTAAAGTTTACAGCTAAAGTTAATATTTAATTATGAATTTTATTTTAGTACTTAATACCAGCGGCGGACAATGTGTTCGGAAGTTGAGGAGACCAGGACGTGATGGGTGGTGGCATTACATGAGGGAGTCAAGAAGTAATGAGTGGTGGTATTACAAAGGGAGCCAAGACGTGATAAGTGGTGGCATTACAAAGGGAGCCAAGACGTAATGAGTGGTGGCATTACAAAGGGAGCCAAGACGTGATAAGTGGTGGCATTACATGAGAGATCCAAGACGTAATGAGTGGTGACATTACAAAGGGAGCCAAGACGTAATGAGTGGTGACATTACAAAGGGAGCAAAGACGTGATGAGTGGTGGCATTACAAAGGGAGCCAAGACGTAATGAGTGGTGACATTACAAAGGGAGCCAAGACGTGATGATTGGTGGCATTACAAAGTGAGCCAAGTCGTGATAAATGGTGGCATTAAAAAGGGAGCCAAGACGTAATGAGTGGTGATATTACAAAGGGAGCCAAGACGTGATGAGTGGTGACATTACAAAGGGAGCCAAGACGTAATGAGTGGTGGCATTACAAGTATAATTAAAAAAATGAATATTGGACTGTGATAGACAACATGTTAGGATATACTCGTGTAGTAAATCCACTGGTGTTTTCTTTGTTAAAATAGTCTCAATTTGAAGCGTGCACAACTTCACCACTAGATAAGTTGTTCATGTCACTGTAGCCTTCAGATGACAGACAACACACCTTTGTTTTGCGCTTAATGCAAACACACACCTTTGTTTGTGCTTAATGCAAACACACACCTTTGTTTGTGCTTAATGCAAACACACACCTTTGTTTGTGCTTAATGCAAACACCCACCTTTGTTTGTGCTTAATGCAAACATACACCTTTGTTTGTGCTTAATGCAAACACACACCTTTGTTTGTGCTTAATGCAAACACACACCTTTGTTTGTGCTTAATGCAAACACACACCTTTGTTTGTGCTTAATGCAAACACCCACCTTTGTTTGTGCTTAATGCAAACACACACCTTTGTTTGTGCTTAATGCAAACACACACCTTTGTTTGTGCTTAATGTAAACACCTACCTTTGTTTGTGCTTAATGCAAACACACACCTTTGTTTGTGCTTAATGCAAACACACACCTTTGTTTGTGCTTAATGTAAACACCCACCTTTGTTTGTGCTTAATGCAAACACACCTTTGTTTGTGCTTAATGCAAACACACACCTTTGTTTGTGCTTCATGCAAACACACACCTTTGTTTGTGCTTCATGCAAACACACACCTTTGTTTGTGCTTAATGTAAACACACACCTTTGTTTGTGCTTAATGCAAGCACAGTCAACAAAATAGAACTAACTGTTACTTCGCTGTGCTATCGCTAAATCTACTTGTTTTACGACAACAAAAATTGTAATGCTCTGCTCCTACCTTTTTTCCGTTTGAAGTGGTGAAAGTTTTGTAGTAGGTCTACCTTCCAGCAAGATAATTCTTCTCTCAGTGTTATCTATTTCGTTGTGAAAATTGAATATTAAATAATGACACAATGCTTCTTCTTCTACCTTTCAGCTCCCTGTTGAGCATAGGTTTTCAACAAACATTTTCCAGGTCGTTCTGTTCTTGCCATTCTTTAAGATCGTTCTATGTCTTCCCCATCATCTTCATCTCTGCTTCTATTTGCCTTCTCCAAGAATTCCTTTGTCTTCCTCTTCATCTTTTCCCCTGGGGATTCCAAAAACGAGCCTGTTGTGTAATACTCCCAGTTGGCTTCCGTAGTGTGTGTCCTATCCGGCGTTATCGTCTTTGCTGTATCTCTTTATCCACTGTTGTTTGACTGGTACATTTCCATAATTCTATGTTAGTGATTTTGTCCTGCCATTTCCATCCTTTTGTTCTCCGTTAGCAATCCATTAATAAAAGTCTGTTTCTTAATGATTGTCATTTTAGTTGTTCTCCATGTTTTACAGCCATATAATAAGACTGACTTAACATTGGAGTTGAAAATTGTTATTTTTGTATTTAACCTAATTTCTCTGGACTTCCATATGTTTCCCAGTGCAACAAAAGCTCCTCTCGCTTTTGATACACAATTGTAATATTTGAATTCATGTCTCTTTGATGTTTGCATCCGAACTTTATGTTGACCTTTCACATCATAATTTGTGAAATAAACAGGACAGCAAATTGCGATACGCGAAAGAGTTCCTTCAATTATTTCCCTAAATGATCATAACTATCATTACATTACAACATCAAAGTTATTGGTATTATAAGTTATGGAAAAAGAATGTTTTTTCTGTTAATTAACATCTCTTATAGTTTTTTTTCCAAGTTATATGTATATATGTGTGTGTGTGTATGTATATACGCAGAGCAGTGACATTGAGTAGGAGACTACTTTTTAAATCTCCTTTCAATCATAAACTTTCCATACGTTACGATAGGAAGAGAACGTCATCCGATTAGCTGACCCGATTGTCATAGCAACACAACTAGTTGTCATAGCAACTATTACTGGAATAGCCCACATAATTCACACACACACATTGCAATGTTGATAGATTTCGTTGTACGGTTGTAGTAGGTTTGATCTTAATTTGTATTGTAGCTTATCTTTTAGTACAGTCTCGAATTCATCATCATCAAGTGCCGGGCCTGCTGACGTAGGTGATCATGTCTCTCCGCAATTACGACAGTTATTTATCATTTCTGTTGTTGACCTTCTGCCAAACCATTCTCTTAAGCTGTCTGATATCTTTTCTCTTTGCTTCCCTCTATCTCTTCGTCCCTCAATTTTTCCAGTTGTTACGATATATTCAAGTTGTTCTCTTCTCATTACATGGCCACAAAATGATGATTGTCTCTTCCTAACATTGGAAATAAAATCTCTTTTTGCTTTGACCTCTTTCATAACGTTTTCATTACTCTTCTTAGCTGTTCATGGTTTTCTCAACATTCTTCTGTAAAACCTAATTTCTACAAACTCCAGTGATTTTCTTTTCTGTTGTCCTATTGTCCATAATTCACATCCATATATTAAGACTAGCTCTATATAACATTTAAGTACTCTTTTTCTTGTTTCTATTGTCAAAAATGGATTGCATAGTATCATCCTCATTTTTTGGAAATCTGCTTTTGCCTGAGCCATTCTGCATCTCACCTCGTTTGTACATCTTCCGTCTGAGGTTAACAAAGTTCCCAAATATTTAAATTCATTTACCTGTTTTAATATTGTCTTACTTGTCTTTGCTGGAATTAATTTGAGCTATAACACGTCAACCTGGTTGCAGTGACTGGTTGTACACTGACAGTTAAATCACTGAGCTGATCTATTCCTGTGTTATGTATTCTGATAAAATATTATCGGAGTCGTGGCCTCTGTTATCTCCTCTGAATATCCGCCACTGGTTAATACCTAAGTCAGCCTATGAAAACCTGCACCATCAAAGCAAGAGACAGAATGGAATGGCGCTCCATGGTAGCCAACCTTCGACGTGGAGACGGCATTTAATGATGATTAGTTAATACCCATAAGAAGACGATCAAGAACTGGCAACTCTGAGAGTATTGGGGCTGCAATATTCACATTTAACCACATACGTTTGTAAGGTTGAAGGTGCATCTTCTTTAAATCACTTTAAATGTGGTAACAGAAGTATGTGTGTTTTAACTTCATGGAAAGACTCAAATGATCAAATTAGCTAAAGTATCACTGACAAATGACTGGGAAGAATATTTATAGAACGGATGTCACGTGATTAAATTTTCGTCGTCTTAAACACGTGATTTTCATAAAAATGGTTTCCCTACTCTCTTGATCTACATTAACCTTTTCGATGCTGTAACTGCTCATGTCTTTACTATCAAACATGCTTCATTGCACTGATGTTTCGGCTATCAGAGCCACGAGGTGCCCACGTCCGATACACGGATGATGCCATCCAACACATCAGTGCTTCTTATTTCCACTTCATGTTTTTACCACTTCGTGTGTGGAGGAGATAGTCCTGGTTCTTGTTCCTCTGTGTCTGTCTCAATCATTGACACTTGATGCTGTTGTAGAGTACGTCTGCTGTAATCACTCCAACCCTGTCTATGTCTGTCTCAATCATTGACACTTTATGCTGTACTCTATTCAGTCTTCGGAGTGATGTTCGACACCCGTTGCTATTGTGAGTGTGCAGTTGCTGTTAAGTTGCTGTCAAG
Organism: Megaustenia siamemsis; assembly: GCA_032433765.1. Lineage (NCBI taxonomy): Eukaryota > Metazoa > Mollusca > Gastropoda > Stylommatophora > Ariophantidae > Megaustenia > Megaustenia siamemsis. The sequence goes on along the minus strand of JAVIAB010000106.1, from coordinate 83,257,305 downwards.
TTGCTGTTAAGTTGTTGTTCCCGTAGATTAGTTCACTCGTTCCCTACGGAAGCTTTTTATAAATGCAACGGAAGAGATTTCAGACACAACATTTTAAAGAATAAATCTACATATTTATATAACATATTATATGTGAATTGTTAGAAAATTGATCACGGTGTTAGGTTTCACCAATACCAAGATGATACAAGACTTGTAAACAGATTATAGTTTTGATGACGATTCACGCTAATCAAATTGAGAGTGGCGCAAATAGGGCGAAACGTGAGCGGCCGAAATCGGCATGGCGTACAGTGCGTCGAAACGTAAGGAAAGAGTTAATTGTTGACATCATCATCATCAAGTACCTTGCCTACTGGCGTAGGTGATCATGTCTCTCCACAATTTTCGGGCTCAGCAGCTATTTATCATTTCTATTGCTGACCCTATGCCAAGCCATTCTCTTAAGCTGTCTGTTATTTTTTCTCGTTGCTTCCCTCTATCTCTTCGTCCCTCAATGTTTCCAGTTGTTACAATATATATTCCAGTTGTTCCCTTCTCATTACATGGCCAAGAAATGATGATTGTTTCTTCCTAATATTGGAAATTAGCTCTCTTTTTGCTTTGGCCTCTCTCAGAACGTTTTCATTACTCTTCTTAGCTGTCCATGGTATTCTCAACATTCTTCTGTAAAACCACATTACTACAGACTCCAGTGATTTTCTTGTCTATTGTCCTATTATCCATGATTCGCAGCCATATGTTAAGACTGGCTCTACATAACATTTAAGAACTGTTTTTCTTGTTTCCACTGTCAAAAATGGATTGCATAGTATCTTCCTCATTTTTTGGAAAGCTGCTTTTGCCTGAGCCATTCTGCATCTCACCTCTTTTGTACATCTTCCATCTGAGGTTAACAAAGTTCCCAAATATTTAAATTCATTTACCTGTTTTAATATTGTTCCACTTGTCTTTATTTTGCAGCTTCTTTTCATGTCCAACATTTCTTGTAACTTATTTTCACTCTTAGCGATTATGACTGTATCATCAGCATACCTTAGATTATTTATATTATGACCTCCAATTGTTATTCCATGCATGTCCCTTATGGATCTTAAAATAATCTCACTATAAATATTAAACAAATCTGGTGACAGCACACTGCCCTGTCTAACACCCTGTTTTATTAGTTGAAACATGCCCAATTGGTTTCCAGTTCTTATGGCCGCTGTTTGTTGCCATTACATGTTCTTTATTATTCTTAGATCTTTGCTGTCTATGTTTATGCTTTGTAAATTGTTTTTTATTTCTTGGTGCTTTACTTTGTCAAATGCCTTGGTGTAATCTATGAAACATAGGTATAGATCTGTTTTCACCTCTATGGCTCTTTCTACTAAAGATATTATGATATAAATGGCATTGCTTGTTCCTTTATCTCTAACAAAACCACACTGTTCATCGCTAATTTCTGGACTGATTTTGTTTCGCACTCTTCGCATGATGATTCTTAGTAATATCTTAGTCATATGACTCATAAGGCTTATTGTACGATGATCATCGCATTCAATCGCACCCGATTTCTTTTCTTTGGTAGGGCTATGGATATTGATTTGAGCATGTCGTCTGGTATATATCCGCTGTTGTAGATATCATTCAATATTTTTGTTATTATTGCTATTCCAAAATCACCCATGGCTTCAATCTCTTCTTTAGTTATATTATCTGGTCCGGGAGCTTTGCCTGCTTTCATATTGCGCAAGGCATCTTCCACTTCTTCTCTGAGTATTTCTGGTCCTTCTCCATTATCCTTAATATTTACTTCCGTTCGTTCATCATTATAAAGATCTTTAATGTATTCTGTCCATCGTTCCCTTATGTTTTCTTGATCAATCAACAGTTCTCCTTCCTTTGATCTTAGACATCCATTTTTTGATTGCGTTTTTCTTCCTGTTAATTCCTCAATTTGTTTGTATATAGCTTTAGCATCTTTTTATTGCATTTCAATCTCTTCGCATCTCTCTTTTAGCCATGCTTCTTTTGCTTCATTGTATTTTACTACAATTTCTTTATTTAATCTCTTATACTCATTTTTATTTCCTTTATTTCTTCTTATTGTATCCATTAGCCGCAAAATGTCGTCTGTCATCCATTTCTTTCTTGAAATTGTCCTCACTGGTGGTATGAACTCTTTTGATGTTTGTTGCATTGATTCTTTTAGCATTTCCCACTGCTCATCAATGCTTTGTATCTTCTCTATTGCATTGTACCGGTTCTGAATTGTGATTTTATATTTGTCTTGCAGCTTCTTGTCTGATTTTAGTAAATCTAAATTTAACTTGATGTTAACTGAGGCTCGTTTTGTTCTTTTTAATTTGACTCTAAGCTTTCCCACAACTGGTACATGATCACTATTGCAATCTGCCTCTGGTCTAGTTTTCACACACACCAGACTGTTTCTAAATCTATTGCTTATCATTATATAATCAATTTGATTACGTGCGTTGACCCCTGGGCTTTTCCATGTCCACAGACGTCTTGGATGTTGCTTAAATCAGGTGTTTCCTATCATCATGTTGCGTGTTCTTGCCCAGTCAATAAGTTTCTCACCTCTTTCATTCCTCTCGCCTAAGCCATAATGACCAACTACTTCCTCAACTCTTTCCTTTCCTACTTTTGCGTTAAAATCCCCTAGAACTATGGTGTTTTCATGTGGTTTGCATTTATGAAGTGCCTCATTTAACTCGTTGTAAAATGTATCAATTGTTTCCTCTAGACTGTCTGCTGTTGGTGCATAAACTTGTATAAGATTTATGTCTATTGGCTTTCCATTCAATTTCACTAAAAGGACTCTGTCAGATATTGGGTAAAAGCCTTTCACTGTTCTTGCTCTTTCTGCATCCAAGATGATACCCACTTCTCTTTGGTGTTCAGTACCTCCAGAATATATTATTTTATGTTTATCAGAATACAACTCCCCTGATCCAGTGTATCTCATTTCGCAAAGGCCCAGTAATTGTAAACCCATTCTTTTAATTTCTTGTATGATGTTTTCTAGTTTACCCTTCCGCATGAGTGTTCTCACATTCCAAGTACCTATCTTTAGAGTTTGTTTTATCTTTATTTTGCTTACAGTAGCTTGATGACGATCGGGTATCACCTGTAGCACATGATGTCCACTAGCGAACGAGGGTTTTCCATGGGAATCCCTCTTAACGTTGTTGTTATTTCTATATTTGTGGCGATTCATGATTGTACAAAGAAATTACGACGGTGATTTTCTGTTGCCTTCCGTCGGTTTTTTTACGGTTGGCTCCGCTAGCCTTTGACTAAAAAGTCTCACCCACAAGGCAGTGGGGTTGTTTTATTTCGGGGAACCCTCCCTTAACCTTTTATCTCCCGCGCTTACCTGCAAGGCAGCCACAGGTTGTATTGTTTACTGCATACAGTAGCAGGTCAAATTACCTGACCTGACCAAACGTTGTTGACATACTCCAGTATGTTGTCTCTCATAATTATTCTCTGTTTCTTCATCCCATAACCACGTATGTGGATTGAGCCCAACTGACGGATTAAATTCGACCTTCTCAAATGATCACACATTGTTTTTTGGTGTTGAAGGGGATGGTGGGTCGGGGGCGCTACGTGAAGTCCTGGACTGTCCGTCCTTCACTATTATCTGTTGATTTCTCTTTCCGTCTATCTCACTATCCGTCTATCTCACTATCCGTCTATCTCTCTATCCGTCTATCTCTATATTCTTCTACATATCTATCCGTCTATCTCTATATTCTTCTACATATCTATCCGTCTATCTCTCTATCCGTCTATCTCTCTTTCCGTTTATCTCTCTATCCGTCTATCTCTCTATCCGTCTATCTCTATTTTCTTCTACATATCTATCCGTCTATCTCTCTATCCGTCTATCTCTCTATCCGTTTATCTCTCTATCCGTCTATCTCTCTATCCGTCTATCTCTCTATCCGTCTATCTCTATTTTCTTCTACATATCTATCCGTCTATCTCTCTATCCGTCTATCTCTCTTTCCGTTTATCTCTCTATCCGTCTATCTCTCTATCCGTCTATCTCTCTATCCGTCTATCTCTATTTTCTTCTACATATCTATCCGTCTATGTCTCTATCCGTCTATCTCTCTTTCCGTTTATCTCTCTATCCGTCTATCTCTCTATCCGTCTATCTCTATATTCTTCTACATATCTATCCGTCTATCTCTCTATCAGTCTATCTCTATATTCTTCTACATATCTATCCGTCTATCTCTCTATCCGTCTATCTCTCTTTCCGTTTATCTCTCTATCCGTCTATCTCTCTATCCGTCTATCTCTCTATCCGTCTATCTCTATTTTCTTCTACATATCTATCCGTCTATCTCTCTATCCGTCTATCTCTCTTTCCGTTTATCTCTCTATCCGTCTATCTCTCTATCCGTCTATCTCTCTTTCCGTTTATCTCTATATTCTTCTACATATATATCCGTCTATCTCTCTATCCGTCTATCTCTCTATCCGTCTATCTCTCTATCCGTTAATCTCTCTTTCTGTCTATCTCCGTCTATCTCTCTATCCGTCTATCTCTCTTTATGTCTATTTCTCTTTCCGTCTATCTCTCTATCCGTCTATCTCTCTTTCTGTCTATCTCCGTCTATCTCTCTATCCGTCTATCTCTCTTTATGTCTATCTCTCTATCCGTCTATCTCTCTATCCGTCTATCTCTCTTTATGTCTATCTCTCTATCCGTCTATCTCTCTATCCGTCTATCTCTCTATCCGTCTATTTCTGTTTATGTCTATCTCTCTATCCGTCTATCTCTCTATTCGTCTATCTCTCTATCTGTCTATCTCTCTTTATGTCTATCTCTCTATCCGTCTATCTCTCTATCCGTCTATCTCTCTATCTGTCTATCTCTCTATCCGTCTATCTCTCTATCCGTCTATCTCTCTATCCGTCTATTTCTCTTTATGTCTATCTCTCTATCCGTCTATCTCTCTATCTGTCTATCCCTCTATCTGTCTATCTCTCTATCCGTCTATCTCTCTATCCGTCTATCTCTCTATCCGTCTATCTCTCTTTATGTCTATCTCTCTTTATGTCTATCTCTCTATCCGTCTATCTCTCTATCCGTCTATCTCTCTATCCGTCTATCTCTCTATCCGTCTATCTCTCTTTATGTCTATCTCTCTATCCGTCTATCTCTCTTTCCGTCTATCTCTCTATCCGTCTATCTCTCTTTCCGTCTATCTCTCTATCCGTCTATCTCTCTTTATGTCTATCTCTCTATCCGTCTATCTCTCTATCCGTCTATCTCTCTTTATGTCTATCTCTCTATCCGTCTATCTCTCTATCCGTCTATCTCTCTTTCCGTCTATCTCTCTATCCGTCTATCTCTCTTTATGTCTATCTGTCTATCCGTCTATCTCTCTTTATGTCTATCTCTCTATCCGTCTATCTCTCTCTCTATCCGTCTATCTCTCTATCCGTCTATCTCTCTATCCGTCTATCTCTCTTTCCGTCTATCTCTCTATCCGTCTATCTCTCTATCCGTCTATCTCTCTTTCCGTCTATCTCTCTTTCCGTCTATCTCTCTATCCGTCTATCTCTCTTTCCGTCTATCTCTCTATCCGTCTATCTCTCTTTATGTCTATCTCTCTATCCGTCTATCTCTCTATCCGTCTATCTCTCTTTATGTCTATCTCTCTATCCGTCTATCTCTCTATCCGTCTATCTCTCTTTCCGTCTATCTCTCTATCCGTCTATCTCTCTTTATGTCTATCTGTCTATCCGTCTATCTCTCTTTATGTCTATCTCTCTATCCGTCTATCTCTCTCTCTATCCGTCTATCTCTCTATCCGTCTATCTCTCTATCCGTCTATCTCTCTTTCCGTCTATCTCTCTATCCGTCTATCTCTCTATCCGTCTATCTCTCTTTCCGTCTATCTCTCTATCCGTCTATCTCTCTATCCGTCTATCTCTCTTTATGTCTATCTCTCTATCCGTCTATCTCTCTATCCGTCTATCTCTCTTTCCGTCTATCTCTCTATCCGTCTATCTCTCTTTCCGTCTATCTGTCTATCCGTCTATCTCTCTTTATGTCTATCTCTCTATCCGTCTATCTCTCTCTCTATCCGTCTATCTCTCTATCCGTCTATCTCTCTATCCGTCTATCTCTCTTTCCGTCTATCTCTCTATCCGTCTATCTCTCTATCCGTCTATCTCTCTTTCCGTCTATCTCTCTATCCGTCTATCTCTCTATCCGTCTATCTCTCTTTATGTCTATCTCTCTATCCGTCTATCTCTCTATCCGTCTATCTCTCTTTCCGTCTATCTCTCTATCCGTCTATCTCTCTTTCCGTCTATCTGTCTATCCGTCTATCTCTCTTTATGTCTATCTCTCTATCCGTCTATCTCTCTCTCTATCCGTCTATCTCTCTATCCGTCTATCTCTCTTTCCGTCTATCTCTCTATCCGTCTATCTCTCTATCCGTCTATCTCTCTTTCCGTCTATCTCTCTATCCGTCTATCTCTCTTTCCGTCTATCTCTCTATCCGTCTATCTCTCTTTCCGTCTATCAGTAAAGACACATAAGATATATCAAGTAATGACACACAGATACATCAAGTATAGACACACAGATACATCAAGTATAGACACACAGATACATCAAGTATAGACACACCGATACATCAAGTAAAGACACACAGATACATCAAGTATAGACACACAGATACATCAAGTATAGACACACAGATACATCAAGGTGGATAGAAATGCCAAGCTGCTGTAAAGCTGATAATAATGAAAATAAAAAAAATACTACATCACTTTTTAGAAACAAATTCCATTTTGTATTCTCTTTCTGTCTGTATCTCCTTCTTCATTCATTCTCAGTTCACTCGTAGAAGGGTCTCTGGAGGTCACAACATCGAGATACGTAACCAAACCATTTCATGTTGCGTTTCTTCTCAACAGTCCACACATCATCATCATGTGCTGCGATTACCCATTGGATCCATTTGTGTAGTATTCCATTTGTGATGCGATCTGTGTAACAGATTTCCTAAACATTACTATAACATTTGTGATACGATCTGTTTAACAGATTTCCTAAACATTACTATAACATTTGTGATACGATCAGGGTAACAGATTTCCAAAAGATTACTATAACATTTGTGATGCGATCTGTTTAACAGATTTCCTAAACATTACTATAACATTTGTGATACGATCTGTTTAACAGATTTCCTAAACATTACTATAACATTTGTGATACCATCTGTTTAACAGATTTCCTAAACATTACTATAACATTTTTGATACCATCTGTTTAACAGATTTCCTAAACATTACTATAACATTTTTGATACCATCTGTTTAACAGATTTCCTAAACATTACTATAACATTTTTGATACCATCTGTTTAACAGATTTCCTAAACATTACTATAACATTTTTGATACCATCTGTTTAACAGATTTCCTAAACATTACTATAACATTTGTGATACGATCTGGGTAACAGATTTCCTAAACAATATAACATTTGTGATACGATCTGGGTAACAGATTTCCTAAACATTACTATAACATTTGTGATACGATCTGGGTAACAGATTTCCTAAACATTAATATAACATTTTACCTTCCCAACCTGCTCTCTGTTTCTCGGTCGAATACTTGTTTCTTTGTCAATAAAATCTATGTATAGATCTTGGTTGTGTTCTGTCGTCACTTCTACAGGAAACCGTCTGAGAGACAAGATCAGAAACGAAGAACTGAGAAAAAAGCTAGGAATAGCCCCCGCCATAGAATATATAAAGAAACAACAGATAAAATGTTTTGGCCACGTGACAAGGCGGAGTAATCAAAGCACAACACAACGAGCCTTCAATAAACGTTGGGAGAACACCAGACCCAAGAGTCGACCACGAAAAATATGGATCGACGGAATATTAGAAGCACTAGGAAACATAACAGCAGCAGAGACGAACAGAAGAGCAAAAGACCGCAAATTGTATCTCCCCTCGACGCTGAAAGACAAATGAGGAAGGACAGAAGAAGTAGTCACTTCTACTTTGTTGTAGAGCGATTACTGCGTCTGTACATTCTTAGTTTTTCCCCGTAAAAGAAATACGGTGTTAGTGACCACACGTCCCCACTCCTAGCGCATCTTCAAGTAATGTAATCAGTATTACGCCAAGCCGCCCTCGCTTCGTACAACAAATCTATAATACGCATTACCAGAACCTGGGCAAACCCCAAACGTTGCCGGTCCGAAAACAAAATGGGAATCGAACCAAGATCCTTCAAATAGCAGCAAACGAACTAACCAATCAACAAAACGAAGCTCCTTTTCAATTGCATAGAAAAAATATTTTCCAGAGATATTTGTTTTCAAATACATCAAGTTTATTCTCCATTTCTGGACTGATTTCCATCTTTCGCTTGCATAAAGAAGGCTCGATAATAAATCCGAGTTGAATATTCTAAGCTTTGTTTATTTTTATTTTGAGGTATGCATGTCTTCATCTCCCAGAGTTCCCGGATATCATTCTGTGTCCTATTTCAAGCCCTTCCGGTGATCAGAAAACCAGACCTGTTGCGTGATCACACAAATGTTTGCCATATCACGTGATCAACGGTCGTGATTTATGACCGGCACGTGTCTCGGCATTTAACTACAACCGAGATGCTTTTAATGTCTCCCCAGAGTAACTTTCTCCTGATTATGTCTGCATTTTTTTTATATTTTAAAAATGATTTAGATTTCATCATCCGCTGACGAAGTGCTCTACCAGCTGGTATGTAGATTATTTGAGGAGTTTCAGCGGCTGAGTGGTTAGTGAGTTGAGTTGTTACTGTGCTGAGTGGTTAGTTTGTTGAGTGGTGTCCTGATCGGGGTTCGTGTGCTGAGTGGTTAAATTGATGAGTGCTGGGTGTGCAGAGAGGTTAGTGCGCTCAGTGGGTTTCGTGTGCTGAGTGGGGTTCGTTTGCTAAGTGGGGTTCGTTTGTTGAATAGTTAAATTGCACAATTTGGGTTCATGTGATGAGTGGTCAGCGTGCTGTGTGGTTAGATTGATGAGTGATTAGTGTGCTGAGTTTGGGTTCGTGTACTGAGTGATTAGTGTGTTAAGTTTGGGTTCGTGTGCTGAGTGATTAGAGAGCTCAGTGGTTAGTGTACTGAGTGTTTAGTGTGATCAGTGGTTATTATGCTTTCTGGTTAATGTGCTAAGTGGGGTTCATGAGCTGAGTGGTTAGTATGCTAAGTGGGGTTCATGAGCTGAGTGGTTAGTGTGCTAAATTGGGTTCATGAGCTGAGTGGTTAGTGTGCTAAGTAGGGTTCATGAGCTAAGTGGTTAATGTGCTAAGTGGGGTTCATGAGCTGAGTGGTTAGTGTGCTAAATTCGGTTCATGAGCTGAGTGGTTAGTGTGCTAAGTAGGGTTCATGAGCTGAGTGGTTAGTGTGCTGAGTGGGGTTCATGAGCTGAGTGGTTAGTGTGCTAAGTGGGGTTCATGAGCTGAGTGGTTAGTGTGCTAAATTGGGTTCATGAGCTGAGTGGTTAGTGTGCTAAGTAGGGTTCATGAGCTAAGTGGTTAATGTGCTAAGTGGGGTTCATGAGCTGAGTGGTTAGTGTGCTAAATTCGGTTCATGAGCTGAGTGGTTAGTGTGCTAAGTAGGGTTCATGAGCTGAGTGGTTAGTGTGCTGAGTGGGGTTCATGAGCTGAGTGGTTAGTGTGCTAAGTGGGGTTCGTGAGCTGAGTGGTTAGTATGCTAAGTGGGGTTCATGAGCTGAGTAGTTAGTGTGCTAAGTGGGGTTCATGAGCTGAGTAGTTAGTGTGCTAAGTGGGGTTCATGAGCTGAGTGGTTAGTGTGCTACGTAGGGTTCATGAGCTAAGTGGTTAATGTGCTAAGTGGGGTTCATGAGCTGAGTGGTTAGTGTGCTAAGTGGGGTTCATGAGCTGAGTGGTTAGTGTGCTAAATTGGGTTCATGAGCTGAGTGGTTAGTGTGCTAAGTAGGGTTCATGAGCTAAGTGGTTAATGTGCTAAGTGGGGTTCATGAGCTGAGTGGTTAGTATGCTAAATTGGGTTCATGAGCTGAGTGGTTAGTGTGCTAAGTAGGGTTCATGAGCTGAGTGGTTAGTGTGCTGAGTGGGGTTCATGAGCTGAGTGGTTAGTGTGCTGAGTGGGGTTCATGAGCTGAGTGGTTAGTGTGCTAAGTGGGGTTCGTGAGCTGAGTGGTTAGTATGCTAAGTGGGGTTCGTGGGCTGAGTGGTTAGTATGCTAAGTGGGGTTCGTGAGCTGTGCGGTTAATATGCTAAGTGGGGTTCGTGTACTAAGTGGCGTTCGTGAGCTGAGTGGTAGGGATGTTAAGTGGTGTTCATGTGCTGAGTAGGGTTCGTGTTGTGAGTGTGGTTTCGAATGCTGAAAGGGGGTTTGGGTGCTGAGAGGGGGTTCGGGTGCTAAGTGGGTTTCGGGAGCTAACTTCGGTTAGTGTGCTGAGTGGATTCGTGCTCTGAATGGGGTTCGTGTGCAGAGTGGTTCGTGCTCCGAGTAGGGGTTCGTATGCTGAGTGGAGTTCTGGTGCTGAGTGGCTAGTGTGCTCAGTGGGGTTCATGAGCTGAGTGGCTAGTGTGCTCAGTGGGGTTCATGAGCTGAGTGGCTAGTGTGCTCAGTGGGGTTCATGAGCTGAGTGGCTAGTGTGCTCAGTGGGGTTCATGAGCTGAGTGGCTAGTGTGCTCAGTGGGGTTCATGAGCTGAGTGGCTAGTGTGCTCAGTGGGGTTCATGAGCTGAGTGGCTAGTGTGCTCAGTGGGGTTCATGAGCTGAGTGGCTAGTGTGCTCAGTGGGGTTCATGAGCTGAGTGGCTAGTGTGCTCAGTGGGGTTCCTGAACAGAAGTCTCGGAGTATAATTGTCGGAAGTGTAGAATTTTCTTAAGATAGGAAGGGGATTCACCCCGCCGCTAAAAATATGTACCAGATATTTTCTGGGATATAATGACGGTCTGGCTTGATACCGACCATATCATCCAAAAATGTGCCGTGGTAACTAAAAAATAGGGTCACTAACATTATTTTCCCCTTACACCTGGCAAGGCAGTGGACTGCAACGTTTAACTGTCTCTAGCCAGTTCTCCCACAGAACGTTGCTCTCACCACAGCTCGTCTGAAAGAATCTTTGTCTCTAGCCAGTTCTCCCACAGAACGTTGCTCTCACCACAGCTCGTCTGAAAGAATCTCTGTCTCTAGCCAGTTCTCCCACAGAACGTTGCTCTCACCACAGCTCGTCTGAAAGAATCTTTGTCTCTAGCCAGTTCTCCCACAGAACGTTGCTCTCACCACAGCCCGTCTGAAAGAATCTTTGTCTCTAGCCAGATCTCCCACAGAACGTTGCTCTCACCACAGCCCGTCTGAAAGAATCTTTGTCTCTAGCCAGATCTCCCACAGAACGTTGCTCTCACCACAGCTCGTCTGAAAGAATCTTTGTCTCTAGCCAGATCTCCCACAGAACGTTGCTCTCACCACAGCTCGTCTGAAAGAATCTTTGTCTCTAGCCAGATCTCCCACAGAACGTTGCTCTCACCACAGCTCGTCTGAAAGAATCTTTGTCTCTAGCCAGATCTCCCACAGAACGTTGCTCTCACCACAGCTCGTCTGAAAGAATCTTTGTCTCTAGCCAGATCTCCCACAGAACGTTGCTCTCACCACAGCTCGTCTGAAAGAATCTTTGTCTCTAGCCAGATCTCCCACAGAACGTTGCTCTCACCACAGCCCGTCTGAAAGAATCTTTGTCTCTAGCCAGATCTCCCACAGAACGTTGCTCTCACCACAGCTCGTCTGAAAGAATCTTTGTCTCTAGCCAGATCTCCCACAGAACGTTGCTCTCACCACAGCTCGTCTGAAAGAATCTTTGTCTCTAGCCAGATCTCCCACAGAACGTTGCTCTCACCACAGCTCGTCTGAAAGAATCTTTGTCTCTAGCCAGATCTCCCTTTTCTTCTGTTGTCAAGTTCAAGGTCTCCTTAATGTCTTCAAAGTACCTTCTTCTTGGTCTGTCCCTGATTCGTATCCTAGGAACCATGCCACCTATTACTGTTTTTTCCAGCTCGCTGTGTCTTTTTACTGGCTAGAGACAGAGAGGCCATAGTATTTTAAGTTCCTCTGTAGAATTACTTTAATTAGGGTATTGTGACTCTTCACATATCCCAACAATTTTAGTTCGCTTCCTCAAGTTGTGTTAAGCAGTTCCTAATTTTTTTCCCATTTCCAGCTGCTTCTAAAACTTCCCTGATTGACTACTTTTCCTTTCTCCCCATTTTCCTTTAAGTCTCAAAAGTTTCGATTTGCTGCAGTTTTCTGATATTTAAAATCTACGTTTCAACTTCATATAGGTCTGTTGAGTCAATACAACATTTTATTATTATATATTTGCTGTTAATTTGCATTTCTGTGATGCGAGAGAGAGAGAGAGAGAGAGAGAGAGAGAGAGAGAGAGAGAGAGAGAGAGAGAGAAAGATTAGTCAACATATGGGCCCGCGTGCTGACTGATCAAAGAAATACAGACAAAATACAAAAGTAGACCCCGATTTTGACATTTAAAAAATCAGCTTTTAGTCGACAATTGTCATCTCCTTAAGAATGCGGTGACTGAAGCCGGCATAATCCAGCTTCCCTTAGACTGTTTCTACTTGGACGTGCCGCCATCCTTGAACTTGGGCAATGTGCGTCACGGAACGTAGGAGTTCTGGGAAATCTTTACATCCGGTTGTGTCTGCAGCAGTAATGGGTTCTGTGTCTGTTTGCTGGTTTGTCTCCCCCCCCCCCCCCCCACCTCTCACCATAGACAGACTTCACAAATACCAAACTCATCCACAGACTGCCACTTCTCTGATGTTCGTCTTAGTTCTCATCGCCCTTTCTTCTTTCTATTCCCATTGCCTTTCAGAGTTGAGAGGAGATATAGTTTACGATCGTTGGATGGCCTCTTCTGTCACGCCTTCGATCAGCGTTTGTGGCTGTTAATTCTTCTTTATTCTTTCACTCTTGTCTTGACAACAACAAAAACAACAACAACAACAACAACAACAACAACAACAACAACAACAAATGCTCTTCACCATTCTCCATAAAAAGGCGTTAGGTGGGCGTAAATGGTCGTGTTTTCAGCGCTGTGGCGTTTAGGTTGAGAACATCATGCATGAGAAATCTATGATCAGGACATCAGTCATTAACATCTGTACTGAGAACATCATGCATGAGAAATCTATGATCTGGACATCAGTCATTAACATCTGTACTGAAAACATCATGCATGAGAAATCTATGATCTGGACATCAGTCATTAACATCTGTACTGAAAACATCATGCATGAGAAATCTATGATCTGGACATCAGTCATTAACATCTGTACTGAGAACATCATGCATGAGAAATCTATGATCTGGACATCAGTCATTAACATCTGTACTGAAAACATCATGCATGAGAAATCTATGATCTGGACATCAGTCATTAACATCTGTACTGAGAACATCATGCATGAGAAATCTATGATCTGGACATCAGTCATGAACATCTGTACTGAGAACATCATGCATGAGAAATCTATGATCTGGACATCAGTCATGAACATCTGTACTGAGAACATCATGCATGAGAAATCTATGATCTGGACATCAGTCATTAACATCTGTACTGAGAACATCATGAGAAATGTCAGAAACGATGACACATTTGTGAAGTTCGACCCTTTCACAATAAATGGCAACTTAATTCCAGAACTCAGATACGCCGATGACACAGTCCTCCGCCCAAACAGCGCAGGAGACTTTAAAAAAAGACACTTGAGTGTATTATAGAGCACAGTGAAGAGCAAAACCTCTATCTAAAAATACAGAAAACAAAGCTAATGTCCATTGGCAAAACAAAAAAAAAGCCAGGCTAAAATCATTATCAACAATGAAGAACTAGAAATTGTAACAAACTACGAATGTCTGGGATCTGTAGTAACTAACAATGGAGACTGTCAGAAAGAGATCAAAAAAGATTAGCAAAAGAAACACAAATATTAAACGGCATGAAAAACATGTAGCACAATACAAGCAAGACAGTAAAATTAAAATTATTAAGCACACGTATCTCCCCAATAGCAACATATGCTTGTGAATAATGGAAAATCTCCCAAATAGCTAAGAAGAAAATCGATTTATTAGAAAGAAAATGCTACAGAAAAATCATTAAGATACCTTGGATAATGAAAAAGAGCAATGAAGACAAACTAAAATATTTAAACATTAAAAAGAACTGACTTATAAACTGCATTCTACAGAGAAAATAAAAATAGTATAGCCACGTCAAAAGACACAGAGGGCTGGAAGAACAATAATGGAAGGCATGGTTCCTGGGCGACGCATCAGAGGCAGACCAAGAAGAAGGTGGTTTCAAGACATCAATGACACCTTGGACATGCCAACAGGGTGGGAGACCTGACAAGAGACAGAGATTTCTTCAGACGGGCTGATGTGAATGCAACGTTTTGCAAAGAACATGTGACCTGATAACGATGATGTCATGTTTCCGTGACCTACATATTTCCGTAATCGACACATTTCCGTGACCTACATATTGTTGGTTTATGTGGCAACATTGTCACATGACTCTCGAGTAAGTTACATCAGTATGATGTCATGTATCCGTGACCTACATATTGTTGGTTTATGTGGCAACATTGTCACATGAATCTCAAGTAATTTACATCAGTATGATGTCATGTATCCGTGACCTACATATTGTTGGTTTATGTGGCAACATTCTCACATGACTCTCAAGTAATTTACATCAGTATGACGTAGATTGACTGCCGTCATCTCTGTAATTGTTCTGAACTGACATTTTTCATGATTTTTGCTTTGCCCTTTCAATTAACTGACATTAACCATCTCCCTCCCTTCACGCAGCCAGTACGCAAATTGCCCTCAACTATATCATATAGCAAATAACTCAGCACTACTTGAATACAATGACGTCATTCACCTTCTGTCATTAAATATTCTTCTGAACTCCTCGCAGCGTCATTATTGCTCAATTACCTCATTATTATCACCGTGTAACATTTTGGTTGGCGTAGGCGACCATGTTCTTCCACAGTTTTCTATCAACAGCACATCGCATCAATTATGTTGACTGTTTACCATGGCACGAACCAAGCTATAGTTCGTTCAGAAATTCGTGCCCACAGAGTTTATTAATTATCTCGGAAACTGTTCGATGAATTTCTATAATTCTTTTTCGTTAAATATTTTTTTTTTCACCGACCTTCAGTCTGATTTTTTGCCCTACTGTCATGCATTTAGGAAAGATTTTTGCTTATTTGAGATATATCAAAATATGATTTTCTTGTTTTTCCAAAATTTTAGGATTTTTCTTTACAAAAGGATGTTGAGAATACCGTGGACAGCTAAGAAGAGTAATGAAAATGTTATGAAAGCGACAAACGCAAAGAGAGAGCTCATTTCCAATATTAGGAAGAAACAATCATAATTTTTTTGGCCATGTAATGAGAAGAGAACAACTGAAATATATTGTAACAACTGGGAAAGTTGAGGGGCGAAGAGATAGAGCGAAGCAAAGAGAAAAGATAACAGACAGTTTAAGAGAATGGCTTAGCAGAAGGTCAACAACAGAAATGATAAAACAACTGTCGAGATCGAATGTTGTGGAGAGACATGATCACCTACGCCAGCAGATATAGTACTTGATGATGATGACCATCAAGAATGAATAATCCGACTGACCACTGTTAAAACTGGCCGGTCGTGAGTCAAATGTCAAGTGCCACACCCACTTGCCTCAGATCAACTAAAAAGAAAAAATAAGACTCTAACATGGCCATTAGACAACACACGTAACCAGTAAATAAACTTTCTCCCAACCTAAGGGACTTAGCAGTACTTTTGGTGTCATATCCAACCACGGAATAGCAAGTCCTCTCACATATAGAACATTCCTCTCACAAAAAGAACATTTCTCACACAAATATAACATTTCTCTCACAAATAGAAAATTTCTCTCACAAATAGAACATTTCACTCGCAGACAGAACATTTCTCTCAAAAAAGAACATTTCTCTCACAAACAGAACATTTCTCCCACATACAGAATATTTCTCCTACAGACAGAACATTTCTCCTACAGACAGAACATTTCTCCCACAGACAAAACATTTCTCCTACAGACAGAACATTTCTCACACAGACAGAACATTTCTCCTACAGACAAAACATTTCTCCCACAGACAAAACATTTCTCCTACAGACAAAACATTTCTCCTACAGACAGAACATTTCTCCCACAGACAGAACATTTCTCCTACAGACAGAACATTTCTCCTACAGACAGAACATTTCTCCCACAGACAGAACATTTTTCCCACAGACAGAACATTTCTCCCACAGACAGAACATTTCTCCCACAGACAGAACATTTCTCACACAGACAAAACATTTCTCCTTCAGACAGAACATTTCTCCCACAGACAGAACATTTCTCCTACAGACAGAACATTTCTCCTACAGACAGAACATTTCTCCTACAGACAGAACATTTCTCCTACAGACAGAACATTTCTCCCACAGACAAAACATTTCTCCTACAGACAGAACAATTGAAAGATAAGAAACTTTGTGGTAGAGTCGTGACCGTTGAAAGCAACAAACTGCTGTTGCATTTGTTATTATTGTTGTTATTTTTGTAGTTATTGTTGTTGTTATTTGTATTACTATAGTTGGTGTCGTTGTTGTCGTTGTTAATTTTGTTGTTATTGTACATGCCATGAACAGTAGTAAGTCACGTGACACTTTCCCCAAGTACGGAAACTATTTTATTTTATGTTTTCTTAATTTCCACTTTCGCTTTGTGATTTAACCTTTGTCGACTTCTAGCTCTAAGATCGTTCTTTATAGGTCGTTTCTCTACAGACCCGTCTTTGCTCACCAGTGAAGATGTCAAGAAATACGAACAGACGTATCTTTGTTGTTAGAGAAGCGAACAGAAATATGTCTCTACACGGCTGTTAGTTTGTGTGCGTTTTTGGTCATTAAATGAGTTAGCCATGTACACCAAAGATCATCAGTGAAGTTAGCCAAGTCTGTGAAGTTAGCCATGTGCCCCTATATTCTCTACGTTCTTCAATTCAGTCATTCATGTGCACCTATATTCTTCAGCTCAGCTATTCATGCGGTTGGCTTACCACGGCAACAGCCGGGGTTCGTACCCTGGCGAGGACACCTGGGTTTTACTAATTCCCTAAAAATTAGTGGGAGCCGCGATAGCTCAGTGGTTAGTGAACTGGACTACTACGGACAAGAGGTAGGGTTCGATCCCAACCGACGGCTCCGGGTTCACCCAGCCTTAAATGGGTACCGGATTTTTTCTGGGAAAGTAAAGCAGCACGGGCGTAATACCGACCACATTACCCCAAAAATCATGTGCTGAAGGTCTGTAAAATATAGGGTCACTAACACCATATTTCCCTATACGCCGCCACTTGGCGTGACGGGGGGTACTTTACTTACTTTACTCAGCTATTCATGTACACCTATGTTCTTCAGCTCAGCCATCCTTGTACACCTATATTCTTCAGCTCAGCCATCCATGTACACCTATATTCTTCAGCTCAGCCATCCATGTACACCTATGTTCTTCAGCTCAGCCATTCTTGAACACATATTTTCTTCAGCTCAGCCATTCATGTACACATATGTTCTTCAGCTCAGCTATTCATGTACACATATGTTCTTCAGCTCAACTATTCATGCACACATATGTTCTTCAGCTCAGCTATTCATGTACACATATATTCTTCAGCTCAGCCATCCTTGTACACCTATATTCTTCAGCTCAGCTATTCATGTGCACATATGTTCTTCAACTCAGCTATACATGTACACCTATATTCTTCAGCTCAGCTATTCATGTACACATATGTTCTTCAGCTCAGCTATTCATGTACACCTATATTCTTCAGCTCAGCCATCCATGTACACCTATATTCTTCAGCTCAGCTATTCATGTACACCTATATTCTTCAGCTCAGCCATCCATGTACACCTATATTCTTCAGCTCAGCCATCCTTGTACACCTATATTCTTCAGCTCAACTTTTCATGTACACATATATTCTTCAGCTCAACTATTCATGTACACCTATATTCTTCAGCTCAGCCATCCTTGTACATCTATATTCTTTAGCTCAACCATCCTTGTACACCTATGTTCTTCAGCTCAACTATTCATGTACACATATGTTCTTCAGCTCAGCTATACATGTACACCTATGTTCTTCAGCTCAGCTATTCATGTACATCTGTATTCTTCAGCTCAGCTATTCATGTACAGCTATATTCTTCAGCTCAGCTGTCCATGTACACATATTTTCTTCAGCTCAGCTATCCACGTACACATATGTTCTTCAGCTCAGATATTCATGTACACCTATGTTCTTCAGCTCAGTCATCCATGTACACCTATGTTCTTCAGCTCAGTCATCCATGTACACCTATGTTCTTCAGCTCAGTCATCCATGTACGCCTATGTTCTTCAGCTCAGCCAACCTTGTACACCTATTTTCTTCAGCTCAGTCATCCATGTACACCTATGTTCTTCAGCTCAGCTATTCATGTACACATATGTTCTTCAACTCAGTCATCCTTGTACACCTATGTTTTTCAGCTCAGCTATTCATGTACGCATATGTTCTTCAGCTCAGCCAACCTTGTACACCTATTTTCTTCAGCTCAGTCATCCATGTACACATATGTTCTTCAGCTCAGCCAACCTTGTACACATATGTTCTTCAGCTCAGCCAACCTTGTACACCTATGTTCTTCAGCTCAGTCATCCATGTACACCTATGTTCTTCAGCTCAGCCAACCTTGTACACCTATTTTCTTCAGCTAGGTCATCCATGTACACCTATGTTTTTCAGCTAAGTTAGCTAAACTGTTAACTGCACACTTGGCTCTGTCCCCGGTAAGTGACATCGATCGATAATCCCTGCACTTCGGCTGTACGCCCTGGCGCTAGTTGCTGAGATGGAATTATTTATCTTTTATTTTGTAAACTTGTGTTTGTGCGCGTGTATGTGTGTGGATGTTTATCCCTATTTTTGGGAGCGTCATGTTTACTTGTTGCCTTCACATTTAAATCGTTGTTTATATTTCCTGAATACTTTAATATGTCCCCAACCCCACATTTCTCACACGTATCTTCACTGTCTGCTGTAAGTATCCATATTTTCCACTCTCTTGAGATATTCTCATTTCTAGACTCGGTATCTCATGTTCTTGTTTCATGTTCATTTTGATCGTAATTATATTTCATTTCCATCAAATTTTAAATGAGAAAACAGATGAAGTAGTAAAAAAGTAAGTAAAGTACCCCCGTCACGCCAAGTGGCGTGTAGGGAAATATGGTGTTAGTGACCCTATATTTTACAGACCTTCAGCACATGATTTTTGGGGTAATGTGGTCGGTATTACGCCCGTGCTGTTTTACTTTCCCAGAAAAAAATCCGGTACCCATTTAAGGCTGGGTGAACCCGGAAGCCGTCGGTTGGGATCGAACCCTACCCCTTGTCCTTTGTAGTCCAGTTGACTAACCACTGAGCTATCGCGGCTCCCAGATGAAGTAGACCAGTGTGTTGACACAGCACGGCAGAAAATATATGCAGAGGAAACTAAGATTATGTGGATAAATGAGAAAAGTACAAATAAAAGTTACACTGAGGGAAGTGGGACTAGAAGAAGTGGATCAATTTAAACTCCTGGGAAGCTGTATTTCGTCAAAAAATGACATTGAGAAAGAGATCACCGCTAGAATATGCAGCCTGGGCATTTAATAGACTTGAAAATATTTAGTGTTTAACCAGTCTCCATCTCAGCGCCAAGCTTAGAATTTATAGAAGTCAAATATGAGCTCCATTCTCCTATAGCAGCAGAAACGTGGAGCATGAACCTTGAGATAGAAGGCCAACTTGAAGGTCGTTGTCGTAACAAAATGCCAAAAATCCGTTGAGATCAACACATTACCAACAATGAAGTTGCCACAAGATCAGGAATTAACAACATCAATCAAGAAGTGAAAAGAAGACGTTGGAAAAGGCTAGGCAACGTTCCACGAAAGGAACGAATCAAGTATCGGCAGCCAGCATTAACACGGACCCCACCTGGCAAACAAGGATGAAGCAGATCATTGGGGACGTGGCAACAAACGATACATAGTGAGATGAAAGAGGCTGGCAGGTCCTGGCCACATTTGTCCATGCTTGCTCTAGACCAGATTGGATGAAGATCTCTTGTGAGGGTCCTATGTTTCGACCGAGTTCAGAAGATTAGAAAAATGAAGAGGAATCGTTTACTGTGTGTGTGTGTGTGTGCTCGTTACCAAATGTGTGTACATTTTAGCCTGTTCCTGAATGTCGGTAA
Organism: Megaustenia siamemsis; assembly: GCA_032433765.1. Lineage (NCBI taxonomy): Eukaryota > Metazoa > Mollusca > Gastropoda > Stylommatophora > Ariophantidae > Megaustenia > Megaustenia siamemsis. The sequence continues at coordinate 83,236,830 of JAVIAB010000106.1, read as the reverse complement.
TGGTGAGAGTTCTCGGTCACTATTTGAACTTGGAAAGTGGGAGAAAAGTGTGGGAAGAAATATATCATCATCATCATCATCATTGAGTGCCCTCTCCGCATAGAAGGTTGGCTACCATGGAGCGCCATTCCACTCTGTCTCTTGCTTTGATGGTGCAGATTGTCATAGGCTGACTTGTCCATCTTTTGATGTTACTCGTCCATGTTAGTCTTGGTCTGCCTCTGCCTCTTTTACCTTGAAGAAATATATGGAAATAGTAAAAGAAGTAGATTAAGAAAGACAAATATCGCAAATATTGAAAGAGCAAGACAGCTATTCAGAGTCAGAACATGTCACTGTGGCCTCACAGCACATGTACACAAGATAGGACTCTGTGACTTTGGCACATGTGATTGAGGAGCATACCCTACAGGACCGCAGCACTCTCAACACCATAACAACACTCTCAACACCCTAACAACACTCTCAACACCCTAACAACACTCTCAACACCCTAACAACACCCTAACAACACTCTCAACACCCTAACAACACTCTCAACACCCTAACAACACTCTCAACACCCTAACAACACTCTCAACACCATAACAACACTCTCAACACCCTAACAACACTCTCAACACCCTAACAACACTCTCAACACCCTAACAACACAAATATGGCTCACAGAAACAAGCCTACATGACAAGTTATGGGGAACCGACGATGACCTCAAACGTACCGTTTTGTTCGTGACCTAAGATGGTCTAAATGTCTAAACGCATAGCAACAGCAGAACGCTGAAGAAGAAGAAGAAGAAAAAGAAGAGAGACAAAGATTAGGAAGAAAGAAACAGATCGAACGAGAGATAAAACAAAGAAATGTAGAAACGAAAGCCTTATGGAAGTTTGTGTGTGTGTTGGTATGTGTCTGTGTGGGTGTTTCTGTGTCTGGATTGACTCGCTAACATCGATTTTTATGTAGGTGCGTATATGTGTGTATATAATGACTCACTAACATCAGTTCATCTGTGTGTATGTGTCGGTGTGATGGGCTGTGAGCTTGTGTGACTGTTTGTGTGTGTGTTGCTGTGTTTGTGTTGCTGTGTTTGTGTCTGGATTGACTCATTTAACCGACTCTTGTGTAGGTGGGGGTGTGTGGATCCACTCATATCGATTCTTGTATAGGTGTGTTTGTGTGTGTGTGGATCCACTCACATCGATTCTTGTATAGGTGTGTTTGTGTGTGTGTGTGGATCCACTCACATCGGTTCTTATGTAGGTTTGTTTGTATGTGTGTGTGGATCCACTTACATAAGTTCGTGTGTATGTATGCGTGTGTATATCCACTCACATTGAGTCTCATATAGGTGTATATATGTGTGTGTGTGGATCTACTCACATCGATTGTGTGTATGTGTGTATCCACTGCCATTTATTCTTGTGTATGTGTGTGTGTATCCAACATATTGATACTTGTGTATATGTGTGTATCCACTCCCACCGACTCTTGAGTATGTATGTGTGTGTGTGTGTGTGTATCTTGCTCGCCCTCTCTCTCTCTCTCTCGATGGCTAACTTTCTCTTCTTTTATCTTGCTCGCCCTTTCTCCCTCTCTCTCTCTCTCGATGGCTAACTTTCTCTTCCTTTATCTTGCTCGACCACTCTCTCACCCTCTCTCTTTCTCCTCTTCTCTCTCACCCCTCTCTCTCTCTCACCCCCTCTCTCTCGATGGCTAACTTTCTCTTCCTTTATCTTGCTCGACCACTCTCTCACCCTCTCTCTTTCTCCTCTTCTCTCTCACCCCTCTCTCTCTCTCACCCCCTCTCTCTCGATGCCTAACTTTCTCTTCCTTTATCTAGCTCGACCACTCTCTCACCTTATACTTCCTTTCCCTATGCATACCTTCATTGTACGCTTTCAAGTGAAGGGAAAGGAATAATAACGGACAGAGAAGTAGCGAAGCCAGACAGAATTCACTTCTCCCATTTCAGCAACATAAAAAAACACGGTTCTTCTAATACATTCTAGTCGCATATTAGATTCGTGTACTAAATACACTTGTGTACGTCAAGAAAGTAAAGCCATTCCCATCACGCCAAGTGGCCTACAGGGAATATGGTGTTAGTGACCATCAATTTGACAGACCTTCGGCACATGATTGTTGGGGTAATGTGGTTACGCTCGTGTCGCTTTCTTCCTCTTCGACCTTTCAGCTCCCTGTGGAGCATAGGTCTTAAACACTTTCCAAACCGTTCCGTTTCTTGCCATTCTTTTAAGATCATTCCAACTCTTCCCCACCATCTTCATCTCTACTTCTGTCTGTCTTCTCCAAGAAATTATTGGTCTTCCTCTTTGTCTTTTCCCCTGGTAATTCCAAAAAGGTTATATTGTGTAATACTCTCAGTTGGCTTCTGCAGTGTGTGTCCTATCCATCGCCGTCGTCTTCGCTGTATCTCTTTATCCACTGGTATTTGACCGGTACATTTCCATAATTCCATGTTAGTGATTTTATCCTGCCATTTCCATCCCTTTATTCTGCGTAAGCATCCTTAAATGAAAGTCTGTATCTTCATGATTGTCAATTTTGTTGTTGTCCATGTTTCACAGCCATATAATAGTACTGACTTAACATTTGAGTTGAAAATTTGTATTTTTGTATTTAACCTAATTTCTTTGGATTTCCATGTTTCCCAGTGCAATGAAAGCTCCGCTTGCTTTTGATATCCTTATTTTGGTATCATTTTCTGTTCCTCCCTCTTTATCTATATTACAGCCCAGATATATGTAAGATCGTGTATCTAGTGGAGGTATGTGCCGTTTTACTCTCCAGAAAAAAAATCCAGTACCCATTTAAGACTGTGTGAACCCGGGAACTGTCGATCAGGATTGAACTCTTACGTAATGTCCTTTATAGTCCAGTTCACTAATAACTGAGCTATCGCTACTCCCCATTACAGATAGGAGTAGTACAAACATGTAGGAGAGGCGGTTCATTAAGGTGGTCGGATACAGAGGAGAAAGTGATGGAGGTAGATAGAGTGTAAGATGAGAAAGTGATGGAGGTAGAGAGAGTGTAAGAGGAGAAAGTGATGGAGGTAGAGAGAGTGTAAGATGAGAAAGTGATGGAGGTAGAGAGAGTGTAAGAGGAGAAAGTGATGGAGGAAGACAGAGTGTAAAAGGAGAAA
>JAVIAB010000106.1:83221164-83228664 GCA_032433765.1 Megaustenia siamemsis | reverse complement strand
GATTTAGTGTAATTACGAATATTATTAAGAAATTACTCTATGATTTAGTGTAATTACAGATATTATTAAGAAATTAATCTATGATTTAGTGTAATTACGAGTATTATTAAGAAATTACACAAAGAAATTATAAATATTAGAAAGAATAGAAATTATAAAAAATGGTATAAAGAAATTACGCAAAGAGTTAGTGCATATAAAAAATGGTATAAAGAAATCACGCAGTGATTAATTGCAATTGTATATCATACATACATAAGTACATTTAACATTTGATTCAGTGTAACTTTCTTTCAGAATTGATAATAAGGAGTTGATCTAGTCCATCTTTCCACAAAAGTGTCAGGGAGAAACAATATTTGACATAGTACATGTTTTGTTTTTAGAAATGAACTTAGTCGGTAATTTATTGCAACGCTGTTAACAGAAATGACATTTTAAAAATAACGCTTTGCTTCACTGCAATACAAAATAATGATAAAGTTGTTGTAAATCGGGTCAAAAAATCAGCCATATTTCAATTGTGCAAACTTAGAGAAGTCAGTAATAATAAAAACTGTATGTCTAGAGGTAGGTTAGTGTATCCCCTATATAATGGTAGTGGTTTCCGTACAATGTTGCCTTGGGACAGGGTAGTCAAGAGCTAATGCTAAGTTTACAGCACTCGGAGAAAAATGACAAATAATCAACAACAACAAAACAAAGAAAAATATATGGTTCGAAGCAGGATCGAACCCGTATTAGCGTTTGGCTTCTCGTGGCAAGGCGCTGTGGCAATGAGTACGGGTTCGATCCTGCTTCGGGCCATATATTGTTCTTTGGTTTTTTTGTGTATTATTATATGTCATTTTTTTTCTGAGTGCCGTAAACAAAGCGTTTCAGAAAATGACAAATATCGTATACAACAAATATATTATACAACAAATATCGTATACAACAAATATATTATACAACAAATATCGTATACAACAAATATATTATACAACAAATATCGTATACAACAAATATCGTATACAACAAATATCGTATACAACAAATATCGTATACAACAAATATCGTATACAACAAATCTATGTCTATAGAAGTGAGAGAGTTCACCGGTGCTATATAGAACCAATTCTGATCTATGGAAGCGAATCATGGACAGTAAACAAACAAATAAAAAGACTATTATAGGCCACAGAGATGGGATTTCTCAGAAGAATGTTGAAAGTTCCCTGGACAGCACAAAAAGGGAGCTCTTAAAAACATCAGAAAGAAACAATCAACAATTTTCGGGCACATCATGAGAAGAGGAAAGTTAGAATACTTGGTTACAACTGGCAAAATAAAAGGAAAGAGAGATCGCGGACGACAAGGAGAGAAAATACTGGATAGCTTGGTGTCATGGCATGGAAAACAGTCAACAAATGAATTGATACGATGCACTGTAGATAGAAGATTATGGAAGGACATGATCGCCTACGCCAACCGGTAGGACACATAACGATGATGATGTAAACATACCTCTTCCTCCTATGATTCGCTGTTTATCGCCTCGGAAGATTCCTTCTGTAATAAAATTCATTTATTATTATTTGTCTCTAGTCTAGAGGTATGACGTCAGCCTCATGACAGGAAATATTTGTCTCTAGTCTAGAGGTATGACGTCAGCCTCATGACAGGAAATATTTGTCTCTATATAGTCTAGAGGTACGACGTCAGCCTCATGATAGGAAATATTTGTCTCTAGTCTAGAGGTACGACGTCAGCCTCATGACAGGAAATATTTGTCTCTAGTCTAGAGGTACGACGTCAGCCTCATGACAGGAAATATTTGTCTCTAGTCTAGAGGTACGACGTCAGCCTCATGACAGGAAATATTTGTCTCTAGTCTAGAGGTACGACGTCAGCCTCATGACAGGAAATATTTGTCTCTAGTCTAGAGGTACGACGTCAGCCTCATGACAGGAAATACCCGAGTTCAAAGCCCACCATAAGCGGTGGTGATTTGTCAAAAATAGGAAAAATTAATTCCTGGTTTCTTTATGACGTTACCCTGATCTCTTGGGTCGTGAGGGTATGGGTACTCCGATAGCTTGTACAATTGTATGAACTTGTTCACTTGTGATATGATCTAGGGAAGAGATGCCGAAAACCTTTCCATAACATTTCATCTCAGTGGCTTGTATTTTATATTAAATACGATTTTTGTGGCATGTTGAAAGACACAACAGCCTACTAAAAGTAATCCTGGAGTGGAAAATACAAGGTAAAAGAGGCAGAGGCAGACCAAGACTAATATGGACGCGTAATATCAAAAGAGGGACAAACCAGGCTATGACAATCTGCACCATCAAAGCAAGAGACATAGCAGAATGGTACTCCATGGTAGCCAACCTTCGTTGCGGAGATAGCACTCGATGATGATGATGATGATGATGATGATGATGATGATGATGATGATGATGATGAGCTTGTATTTTGTTCTCCAGCTCTGCTAAAAGGGCCCATGTTTTGTAAGCGCTTGGTGAAACAAGTGAGGGCATGAGCTGGATGAAACAAGTGAGGGCATGAGCTGGATGAAACAAGTGAGGGCATGAGCTGGATGAAACAAGTGAGGGCATGAGCTGGATGAAACAAGTGAGGGCATGAGCTGGATGAAATAAGTGAGGGCATGAGCTTGATGAAACAAGTGAGGGCATGAGCTCGATGAAACAAGTGAGGGCATGAGCTTGATGAAACAAGTGAGGGCATGAGCTTGATGAAACAAGTGAGGTCATGAACTTGATGAAACAAGTGAGGGCATGAGCTTGATGAAACAAGTGAGGGCATGAGCTTGATGAACAAGTGAGGGCATGAGCTTGATGAAGCAAGTGAGGGCATGAGCTTGATGAAACAAGTGAGGGCATGAGCTTGATGAAACAAGTGAGGTCATGAGCTTGATGAAACAAGTGAGGGCATGAGCATGATGAAACAAGTGAGGGCATGAGCTTGATGAAACAAGTGAGGTCATGAGCTTGATGAAACAAGTGAGGTCATGAGCTTGATGAAACAAGTGAGGTCATGAGCATGATGAAACAAGTGAGGGCATGAGCTTGATGAAACAAGTGAGGGCATGAGCTCGATGAAACAAGTGAGGGCATGAGCTTGATGAAACAAGTGAGGGCATGAGCTTGATGAAACAAGTCAGGGCATGAGCTTGATGAAACAAGTGAGGGCATGAGCTTGATGAAACAAGTGAGGTCATGAGCTTGATGAAACAAGTGAAGGCATGAGCTTGATGAAACAAGTGAGGGCATGAGCATGATGAAACAAGTGAAGGCATGAGTTTGATGAAACAAGTGAGGGCATGAGCTTGATGAAACAAGTGAGGGCGTGAGCTTGATGAAACAAGTGAGGGCATGAGCATGATGAAACAAGTGAAGGCATGAGCTTGATGAAACAAGTGAGGACATGAGCTCGATGAAACAAGTGAGGGCATGAGCTTGATGAAACAAGTGAGTGCATGAGCTGGATGAAACAAGTGAAGGCATGAGCTCGATGAAACAAGTGAGGTCATGAGCTTGATGAAACAAGTGAGGGCATGAGCTGGATGAAACAAGTGAGGGCATGAGCTGGATGAAACAAGTGAGGACATGAGCTCGATGAAACAAGTGAGGGCATGAGCTTGATGAAAAAAGTGAGGGCATGAGCTGGATGAAACAAGTGAGGACATGAGCTCGATGAAACAAGTGAGGGCATGAGCTGGATGAAACAAGTGAGGACATGAGCTTGATGAAACAAGTGAGGACATGAGCTCGATGAAACAAGTGAGGGCATGAGCTTGATGAAACAAGTGAGGACATGAGCTTGATGAAACAAGTGAGGGCATGAGCTTGATGAAACAAGTGAGGACATGAGCTCGATGAAACAAGTGAGGGCATGAGCTTGATGAAACAAGTGAGGTCATGAACTTGATGAAACAAGTGAGGGCATGAGCTTGATGAAACAAGTGAGGGCATGAGCTTGATGAAACAAGTGAGGTCATGAACTTGATGAAACAAGTGAGGACATGAGCTCGATGAAACAAGTGAGGTCATGAACTTGATGAAACAAGTGAGGACATGAGCTCGATGAAACAAGTGAGGGCATGAGCTTGATGAAACAAGTGAGGACATGAGCTCGATGAAACAAGTGAGGACATGAGCTCGATGAAACAAGTGAGGGCATGAGCTTGATCAAGCAAGTGAGGGCATGAGCTCGATGAAACAAGTGAGGGCATGAGCTTGATGAAACAAGTGAGGACATGAGCTCGATGAAACAAGTGAAGGCATGAGCTGGATGAAACAAGTGAGGACATGAGCTCGATGAAACAAGTGAGGGCATGAGCTTGATGAAACAAGTGAGGGCATGAGCTGGATGAAACAAGTGAAGGCATGAGTTTGATGAAACAAGTGAGGACATGAGCTCGATGAAACAAGTGAGGGCATGAGCTTGATGAAACAAGTGAGGGCATGAGCTTGATGAAACAAGTGAGGGCATGAGCTTGATGAAACAAGTGAGGGCATGAGCTTGATGAAACAAGTGAGTGCATGAGCTTGATGAAACAAGTGAGGGCATGAGCTTGATGAAACAAGTGAGGTCATGAGCTTGATGAAACAAGTGAGGGCATGAGCTTGATGAAACAAGTGAGGTCATGAGCTTGATGAAACAAGTGAGGTCATGAGCTTGATCAAGCAAGTGAGGGCATGAGCTCGATGAAACAAGTGAGGGCATGAGTTTGATGAAACAAGTGAGGGCATGAGTTTGATGAAACAAGTGAGGGCATGAGCTCGATGAAACAAGTGAGGGCATGAGTTTGATGAAACAAGTGAGGGCATGAGCATGATGAAACAAGTGAAGGCATGAGTTTGATGAAACAAGTGAGGGCATGAGTTTGATGAAACAAGTGAGGGCATGAGTTTGATGAAACAAGTGAGGGCATGAGTTTGATGAAACAAGTGAGGGCATGAGCATGATGAAACAAGTGAAGGCATGAGCTTGATGAAACAAGTGAGGGCATGAGCTTGATGAAACAAGTGAGGGCATGAGCTTGATGAAACAAGTGAGGTCATGAGCTGGATGAAACAAGTGAGGCCATGAGCTGGATGAAACAAGTGAGGTCATGAGCTTGATGAAACAAGTGAGGGCATGAGCTTGATGAAACAAGTGAGGCCATGAGCTGGATGAAACAAGTGAGGGCATGAGCATGATGAAACAAGTGAAGGCATGAGTTTGATGAAACAAGTGAGGGCATGAGCTTGATGAAACAAGTGAGGGCATGAGCTTGATGAAACAAGTGAGGCCATGAGCTTGATGAAACAAGTGAGGGCATGAGCTTGATGAAACAAGTGAGGGCATGAGCTTGATGAAACAAGTGAGAGCATGAGCTTGATGAAACAAGTGAGGGCATGAGCTTGATGAAACAAGTGAGGGCATGAGCTTGATGAAACAAGTGAGGGCATGAGCATGATGAAACAAGTGAAGGCATGAGCTTGATGAAAGAAGTGAGGGCATGAGCTTGATGAAACAAGTGAGGGCATGAGCTTGATGAAACAAGTGAGGGCATGAGCTTGATGAAACAAGTGAGGGCATGAGCTTGATGAAACAAGTGAGGGCATGAGCATGATGAAACAAGTGAGGGCATGAGCTTGATGAAACAAGTGAGAGCATGAGCTTGATGAAACAAGTGAGTGCATGAGCTTGATGAAACAAGTGAGGTCATGAGCTTGATGAAACAAGTGAGGGCATGAGTTTGATGAAACAAGTGAGGGCATGAGCTTGATGAAACAAGTGAGGTCATGAGCTTGATGAAACAAGTGAGGTCATGAGCTTGATGAAACAAGTGAGGGCATGAGTTTGATGAAACAAGTGAGGGCTTGAGCTTGGTATTAGAGACAAGAGTGATGTCAACTTAAACATCATCATCATCACCAAGTACCATGCCTGTTGGTGTAGGTGGCCATGTCTCTCCACAACTTTCGATCTCGACAGTTATTGATCATCTCTATGTATGACCTTCTGCCAAGCAGCCTAGTATCTTTTCTCTTTGCTTCCCTCTATCTCTTCGTCCTTCAGCTTTCCTAAGCTTAAATATACAAATGAACAATATTTGCAGGTTCTTGTTGTTCTTGTTGTTCTTGTTGTTCTTGTTGTTCTTGTTGTTCTTGTTCTTCTTGTTCTTCTTGTTCTTCTTGTTCTTCTCAAGTGACACTCCTACAAGAATCAGTTGAAGTTGAAGAAGCGATGCGTATAGCGTATGTAAAACTACAGCTATGTCTAATATGAAGATATACCTGTACACACGTCTGTCATGTTGAAGCTGACAAACTTAGAATTAAATAGCATGTGAAGTTACAATGATACTTCGTTTACAGCCAGATGAAGTTGGTGAATCTATAATGATATCTCATGTGAATCTATAATGATATTTCATGTGAATCTATAATGATATTTCATGTGAATCTATAATGATATTTCATGTGAATCTATAATGATATCTCATGTGAATCTATAATGATATCTCATGTGAAGCTAAAATGTTATCTCATGTTAAGCTAAAATGTTATTTCATGTGAAGCAAAAATGTTATTTCATGTGACGCAAACATGTTATCTCATGTGAAGCTAAAATGGTATCTCATGTTAAGCTAAAATGTTATCTCATGTGAAGCTGAAATGTTATTTCATGTGAAGCTAAAATGATAGTTCATGTGAAGCTGAAATGTTATCTCGCGTGAAGCTGAAACGGTATCTCATATGAAGCTAAATAGTAGCCCATCTAGTATCAGACGAAGTTAACAAACCTAAACTGCTATATTAATGACCTTATAACACTACCTCACTTGGGCTAGGGTAGTGCTAGCCAACATGTAATGACCTTATAACACTACCTCACTTGGGCTAGGGTAGTGCTAGCCAACATGTGATGACCTTATAACACTACCTCACTTGGGCTAGGGTAGTGCTAGCCAACATGTAATGACCTTATAACACTACCTCACTTGGGCTAGGGTAGTGCTAGCCAACATGTAATGACCTTATAACACTACCTCACTTGGGCTAGGGTAGTGCTAGCCAACATGTGATGACCTTATAACACTACCTCACTTGGGCTAGGGTAGTGCTAGCCAACATGTAATGACCTTATAACACTACCTCACTTGGGCTAGGGTAGTGCTAGCCAACATGTGATGACCTTATAACACTACCTCACTTGGGCTAGGGTAGTGCTAGCCAACATGTAATGACCTTATAACACTACCTCACTTGGGCTAGGGTAGTGCTAGCCAACATGTAATGACCTTATAACACTACCTCACTTGGGCTAGGGTAGCGCTAGCCAACATGTAATGGCATCTCATAAAGTACCACCCTGTGAATATGGAGATATGGTAAATGACGATGTCGCTGGAGAGAACATACACAGGGGAAACAAACTGAGATTATTGCACCACAAGCCGGGTCAGGGCAAAGAAATGCACATAAATGCAAAGAAATG
>JAVIAB010000106.1:83123664-83216164 GCA_032433765.1 Megaustenia siamemsis | reverse complement strand
TGAACGATAGAATCCTGTTAGTTAAACTGTATTGAACGATATAATCATGTTAGTTAAACTGTATTCAACGACTGAATCCTGTTAGTTAAACTGTATTGAACGATAGAATCCTGTTAGTTAAACTGTATTGAACGATAGAATCCTGTTAGTTAAGCTGTATTGAACGATTGAATCCTGTTAGTTAAACTGAGTGGAAAGCAGGGCTCAGAATGATCTTGGGTAAGACTTCGGCCTCTGGTCAAAATGATATCGAGTTCAAATTCCAGTATAGGCAGGTGAACATTTTCTTTACTAATCTGTGGTTTCCTTATGGTTTCCTTGTTGTTTCCTTGTGGTTTCCCTGTGGTTTCCTTGTGCTTTCGCTGTGGTTTCCTTTTGGTTTCCCTTTGGCTTCCTTGTGGTTTCCATTTCGTTTCTTGTGGTTTCCTTTTCGTTCCTTGTGGTTTTCTTGTGGTTTCCATATAGTTTCACTGTGGTTTCCTTGTGGTTTACATTTAGCTCTTTGTGGTTTCCTTGTGGTTTCTTTCTGGTTTCCTAGTAGTTTCCTTCTGGTTCGCTGTGGTTTCCTTGTGGTTTCCTATTGGTTCCTTCTGGTTTCCTTGTGGTTCGCTGTGGTTTCCTTGTTGTTTCCTTTTGGTTTCCTTGTGGTTTTCCTGTGGTTTTCCTGTGGTTTTCCTGTGGTTTCCTTGTAGTTTCCTTTTGGTTCCCTTGTGGTTTCCTTGTGGTTCGCTGTGGTTTACTTGTGGTTTCATTGTGGTTTCCTTGTGGTTTCCTATTGATTCCTTCTGGTTTCCTTGTGGTTCGCTGTGGTTTCCTTGTTGTTTCCTTTTGGTTTCCTTGTAGTTTTCCTCTGGTTTCCTAGTAGTTTCCTTTTGGTTTCCTTGTGGTTTCATTGTGGTTTTCTTGTAGTTCCCTTTTGGTTCCTTCTGGTTTCCTTGTGGTTTCCCTGTGGTTTGCTTGTAGTTTCCTTTTGGTTTCCTTTTGATTTCCTTCTGATTGCTCTGTAGTTTTCAAGTAGTTTCCTTTTGGTTCCTTCTGGTTTCCTTGGGGTCTCCTGTGGTTTGCATGCGGTTTCCTTGTAGTTTCCTTTTGGGTTCCTTGTGGTTTCCTTGTGGTTTCCTTGTAGTTTACTTTTCATCCCTTTTGGTTTCCCTGTGTTTATCCTGCGTTTCCTTGTGCTTTTCTTGCGATTTCCTTGTAATTTTCTTTTGGTTCCTTGTGGTTTTCTTTTTTTCCCCTGTGATTTCCTTGTGTTTTCTTGTGGCACTTTGTGGTTTTCTTTTGGCACTTTGTGGCTTCCTTGTGGTTTCCTTGTAATTTACTTTTGGTTCCTTGTGGTTTTCCTGCGGTTTCCTTGTGCATTCTCTGTGGTTTGCTTGTAATTTCCTTTTGGTTCCTTGTGGTTTCCGTTAGGCTCTTTGTGGTTTCTTTTTGGTTTCACTGTGGTTTCCTTGTGGTTTCCTTTTGGTTCCTTGTGGTTTACTTGTGGTTACTTGTGGTTTCCGTGTGGTTTCCTTGTGGTTTCCTTGTGGTTTCCTTTAGGTTTCCTTTAGGTTCCCTGCGGTATCCTTGTGGTTTCCCTGTGATTTCCCTGTAGTTTCCTTGTAGTTTCCTTTTGGTTTCTTGTGGTTTCCTTGTGGATTCCTTGTGTTTCCTGTTGGTTACTTGTAGTTTAATTTTGGCTCTTTGTGGTTTCCTTGTGGTTTCCCTGTGGTTTCCTTTTTGTTCCTTGTGGTTTCCCTGTGTTTTCCCTTTGGTTTCTTGTGATTCCCTTGTGGATCTCCCTGTGGATTTCCTTTGGTTCCTTGTGGTTTCCTTGTAATTTCCTTGTGGTTACTTGTTGTTTCCCTGTAATTTCCCTGTGATTTCTTTGTAATTTCTTTTGGTTCCATGTGGTTTCCCTGTTGTTTCTTTGTAGTTTCCTTTTGGTTCCCTGCAGTTTCTTTGTAATTTCCTTTTGGCCCCTTGTGGTTTCCTTGCTTCCCTGTGATTTAATTGTAATTTACTTATGGTTCCCTGTGGTTTTCATGTGGCTTCCCTGTGATTTAATTGTAATTTCCTTTTGGTTCCTTATGGTTTCCTTGCTATTTCCCTGTGATATACTTGTAATTTCCTTTTGGTTCCTTATGGTTTCCCTGTGGTTTCCCTATGATTTCCCTGTGGTTTCCCTGTGGTTCCCTTGTTGTTTCCCTGTGGTTTCCCTATGGTTTCCCTGTAGTTTCCCTATGGTTTCCCTGTGGTTTCCCTATGGTTTCACTATGGTTTCCCTGTGGTTCTCATGTGGTTTCCCTGTAGTTTCCCTGTGGTCCCCCTGTGGTTTCCCTGTGGTTCCCCTGTTGTTGTTTCCATATGGTTTCCCTGTGGTTTGCCTGTGGTTCTTCTGTGGTTTCTCTGATCTCTGAATAGGAAGATTTGATGTCTAAATTTCTTGAGGTAAAACAGAAGATGCCGTTTGCACTTTGTGAAGATGAAAGAAGAAAGTCGGAAAAACTAGACTAAAACACCTGCCCGGACAATAACAAGCGGTTAAAAATCTACACATGTCAAAAATGGATGTGTCGGGCCAAAAAGTTCAGATATCTCAACGTGACGTAAACTCGACGTCCTATGCACGTGCACTCAATAGGTCAACTTAAAAGAATAATGGAGGAACATGCCTTTGAAGAAGGGAGCCGCCATAGCTCAGTGGTTACTGAACTGGACTACAAAGGACAAGAGGTAGGGTTCGATAACAACCGACGGCTTCCGGGTTCACCCAACCTTTAATGGATACAGGGTTTTTTTCTGGGAAGTAAAGCGGCACGGGCGTAATACCGACCACATTACCACAAAAATCATGTGCCGAAGGTCTGTAAAATTTATGGTCATTAACACCATATTGTTTTCACTTTACAGTGAACATATTATGAGATCAATAGTAGACAAAAAAGGAATTGAAGTCAGCGGTCACAACATAAATAATTTGCGATATGCGGATGACACAGTCTTAATAGCAGAGACAGAGAATGAACTACAAGAAATAATAGACATTATTGTAAAAGAAAGCAACAAGAAAGGTCTCAGTCTGAATAGTAAGAAAACAGAAGTAATGGCCGTATCGAAGAAACAATCATCACTAGCATGCAGCATAATAATAAACAGGAGGAATCTGAAACAAGTGCAACGCGTCAAATAATTGGGCACAATAATAACATCAGATGGGAGATGCACCACAGAAATAAAAAGTAGAATAGTTCAGGCCAAAATAGCATTTCAGAAAATGAATAATATCTTATGCAACAAATCTATGTCAATAGATAGAAATGAGAAAGAGAGTTCATCGGTGCTACATTGGACGAATTCTGACCTATGGAAGCGAATCATGGACAGTAGACAAACAAATGAAAAGATGATTAGATGCCACAGAGATGGGATTTCTCAGAAGAATGTTGAAAGTTCTCTGGGCAGCTAAAAAGACCAATGAGGAAGTTCTCAAAGAGGCCAACACAAATAAGAAGCTCCTAAAACACATAAGAAAAAAACAATCAACATTTTTCGGGCACATCATGAGAAGTGGAAAGTTGGAATACTTGGTTACAACTGGCAAAATAAAAGGAAAGAGAGATCACAGACGACAAAGGGAGAAAATACCGGATAGCTTGGTGTCATGGCATGGAAAACAGTCAACAACAGAACTGATACGATGCACTGTAGATAGAAGATTGTGGAAGGACATGATCGCCTACGCCAACCGGTATGGCACATGGTGATGATGAACACCATATTCAATATACGCCACTTGACGTGTTGGAAATGGAAATCAATAGAAATAAATGACGTAATGTCATTTACTGAAATAACAAACAAACAAAATATGTGGGACTTAACGTTAATCTTGAAATGAAGGACTCACGCTGAAGGATAATTGCCACGGTTTGTTTTCCCCATTTTTAACGCGGTAATCTGCATTCACTTTGAAGTTTGATTTCTGTTGTTGTTGTTGTTGCTGCTGTTGTTGTTGTTGCTGTTGTTGTTGTGCTAACGCCATGAGTTGATTGAACTGATACAAACAGAAGCCCTATGACTCATGTATGTGGCGCGTCGTCGTACTGGCTTTCTTGACATTCCAGACCTTCACTGGAGAAGTTGGAGTTCGTCTAGTTCCTGATAATGGCTGGAAAACTGTGTGACATGTCTTGTCTAGAGGTGTTGCAATACTAGGTCTTCTATATCAGTAAGAGTCACCACTACAGGATATATATATATATATATACATATTTATATATATATATATATTATATATATATGTATGTATGTGTGTGTGTGTGTGTGTGTGTGTGTGTGTATGTGTGGTTTTTTTCCGGCGGCTTCACAGAAGGTTGGTAGCGAGCAATCATTAGAAGTCAGTAGTTTGGTCAAATATGAGTGTCTTATGCTGGATGCTGCTTTACTGAACTGCTTCTCTCGGGGATGAATCTGCCAATATTGGATAGATAGATTTAACCTCAGAATGAACAAGATGTATTTTTGGTACCTCGCCTCGTCTCCTTTCTCCTGCTCCTTTTGTTTTCTCAATTTGACGTCAGCACTGCCTTGAAAGTTGCTGTGCCGTTTTTTTTTTTTTTTTTTTTTTTTGGGGGGGGGGGGTTTGTTTTTTTTACTTGTGTTCTTCATGTGCTAAATCTCTAGCCAGATAATCCCAGTTTCTTTAACTGAAAGATAATTCGCTTAAGCCCTGCTAACATCCTTAATATCTCAACACTGATCTGCCCTTTGGTCATTTTGCGTCCCTAAGTTCGCCATACAATATTTGTTTGAGAATACGATTGTTTGTATTCTTCTTACATGACCCAGCCTCTGCCACGAAAAAGGTATACTTTTTCTCCCTGACTGAACCACAAAACATCAAAACAAGTATCAAAACTCAGCATTCCTGTATGGTACAGAAACATGGACATTAGACAAGAAAACAGAACAGAAAATGTAAGCCTTTGAGATGTAGATTTATAGAACAATAGATAGAATTGGATGGAAAGAAAATAAACGAATGATGAAGTTTTAAAACAATTAAAAATTGAAAAGAGAACTACTAAACACAATTAGAAGACATGAAATTGTTGAGGCATATTAAAAGGCACAACAGCCTAATAAAAGTAATATTGGAAGGGAAAATACAAGGTAAAATAGACGGAGGCAGACCAAGGCTAATATGGACGAGTAACATCAAAAGATGGACAAGTCAACCTATAACAATCTGCACCATCAAAGCAAGAGACAGAGCGGAATGGGCTCCATGGTAGCCAACCTTCAATGTGGAGACGGCACTCAATGATAATGAACCACAATCTGCAAGTCTTGCTACCTGAAGGGCTGCAATAGCAACATGTAGTCTCTGCAGCTCCATGTCGATGAGGGCTGCAACAGCAACATTTAGTCTCTGCAGCTCCATGTCAGTGAGGGCTGCAACAGCAACATTTAGTCTCTGCAGCTCCATGTCAGTGAGGGCTGCAACAGCAACATTTAGTCTCTGCAGCTCCATGTCAGTGAGGGCTGCAACAGCAACATTTAGTCTCTGCAGCTCCATGTCGATGAGGGCTGCAACAGCAACATTTAGTCTCTGCAGCTCCATGTCAGTGAGGGCTGCAACAGCAACATTTAGTCTCTGCAGCTCCATGTCAGTGAGGGCTGCAACAGCAACATTTAGTCTCTGCAGCTCCATGTCAGTGAGGGCTGCAACAGCAACATTTAGTCTCTGCAGCTCCATGTCAGTGAGGGCTGCAACAGCAACATTTAGTCTCTGCAGCTCCATGTCAGTGAGGGCTGCAACAGCAACATTTAGTCTCTGCAGCTCCATGTCAGTGAGGGCTGCAACAGCAACATTTAGTCTCTGCAGCTCCATGTCAATGAGGGCTGCAACAGCAACATTTAGTCTCTGCAGCTCCATGTCAGTGAGGGCTGCAACAGCAACATTTAGTCTCTGCAGCTCCATGTCAGTGAGGGCTGCTTTCCTGATGTTTTCTACATTCGTGAGGTTGGTGTTATTGAATCCAGGAAACATGGTTCTAATGTTCCAGGAGCAGAGAGTGGGGTTTGACTTCTGCTGTGTCCTAACCAGCATGGAGCTGACATTTCAGCTCGCTCGCTATGTCTGGACCAATAATATGGAGATAATGCTTTGTCCAAAACGCACTACTCCCCCCCCCCCCTCCCCTCCCTTCTCGGGTCCTCTTTGAAGCGTTCCGAAGGAGGGACAAGGTCATTACATTACATTCTCACTAAGTCTAAAATCCAACATTCTCACTGAGTCTAATATCCAACATTCTCACTAAGTCTGATATCCAACATTCTCACTAAGTCTAATATCCAACATTCTCACTAAGTCTGATATCCAACATTCTCACTAAGTCTAATATCCAACATTCTCACTAAGTCTGATATCCAACATTCTCACTAAGTCTAATATCCAACATTCTCACTAAGTCTAATATCCAACATTCTCACAAAGTCTAATATGCAACATTCTCACGAAGTCTAATATCCAACATTCTCACTAGGTCTGATATCCAACATTATCACTAAGTCTAATATCCAACATTCTCACTAAGTCTAATATCCAACATTCTCACTAAGTCTGATATCCAACATTCTCACTAAGTCTAATATCCAACATTCTCACTAAGTCTGATATCCAACATTCTCTAAGTCTAATATCCAACATTCTCACTAAGTCTAATATCCAACATTCTCACTAAGTCTAATATCCAACATTCTCACTAAGTCTAATATCCAACATTCTCACTAAGTCTAATATCCAACATTCTCACTAAGTCTAATATTCAACATTCTCACTAAGTCTAATATCCAACATTCTAACAAATTTCAATACCCAACGTTTTACTCAGCGAAAAATGTAACATTTCCTTACAATCCAAGCAAACACCTCAAGGTCATCAACTTTAGAAACGAGAGAAGAGCGTGACTTCAAGACCACTGCAATCCTGCTAAAGGGAGCGAAACTCTTTTCCCTTCTCCTGTAGTCTCAACTCGACAGAATCGATTTCTTCATTGCTAGCAACTCATTGGTTTCCCACTTACGTCAACACAACTATTCAGCCTGCCACGAATGTAACTTCCTGTGGCTTATTTTTGTTGTCGTCGCTATGACGTCATTGGAAAAATGTGTTACTTCTACAACTGGGGTGATGTTGTCATCAAATGTGTCAAAGTAAATAAAGGCGGCGTGTGAACTGCGTTGGTCACGTGTTCTGAGTGGACTCCCAAGTCATACCTTCAGGTGGGCGTTGTGTGGGGAAAAAAAACAAATTAAGGAAGTCGAAAGGAACTCAACGTAAACCAGTTATCAGAGAGAGAGAGAGATAGAGAGAGAGTGAGAGTCAGAAAGACAGACGAAGAATACGGTTTCGATCCTGCTTCGGGCTGTCTATTGTTTTTGTTTTGTTTTTTCTGTTTGATTATTTGTGATTTTTTTTCCCCCGAGTGCTGTAAACTTACCTCTTCCCCTGAATTGATTCGCTGATTATCGCCTCGGAAGTTTCCCTCTATAATAATATTCATTTATTATTATTTGTCTCCAGCCTAAACCACTGGAAACTACTATTCGTGCCGTTTCGTCCTAAATGTTTGCTTGCAAAGCAAGTATTCAGTCCTACCGTATCCGGAAGATACTTGTCTTAATAGAAAAAAATATAGATATACAATGTATTCCCGAGTTGTGTTCGTAGCTCTCTGTTATGAAAGACATCACCAATGACAGCAACTTGTTTAAGTTGCTTAGTTGGCCGTGTGCTCTAGCGCTTATTTCTCGTGGCAAAGATCTGTGTCTACGAGTAACGAGTTCAATGCTCCTCCAGGCTGTCTATTGTTCTCTGTTTTTTTTCTGTTGTTGATTATTTGTGATTATTTTTTCCCCAGTGCTGTAAACGTAGCTCTTCCCCTGAGCTGATTCGCTGATCTGTCATTTCGGAAGATTCCCTCTAGAATTATATTCATTCATTATTTTTTGCCTCCATGTAGGCAGGAGGCGGGCAGGTAGGTAGGTGAGTAGGTAGGTGAGTAGGTAGGTAGGCAAATTACTTTTGGGATTAAATACTAAACGAGATCTATGGGCATACATAAGTAAAAAAAAAAAATAAAATAAAGAGCCCCGTCACGTCAAGTGGCGTATAGGGAATATGGTGTTAGTGACAATAAATTTTACAGACCTTCGGCACATGATTTTTGTGGTAATGTGGTCGGTATTACGCCCGTGCCGCTTTACTTTCCCAGAAAAAATCCGGTACCCATGGTGAACCCGGAAGCAGTCGGTTGGGATCGAACCCTACCCCTTGTCCTTTGTAGTCCAGTTCACTAACCACTGAGCTGTCGCAGCTCCCTATGGTCATACATGGAAAGTAATTCTTTCTGCACTCTTTGCTGTCTTGGACCAGAGTGGAATTAATTATCTAACTAACTGACTGACTAACTAATTAACTAACTAACTTATTAACTAATTAATTAACTAACTAATTAACTAAATAACTAACTAATTAGCCAACTAACTAATTAACTAACTAATTAGCCAACTAACTAATTAACTAACTGACTAACTAATTAACTAACTAACAAACTACTTAACTAACTAACTGACTAACTAATTAACTAACTAACTAATTAACTAACTAACTCGTGCTGAAGTCGGATGTGTTGGGCCGAAAGACGCAAATATAACAGTTATACTGCAAACCACAACACAACGCAGACACGCCCACTTAACGTCCTTTTAAGGACGGATGACGAAGAGGAATTCTACAGTCTACAAATATTCTGGAATACTTTAGTCATCGGGCGAACGCAAGCAAGCAACTAACTAACTGACTAAATAATTAACTAACTAACTGAATGACTAACTAATTAACTAACTGACTAATTAACTAACTAACTGACTAACTAATTAACTAAGTAACTAACTAACTATCTAACTAACTAATTAATTAAGTAAAATAACTAACTAATTAACTAACTAACTAACTGACTAACTAATTAACTAACTAACTAACTGCCTAACTAATTAACTAACTAACTAACTAATTAACTAACTAACTAATTAACTAACTCACTACCTAATTAACTAACTAACTAACTAACTAACTAACTAACTAACTGACTAACTAATTTACTAACTAACTAACTGACTAACTAATTTACTAACTAACTAATTTACTAACTAACTGACTGACTAACTAATTAACTAACTAACTAATTAACTAACTAACTAATTAACTAACTAACTAACTAATTAATTAACTGACTAACTAATTAACTAATTAACTGACTAACTAGTTAACTAATTAACTAACTAACTAATTAACTAACTAACTGACTAACTAATTACCTAACTAACTAATTAACTAACTAACTAATTGACTAACTAATTAACTAACTTACTAACTAACTAATTAACTAACTAACTAATTAACTAACTAATTAACTACCTAACTAATTAACTAACAAACTAACTAACTAACTAATTAATTAACTAACTAATTTACTAACTAACTAATTAACTAACTTACCAACTGACTAACTAATTAACTAACTAACTAACTAACTAACTAACTAACTGATTAACTAATTTGCTAACTAACTAACTAATTAACTAACGAACTGACTAACTAACTAACTGACTAACTGACTAACTAATTAACTAATTAACTAATTAACTAATTAACTAATTAACTAATTAACTAACTAACTAACTAATTAACCAACTAACTAATTAACTAACTAACTAATTAACTAACTAACTAATTAACTAACTAACTAATTAACTAACTAACTAATTAACTAACTAACTAATTAACTAACTAACTAATTAACTAACTAACTAATTAACCAACTAACTAATTAACTAACTAACTAATTAACTAACTAATTAACTAACTAACTAATTAACTAACTAACTAATTAACTAACTAACTAATTAACTAACTAATTAACTAACTAACTGACTAATTAACTAACTAACCTAATAATAGTTTCCTAATAATAATGAGAAGTCACATTGATCGAGAAGGGGATACGAGCAAAGAAATTAGAATCAGACTGGCTAAAGCAGCAATGTCTTTCAGAAGCCTTGAAAAGTTGTGGAAATCAAAACTCATTAGCACAAACACAAAACTTAGGCTATTCAAATCAAATGTACTATCAACCCTTACGTATGCGTGTGAAAGCTGGAAAACAACAAGAGATATAGAAACAAAGTTGAACGCATTCGAAAATAAATGTCTAAGGAAAATACTTGGTATAGAATGGAACGAATTCAAAACAAACGAGGAAATTAGAGAAATCGCCAATCAACCACTAATATCTTCAGTAATAAAGAAAAGACGATGGTCATACGTTGGACATGTGATGAGAAGAGATAATAATCGAATAGCAAAGCAAGCCCTCATATGGGAAACAACAGGTAAAAGAAAAAGAGGAAGACCCAGGGAGACACTGAAAAGAACATTGATGAGAGAGGCAAGAGCAGCAGGAATCGGCTCCCTCAATGAGATAGAACTGCTTGCACAGAACAGAGACAGATGGCGAGATTTGATAAAATATCTTTAAAAGAAAACTGCTAGAACAAAAAAATCCATATAGGAGAAGGTGTATCTTGGTCTACGCCCTATGGGCCGGTTACGGCTCGAAAGGTCAATAGAATAATAATGAAAGGCCGACGTATAGGTAGGTTGTTCTACTAGAGCTCTAGAAAGTCACTTCTACATAAACCAAACCGGAAGTACGAAACCTGTAACTACATGGCGAGAACTCTCTGGCTTGGCGATAACGTGAGCGTGCGCGTGTAGCACTCTCCAGTCGACCCAGCGTTAACAATTTGGTACCTCACTCAATGAGTTCCAGAAGGTAAATAAAATCGAAGACGAGCACTGATCTCCTCAACTTCAAATAACATGACCTTTACGATACTAAGATAAGTCTCTAGCTAGCACCCGCCACCCTTTTTAAACTCTTGGCACAATAACCGAACAGATAAATACATTCAAGTGCTAAAGACACAAAACGGACGCTCTCTCCAGCACAATCTTCATCCCACGGAAACATGTGCCAGACCATGACTTTAGACTCAAGAACAATAACCTCTACAGAGATGAAATATCTTAGACTAATAACAGGAAACAGCCTGATAGATAGGATCAGAAATGTAGAACTGAGAAAAAAGTTTGGACTTATTCCCGCCATATAGTACATAAAGGAACAACAGATAAAATAGTTTGGCCACGTGATAAGGCATAACGATCAAAACACAACGAGCTTTTATTGAAGGCAGGCAGGCCCTACCCTAGAGCGTCAAAAATAAAATTACCACAACACGAGAACCAATGGTCATCAACGAAACAGCAGGATTGACAGAATATTAGAAACACTAGGAAACTTAACAGCAGCAGAGGCCAACAGAAGTTTAAAAGATGAATTGATGGAATATTAGAAACACTTGGAAACTTAACAGCAACAGAGGCCAACAGAAGAGCAAAAGATGAATTGATGGAATATTAGAAACACTTGGAAACTTAACAGCAACAGAGGCCAACAGAAGAGCAAAAGACCGCAAATTATATCTCCCGTGGACACTTAAAAGCAAATGAGGAGATAAAATAAAGCCTTAATAACACAACATGACGTCATAAGTACAACAGAGATCAGTTGTAGAACAAGCAACGTATGCATTCAAAAACGATAACAATGTTTGTATGTGGCATATAACTATCAATGGAACCTCGCTGGCTGAGTGGCTAGTGCGCTTGCATCCTGATCAGAAGGGTCTAGATTCAGAAGATACGGATTTTATTTTAGACCGACAAGGCTCCGGGGTTCACCTAGCCTCTAAAATAGGTACTAGTGATCTTTCCTGGAGAAGTAATTGCGGCCTGGCGTGATACCGACCACATCCCCCAAAGACGTGTCGTGGTGATGAAAAAAATATGGTTATATAAAATAAACATAAACTGGTATGGAACAGCTAAACTAGTAGAAAGACAAAACGAACTACAACGTTTCGACAGAAGCCTTCTTCGGGTATAACAAACTATATACATTAAGCACACAAATCCAAGCCAGAAAATACAACACAGATCTAAAAAAAATGACATTTCAATTTTGTATAGTTTGTTAAACCTGATGACGGATTTTGCGGAAACGTTGTAGTTTGTCGTGTCTTTCTACTAGTTTAGCTAGCACTATTTTATGTTTATGTTATATGTTCTCTGCAGCTATACTCGCGACCCCGCATATAATTTAATATTTAATATAATTGATATTTGTACACACCACGAAAAATATGTCGCTAACATCAGATCTCCTATAACTAGCAAAGCGTGAAGGGAACCTTTACTTCTGTGTAACTTTCAATAGAAGTAATGGAAAGTGTTCTTTGTTGTGTTGAGCTAGTGCTGGCCTTTGGTCGTTGCTGTGTTGTAGGACCTGAGATCGTCGGTCGCTGGACACTGCGAGACTTGCTGAGGAGGGGATCTGAGCACCTACGGACATGTTCGGAGCGCAATGATGATAACCCACTATAGTCCGTTCAGAATCGTTTGCCGAGATGTTATGATTTATAATTCAAAAAGTTCTTGATGATTTCACATGATTTTTGGCATACGGTGTTAAAATGTCCATGTCACGAGAACATATGTGTTACTCGATGTCTAGCTATAACGGTTTTCTTAAAGCGGCGAATTCCTTTGATCTTTGCCCATGTAACTATTATTTTGACCCTAATCAAAATGTTTTACAGTAATCTAGTGCAACGATGACCCATAGGCGTGTCCATAAAATTTTACTGGGTGGCAAGTATACAAATGTTAAATTATATATAGAACTTTTGTTCGTAGAGTCAATTTGATATAGTTCCATGCTCTTGGTGTGAGTTTCCCAAATGTTGTCGCTGCCTTTCAAATACGTACATTTAGTTCCTCATCTAAGGAAAGTGTGGCTGTAATAGTGGATCCAAGATAGCTGAACTTCTGTACTGACTCAAGCAGGCTTCCATTCAAAGTAATGGTTGTTGGTTTGCTTATAACATATTTTTGATTGCTTGGGTGGTCTTGAACAATAAACTGTTTAACAAATCAACTAGGAAATTTTGCAAATCAAACTATTTATCTGTAGACTTAATCAGAGTAATGATCATTCAGAATCAGACGAGTCAAATAGGTCGATTACTGCTTTCGGCTGAACAAACAACAAACCATCCTTTTTCCAATATTCCTCTTCTTGTCGTAACACATGATCCTCACATTTTACCCAGTAGTCTTTATTTATATTTGATAGAGCCTGATTTGTAAGTGTCTCAACATCGCATAATTTGAAAGTTTTATTTGTATATGCTACGTGTCCTTTAACTTTTGCCCAAACTAGTTCTATAGGATTTAAGTGTGCATGATATTGAGGTAGTCTCAAACATCTATGGCCATGTTCTTGTATATATCTTTATAACAATGTTATGCTCAGTAAAATATTTTGCCTTTATATTCATTCTCACATAGACTTGCAGAAGATAATATGGATAGTGCCGCCTCCTTTCTGTAAATATTGAGATTTGCCTCTGAATTATGACTCGAACTCGAGTCTACGGCCGTGATTTTGACGTCACATAATTTCCGGTTTCGGCTAAAATGTCATTTTGTGCTAAACGGGAAATTTCATATGTAACATTTCTTTATAAAAATTTATAGTGGAAACATAACTATTTTAGGACGGTGCGCATTCAGCCGTGAAGGTCATTACTATATGTTAAAGAATCAGCTGTGAGATGTAAGCATCTACATAATCCCGCCGGTGTTTATAATATCGATTAACTTTTTTTAAATATAGGTTAAATAAGGCATCTTTGAAACTGGATCACATTTCTTTGATAAAAAAATATTTTTATAGCGACATTAGTATTCTAAACCTAACTTCAAAAGATCAATGCAAATGAACAATAAGTTTTTGAAAAAAATAAATTAATGTCTAGGCAAACGAATCTGAACGGACTATAGAAGCGTATCTACATAGTGCTTAATTGTGGGTGTTGTTCGTTATGTGTATTTGCAAACATGAATTCAATTGGTTACAATTAGTGTGGCCGTATTTCTCAATGATTTTGTCAACATGGTACACCTTTTTCTTATTCGTATTCTTCACAAGTTGTAACAATTCGGGTTTTAAATATGTGTCGTCAAATTTGACATTTTCATTCGCAAGCCATGTCCTAATTTGCTCTTTTGTATTTGATGCAGTAGGCACTTTGTCCCATCTTGAATTCCCTAAGGAAGTGCTGATATAGTAAAACAGTAACCTTTTGCATAGTTATAAATTTGCATTTCAAACTCATTGTAATTTAGATATAAATGTTGGTATTTAAAGTCAACAAATTGTCTACTGAGTCTTCACAAAATTAATAAAGATACGCCTTCCCTTCGGTAATTAATGCCCAGGCCGTGGTGCGTCATGTCGTTCAATAACAATTCAGTTTTGTGCACGGGATTTTCCTGAACTTAGTGTTTCTGCAATAGCCAAACTATTTTACGTCAACGACCGCACCAAAGTATGTATATATCCTAAAATGGTGTCAAATTCGAACAGGGTGAATTTAATATAGCCTAAAGAAGAAAACTTTTAAACTAGATCAAATTTCTCAGAGCAAAAAATATTTCTATAACGACATCAATATTATAAGATTACATGCAAAAGTTGAAAGCAAAATAACAAACGGTTATCACGTAAAGCTAATTCAAGAGTGGTTATGAATTTCTGAACGGACTATAATAACTCAATAACTGTGTTGTAAAGCTGTCCTGACATTTGTTCGCCTTTGTTCAGAGCTAGTTCTGACCTTTGACCGTTGCTGTATTGTAGGGCTGTCCTGACGTTTGTTCGCCTTTGTTCAGAGCTAGTTCTGGCTGGCATTTAGTATTTAATTTCCGAATAATCGAACGGTAGAGAAGGTCGTCGGTTGCAGCCATGGAAATGTGCCTGTTCTATAAACACAAATAGCACAACTAACAGTTAAAGACCGTTACTTCTTCTATCAACGGTCACCTGCTAAGTGGGCGTGGATACGTTTTGTCGCTACTTTACGTCACAGCCGCTATATCTGCGTCTATCGAGCCCACACATCCATCTTCAGCATACGTCCATTTTGTTTTAAAATGTGTGCCTGGGACAGTGTCCATGTTCTGCCAATTCTTTTCGACTTTTAACTGCTATCGGTTCTTTAACGTGCGAGAGTGTACACGAGTTCTCCTGTTTTTCGTCGATTTCCGAAAGGCTAGACATCGAATCTCATTACTAGAAACCAGGGCACGCGGTCTAACATTTATCTTTTGATGTTATCAGCCCATGCTTTAGTCTAGGACTGCTTCCGCCCCCTACCTTGTACTTTTCCTTCCAAAATGACTTTTATTAAGAATTCTGTCTGTTTACATATCCTTATCATTTCTTTTGTCTTGTACAAGTTGTGTTAAGTAGTTCTTTTCTTTCTTTTTTTCAGCTGATTCAAAACAACGATGTTTGTCTACTTTTTCTTCCGCCCAATTCTCTCCATTTTCTATCTTTCTTTATTTCAAAGGCTTCACTTTTCTGTTCTCTCTTCTTTTTATTTAATGTCCATGTTTCTGCGCTATTTGGGAATGTTCAACAGAAATAACATGTTACTTTGGGAGCTCGATAGCCAAGTTGGGGGCCTCGGTAGCCAAGTTGGGGGCCTCGGTAGCCAAGTTGGGACCTCGGTAGCCTAGTTGGGGACCTCGGTAGCCTAGTTGGGACCTCGGTAGCCTAGTTGGGGACCTCAGTAGCCAAGTTGGGACGTCGGTAGCCTAGTTGGGGACCTCGGTAGCCTAGTTGGGACCTCGGTAGCCTAGTTGGGACCTCGGTAGCCAAGTTGGGACCTCGGTAGCCTAGTTGGGGACCTCTGTAGCCTAGTTGGGACCTCGGTAGCCTAGTTGGGGATCTCAGTAGCCAAGTTGGGACCTCGGTAGCCTAGTTGGGAGTCTCGGTAGCCTAGTTGGGGGTCTTGGTAGCCTATTTAGAAATCTCGGTAGCCACGTTGGGGGCCTCGGTAACCACGTTGGGGGCCTCGGTAACCACGTTGGGGGCCTCGGTAACCACGTTGGGGGTCTCGGAAGCCTAGTTGGGGGTCTCGGTAGCCTCGTTGAGAAACCACACGACTCTTCTACCGACGTTTGGACTACCCGTGTTCGATTCCCGCTGGAAGCAGTCTGAGATGTTCTCGTGGTTGGAAACTAAAACACCCCAGCGGTCGACAAAAGCCGCTGGAAAAAATGAGTACCAGGATAGTACTCTGGGAATGCGAGGAATGCCGCCTCGCATCGTGAGTTTCGATGCTTGAATCGACACTATCCAGAAGTCTCCGAACACTCCAGGATAGGCGGCCAAGCAAATATGGGTGGAAACTCGCGTGCTAAGACGCCGGTTCAAGTCTCGTACTTGACCTTGACTTGACCTTTAACGTGTTGATGTTGGTAGACAGAGAGTACACAATCGTATTTTACAACTTTACAGATAACACACACACGTACACACATACACACACTCACGCACGCATGCATACACACACACAACTTTATAAATGTAGAGATATTACGAGATTTCTTGTTTTTTTGTGTACTTAAGTTTTGATATCAAATTTACACTTTACAGTACAATTGGTTTATTTAGATTCATGATCTCGATTCTTTTGTTTGATTTTTTTCCTCAATGAAAACCTTTAATATTCAAACGTCTGTTGCGTAATTCTGTGGAATATTATTTCCTGTTACATTACCCGTATCTTCTACAGCAGCCTTACCATCGCTTCATACGCTCTCTGTGTTTGTTTTAAGGGTAAACAGAATGGATTAAAGTCATATATGGCCTTTGTCGTCTTGACAGACGGTTGGTAGCAAGCAATCATGATAAGTTAGTAGTTTGGTAAAAAAATATTATAAATAGTGTCTTATGCTGAATGCTACTTTGCTGAACAGCTTCTCTCGAGGTTGAATCTTTCAATATTTGATAGACAGATCCATCCGCAGAACGAACAATATGTATTCGTGGTGTCTTGCCTTGTCATCATTCTTCTCCTTCTTTTGTCTTTTGAATTTGATATGATCACCGCCTCGAAAGATGCTGTGCCATTTTTTCTTTATTTTTGTTCTCCATGTGCTAAGATCTGCAGCCAGATTTTCCCAGTTTCTTTCACTGATAGAGAATTCCACCAAGAGAGCCCTGCAATAATCCATCTCAGCGCAGGTCTTCACTTTGGTCTGCTCCCGTCCTTAAGTTCGACTTATACTATTTGTTTGGGAGTTCGAATGTTTGCCATTCTTCTTACATGACCCAGCTTACGGCCCCTAAATGTCGCCATGATAGACAGGAGTTTGGGCTCATTGTTAGACATTGAAAGTCAATAGAAGGAACATTCTACACTTTTAGCCTCCTCTTGGTCGAGTCACGCACGTCAGCGACGTGGCACTCACGGAAGTAAACAAAAAAATACCCACCATTACATCTGAAATAGATTTGTTCAGTTAATAAAATAAGCGTAATAATTAAATTAAGAATTATCCAATTAATAAGATTTGCGTAATAATTAGAGTAATGTTTATTTACTTCATAATATCAAAGTAATGATTAAATTAAAATGTATCTACCTCATAAGATTAATGTCACAATTAAATTAATATTATCCAATTAGTAAGATTAATGTAATAAGTAAATTACGATTCTGGAAGTAATATTCTTACGAAATTACTTCATAAGCTTAAAATAATGATTAAATTAAGATTCATCCACTTCATAAGATTAAAGTAATTATTAAATCACGTTTTATTCAAATCATCTACAATTATTTTTAAAATGGAAATGCAAGGTCTTATCGTCCCGCCACCATTTCATGAATTCGATTCTTTTCACGTCCAGAGATTAGACCTAATCTGCTATAGCGTTCCATCTTTGATGCTCGTTCATTGATCGCCAGATTGCGTGGGGACGCTGAGATATCGCAGAACTCACTCCTGCTTATCTTACAGTTATCGTGTGTGTCGATTTCTGTTCCTAGAGTTAGTATCTCGTTCATAACTTTTTCAGCGATCACATACTGCTATACAGTTAGACCAGTTTGGGCCACAAACAAGACGGTACGTTTGAGACCATTACCGGTTCCTCACAGCCTGTCGTGTATGGTTGTTTCTGTTGGCCATAGTTGTGCTCTTAGGGGTGCTCGCTCATGACGAATCGCGTGCTGGTTAAGCTTTCTATAATTGTGTTACAACATCAATGCTCTAGTGTGTTTTATCAGTACCGGGACAAGGAAAGAACTGCGTCTCTTTATTTAATCTGCAAATGTTTTATCTATTATTAGTACTTTCTATTATTTCTTTTAATTGCAAATAATCGTATTTCCAAACAAATATTTTATAACGAATTTCTTCTTCTTTTTCTGCGATCATGGTTCATTCAGAATAGGACTCCAGACTCTCTTATGAAGTCAGCTGTCTATTTAAGTGATTCGGTTGCCCCGTATAGTTTCTCCTCCAGGGAGGTGGGTGTGGACCACATTGTCCTTCTCAGGTCTGTGTACTGGAGGCAGTCCTGTAAAACATGTTTTGTTGTCATGTTATCCAGGGTACAGTGGCATTCCTATTTTGAATTTGGTGAACATGTGGTTTCTCATTCTGTTGTGGCCAGTGCGTAGGCAAAGTATGAACTCTTGATCCCTCCTTGACAGTTGGAGGTATATATCCCTCTCGTTATATAGGGTGTTTATAAAGTCTCACTACACTTGGTATCTAGGTCAATTAGAAAAAAATGTTTATGACGTCATCACAATATGTGCTCAATGGTAAGTTCACTTGTTGCGACAGTTTTCTTAATGACTTGTCTGGACTTTTAAGGATTCTGTCTTGGATATCTAAACATATTTCATCATTCACAGCAGGCCTACCAGATCGTGGAGCATCTTCCACATTTCCAGTAGCAATAAACTTATTCAACAAATTTCATTGACAGTGGGAGCACATATTGTGATGACGTCATAAACATTTTTTTTTCAAATTGACCTAGATACCAAGTGTAGTGAGACTTTATAAACACCCTGTACTTTGGGTGCTCTTTTTTCCATTTTTCATAATACTGACCTTTGATGATGGATTTGGCTTCATCGTAGCTGACCAGATGGTTCTCTTGTGGTAATCTCCCTCGTATAACGAACTATGGGACGGAAAGAGACTAAAAGAGAAACTATTGCTGAGAATTGTAAATAGAAGTGCAACTTCCACTCAACAAAATATTGTACCAGTGATTGATTGCTGGTCTTCCGTTTCTTCGATAGGCAGGATTCGTTCACCCTCAGATTGTGTCTTCTCATTCAGTCTGGTCCAATCCACGACCTGCAAGCCAAATGGGGCCCACGTGACTCATTTTAGTTGTCCGCGGCTCTCTTATATAAACAACAACATCAACGTATTGCATTTCTCATTACTGGGGACTGCCAGGGGGGACTTATAGGACAGAGGAATAAAAGCTATTGGTCGTTTCAAATCTAAATGTTCACGATTAACATGAAATATCTCCTCTTTCCCTGCACTTACAAACTTGATTTTTTGCATCTGGCCTTGTTTTTCCAAGGTCCCACCGATTTCACAAAATTTAATGATGTAGGAAGTATGCTTCATCATGAAGCAGCACTTTCCTTTGATCTCAGTGAATTTACGGATCTTTTTGCTCCTGGAGAAAATAATTTACCGTACATTAATGGAAATCAGCTTCTCGACATAGGCGTCTCTACACAACTTGAAAGTTGGAGGCGTTTATCAACTGTTTACTTTCTATTGTTTACTTTCTTTAAAATACATGTACTATGAGAATGTCAATGTTATAGCCTTTACAGACGGTCTAAAACAAATCAGCGTATAAACAGTTCCATTAATGAAAACTATTTAAACAATATACAACAAAGAATACATTTAAAAAATTAATTATCCGTTGCGAGCGATAACGAGCATGACATATCAAGCAAAGTTATTGTTTATGGGTACGCATGTGACTAAAGAGTCCGATGTAAGCACGTGATCCTCTTCACTGTAAAGAGCTACATTGTTCGTTTTATGTCTTTCCATGTGACTTTCATTATTTTACGTAAACAAGACATATGAAAGTGATTTAATTTCTTTGCATGCCTGCAGTACACATATCAAGAATCTTTACATTTTCAAAACGTTATCAACTTTAGCTAAAGATTGATCATGCGGACATATAAAAACGTCCATTATTATTTCATTTATTCTGAATCAGAGGAGTCTAACATATTGATTACTAATCTGGGCTGAACGAACGATAGTCCATCTTTTTTCCAATAGTAATTTTCTTCTTTTAAGACATGATCTTCACATTTGCACCAAAAATCTTTGTCAATCTGTGATAGAGCAGCATATGTCAGTCCTTTTATATCGCATAGTTTAAAACTTGTATTCTCAGCTGCCACCTGCCCTTTAATTTTTGCCCAAACGAGTTCAATGGGGTTTAATTGTGGATGATAAGGGGGCAGTCTCAAGCACGTATGACCATGCTGTTGAATGATTTTGTCTATTTGGAATACTTTGGTCTTTTGCGATTTCTTAACAAGTGACAGTAATTCAGGTTTCAAAAATCCCTCGTTAAATGGAATTCCTTCCTTTCTTAGCCAAATCTTTATAACATCTTTTGTACTGGTAGATGTAGGAATTTTGTCTTCATTCTGCCACAGCGTTGTGGTACGACGCGTTGTCCATTACCAGACAGGATGGTCTGTCTAGAATTGGAAGAAGAGTATTTTCAATCCACTCTCTAAACATATGGCCATTCATCTCGGTGTGATAGTCCCTGTTGTCAGTATAATTAGAGGTGAATATAAGTTCTGCATTTTTCACCAACCCTTCTTTTCGGCTGCCTGCATGTGCCATTATAATACGCTGTCCTTTTCCAGTGGGTACACATCTTTTAATACTTCCATCTGATAACTGCCATTCCTTTGCACTTGTGTGGTGAGAATTTATCCAAGATTCATCTAGAAATACAATATCATAACCTTGGTTACGCATTTCCCGTACTTCACGTAAATATTTACTCCTCATAGAAACTAAGTGCGGCTTCTCGCAGATGACATTTCTACCACTATCGTACTTTCTAAACGTAAAACCGATGCTTCTAACAGTTCTCCATAATGTTGTTTTCGACACAACAATGTCATTTTCTGCTCTCAGTCGAATTTTCAGTTTTCTTAAAGTCACAGTTTCTTTGGAATCGAACATTTTACAAATTGCTCTTCTAATCACTTCCTTGTCAAAACTATCTACTACTTTCTTTCTTCCTAGCGTCCTAGTCTTGATTGAACTGGACACTCCGTTAGCTTTAAGCACTTGTTTGAAAAAGCGTTTGCTTATACCCAATGCGTGAATAGTTCTCTTTTCTGGCTTTGAGATGCTTCGATACAGTTTTCCACGCTTAGCTTCTATGCAAAAATATTTATACACCTTTATTGCCACTGATTGCAATGTAAGGAACTTTACTTTTATACCCATTGACTAACAGATCACAAATTTAACGAAATTACCCAATAATTAGGATACGCCGTTGCACATAAATCACAACAAAACGACAGGAAATGGGATGCACCGGATATAAAATTATAACTATGACGCGTTTTATGTGTTTTTTAGTGCTTAAAACAGGGAAATTGGCGCGCATTACGTTCAAGATGACAAGTCCGTGGGTGCTCACTCATATGAAGCGGTAATTCCTCCAAATATATGGTTTGACCAAAATGCCTTAAATTTGTATACTTCAAATAAAGAATATTTAAAACTATACGTTTGTTGGTGAGGAAATGAATGTACTTCTTGGGACCAAAAAATCACAAGACCATATGCAAAATTTCAGCATTATCAATCAATTGGTTGCAGAGATATGGAATTTTAAACACCTTCAAAATATTTTGAAACGACCTATACTTGTCTAGTGCAGTGGCCACGTAGTGTTCGGATCTGAGTTTATATTTCACCTCCGATAGAAACAACTTGCAACCCTGCCGGGATTCGAACCCGCGGTCTCCTGGTTTGGAACCAGACAAGTTATCGATTCAACTATCCGATCTCCCAGGCTCTCTTCTATGGTGTCAACAAAAGGGATATAGACCACTAGTATAGACCACTAGTATAGACCCCTAGTATAGACCACTAGTATAGACCACTAGTATAGGCCACTAGTATAGACCCCTAGTATAGACCACTAGTATAGACCACTAGTATAGACCAATAGTATAGACCACTAGTATAGACCACTAGTATAGACCACTAGTATAGACCAATAGTATAGACCACTAGTATAGACCACTAGTATAGACCAATAGTATAGACCACTAGTATAGACTAATAGTATAGACCAATAGTATAGACCACTAGTATAGACTAATAGTATAGACCAAAAGTATAGACCAATAGTATAGACCACTAGTATAGACCAATAGTATAGACCACTAGTATAGACCAATAGTATAGACCACTAGTATAGACCACTGGTATAGACCAATAGTATAGACCAATAGTATAGACCAACGGTATAATTGTTAAATTGTATCTGTTTGTTAGGTAAGTCTATATATTTTCTGCAGGTTCTATAGTTCCCGTTAGATGACGTAGCGTAATAGTCTGTATTCTGTGATGGTGTATTTATTTTCTGCTGCATGAAATGTCACACGTTATAATTCTGTCTACTACAGACTCGAAATGTTTTGATAAAGACCACATCAGGAGAATTAAAAAAAAAAACCCGTCACGCCAAGTGGCGTATAGTGAATATGGCGTTAGTGACCATACATTTTACAGACCTTCAGCACATAATTTTTGGGGTAATGTGGGCGGTATTACGCCCATGCCGCTTTACTTTCCCAGAAAAAAAAATCTGGTACCCATTTAAGGCTTCAAGAGTACCTGTCCTTCAGGAGAATAGTTGATCTGAGCTGTCAAGTAACGGCGTATCCAAGGGGATGTTGTATATAAATATGATGGCCCGCGCTCCCGTGAAGTTTGCTCTGGCCGCCATGTTGCTAGAGGTTAGACCGCACTGTTCTAGGCTTAATTACACCGCAATTGCTATTTAAACATTATGTTAATTGTTACGCGCTATTAGACACACTCACGTGGAGCGCCGATGGTTGAATCAATAACTTGTCCGACTCCAAACCTGGAGGCCGTGGGTTCGAATCCCGGTAAGGTCAAAGTTTTTTGTTTTTTTTAATCGGGGGTGAAATACTCAGACCTGAACACCTCGCGGCGACCGCACTAGCGGCCTTTATTCTCCGGTACCCTATGTCTCCCCGGCAGACTGCACTGCACTAGCGGCCTTTATTCTCCGGTACCCTATGTCTCCCCGGCAGACTGCACTGCACTAGCGGCCTTTATTCTCCGGTCCCCTATGTCTCCCCAGCAGACTGCACTGCACTAGCGGCCTTTATTCTCCGGTCCCCTATGTCTCCCTGGCAGACTGCACTGCACTAGCGGCCTTTATTCTCCGGTCCCCTATGTCTCCCCGGCAGACTGCACTGCACTAGCGGCCTTTATTCTCCGGTCCCCTATGTCTCCCCGGTAGACTGCACTGCACTAGCGGCCTTTATTCTCCGGTCCCCTATGTCTCCCCGGTAGACTGCACTGCACTAGCGGCCTTTATTCTCCGGTCCCCTATGTCTCCCCGGTAGACTGCACTGCACTAGCGGCCTTTATTCTCCGGTCCCCTATGTCTCCCCGGCAGACTGCACTGCACTAGCGGCCTTTATTCTCCGGTCCCCTATGTCTCCCCGGCAGACTGCACTGCACTAGCGGCCTTTATTCTCCGGTCCCCTATGTCTCCCCGGCAGACTGCACTGCACTAGCGGCCTTTATTCTCCGGTCCCCTATGTCTCCCCGGCAGACCCTAGTATTTTTTTTGATCAGTCACACAAGGTCGGTTGAAATTCGACTTCGCTGTTTTACGTTTTCACTCACAGAAGCGAACACGCTGCAGCTGATGATGACAGGTAGTGTCACCAACCTTGCTCTGCCAACTAATTTTTTTATTTAACAAGAAAACTATATCTTCATTGAACATCTAATATATCAAGTAATATACAAATAGTGTTATATATATATATATATGCTCATTCATTCATTGGGTGCGCCTTCACATTGAAGGTTGGCTACCATGGAGCGCCATTTTACTCTGTCTCTTGTCTTGATGGCGCATATTGTCAAAGGTTCACCTGTCCACCTTTTGATGTTATCTGTCCACTTGAGTTTTGGCCTGTCTCTGTCTTGTTTACCTTGTACATTCCCTTCCAAGAGGACACTTAGAAGGGTAGTATGTCTCTTCACATGTCCACAAAATGCGTTGTCTTTTTTCCGAATTGTGTTAAGTAGTTCTTTTTCCACATGTATAAATGTTACATGTAGATACACACATTGTTCTCTAGCTCTTTCTGTCATAAACGTAGGCTGCTGCGGAATTCTCTTTAATGTAATTCTAAACGAGAGTTCAGAAAATGGAACTGTTTACAATTCATCATGTCATCACCATGTGCCATACCGGTTGGAGTATTCGATCATGTCCTTCCACAATCTTCTATCCACAGTACATCGTACCAGTTCTGTTGTTGACTATTTTCCATGCCATGACATCAGACTATCTAGTATATTCTCTCGTTGTCGTTCGCGATCTCTCCTTTCTGTATTTTTCCAGTTTTAACAAAGTATTCCAACTTTCCGCTTCTCATGATGTGCCAGAAAAATGTTGATTGTTTCTTACTGATGTATTTCAAGAGCTTCCTTTTTGTGTTGACCTCTTTGAGAATGTCTTCATTGGTCGTTTTAGCCTGCCCATTGAGCTTTCAATATTCTTCTGAGGAATCCAACCTCTGTGGCTTCTAATCATCTTTTCATTTGTTTGTCTACTGTCCATGATTTGATTCCATAGTTCGGTATTGGATCTATATAGCACCGATGAACTCTCTTTCTCACTTCTATACGTTTACAATTAGCGCTTAGAAAAAACACATCCACCAAAGGGAAATACAAAACTCAATCAAACTGCCACGAAACAATTGCACGTGTTACATGAGGTCAGTGATTATTTGATCTATCAAAAAGCTCGTCACACATTTCTCTCACACCTTCACACAAACAAATGTCCAGTCTTGCCATCTTCACACATCTCTAACATCCATTATTTATTCAATTATTTTCTGTGTTCATATCAACTTATGCACAGTTTCTTTGTGTCGGTCATTTGGAACTGCACAGCATTGCAGAGGGAGAAAGATACATTCAGTCAAATGGTGGAGATTGTTACCTTCACACGTTGGTGGTTTTTTTTAAAAATAGGATTGTCACCTTCATACATTGGTGGACATTTTTTTTCCTATGAGATTGTCACCTTCATACATTGGTGGACATTTTTTTTCCTATGAGATTGTCACCTTCATACATTAGTGGACATTTTTTTTCCTATGAGATTGTCACCTTCATACATTGATGGTCATTTTTTTCCTATGAGATTGTCACCTTCATACATTGGTGGACATTTTTTTTCCTATGAGATTGTCACCTTCATACATTGGTGGTCATTTTTTCCTATGAGATTGTCACCTTCATACATTGGTGGACATTTTTTTTCCTATGAGATTGTCACCTTCATACATTGGTGGTAATTTTTTTCCTATGAGATTGTCAGCTTCATACATTAGTGGACATTTTTTTCAATGGGACTGTCAGCTTCATACATTAGTGGACATTTTTTTCAATGGGACTGTCAGCTTCATAAATTTGGCGGATAAGTTTTCTAGATAAGATTACCACTACCACTACCACAATCACTATCACTATCACTAATACTACCACTACCACTACCACTACCACTATCACTATCACTATCACTATCATTATGACTATCAATACCACTACCACTACCACTATCACTATCACTATCACTAATACTACCACTACCACTATCACTATCACTATCATTATGACTATCAATACCACTACCACTACCATTACCACTATCACTACCACTATCACTACCACTATCACTACCACTATCACTACCACTACCACTACCACTACCACTATCACTATCACTATCACTAACACTACCACTATCACTATCACTAACACTACCACTATCACTACCACTACCACTACCACTAACACTACCACTATCAGTGTAACAGAGTATGCTAAAGAGAGCAGATACTGAATCGTTACCGCTCTTTGAATGGACGAGAGCAGTATCATATAGTGGCGACCAGCAGATTTTAACTATGGTAATTTTCCAGGAATAACAGTTAGTCAGAGTGAGGAAGGAGAGAGGTAGAATAGAGGACGACACGATGAGAGTTAAGAGCCCATGGAATTTTCCATGCAACAGAAGATAGCGCAGTGTCTGCAGGGGTAGGGGTAGGACACCCACCAAACTAAGTTAGATGTCCATGCCAGTGTTCACAAGAGCAAAGTTGTTGGAAAGGACCAGGTATGACTAGTAACATGCAACGACCTCGTGGTGTTATTGTCAGAGCTCCACGAGTGTCCATCATGTTCACAACAACTAGTAGTTGTTATTGTGATGAGCATGCGTTGACCCCATGACTTTGGCCTGGCTGATAAATAAGTAGTCATCCAACTTCCAGGAGAGGTCATTGTCATGAGGTAACATTATGTCGCCAAGTAGGCGAAAAACAGGATGCTTTGTCCAAAAGATGGGAAAGTTCAGGTGAGTCACAGATGGTGGACACTGGACACGTAAATATTGAGTGACCAGATCACGTTGGAGTGGTCAATTTGCGATGATCTTATTGGTCACCATCTCGCAGGTAGAAGAGAGTTGAGGAGTATTTAAAAGTCGAAGGAGTTAGGACAGAGAAGTCAAGCCAGAGAATTAGAAGAAGTAGAATGTAGACTGAGTCAGTTAAAACGGCTTCGGCCGAATTGCTAAAGGCAGTTAGCCAGTTAACAGTTAGAGTCAGAACAGTTAGAAAGTTAAGTTGGAAGTGTAGTAATAAGTTTTGATGGAGTTAGTAAGAACAGTTAGAAATCTACAAGTTACAGTCATAAGTCAGTGATAGATTATTAAGACACTAGAGAAGTTATCAGTAGAAGTTGTTTTACAAGTGTCCAAGAATTGTGTTCCATTGTGCTTCATATATTCTACATGTCGTAAGTAGACTCACAAGTTTGTAAGAAAATGAAGATGTTGATGAACAATGTTCCATACCAATAAACATTAATAGTTGAACATTGAAGAGAGACTTTATGTGCAAGTCTATTATATATACCATATTGTGTGTTGTGATCATTGAAGTACTAGCCACTATAGAAAGATAAAGAACAAAGAACATCACAACACTATAACATTTAATAATCAATTTGGTGTCCGAGACACAGCACGAACCTGAGTTGTCGCGGAGAGAAATGAATGACAGAAAGTTAATGGAAGAATAAAAAGCCTGCCCAGTCTTCAACTTAGAAATCACGGAGAAATCACCGTGTAAAGTCTACCGGGTCAAAAGTTCAACACGACCACAATTCTACCTGTGTTGCACTCCTGCCAGCTGAGATTGTCATTTTACCAATCAAGAATACCTGTCCTTCAGGTCAAAAAGTCAAATTACGCTGAAATTTACCTGTGTCAAGTGTCTAAGAGAGGCACTAAAATTTTATTCAGCATTAAATCTGACCAGCCAAGAGATTGTCAAATTGTCAGTCAATATTACCTGTTTTGTTGGTATCAAGTCATAGCGTCAAGTTGCAACAAATCATTGTTTCGTCCACCTGAGTTTCCATTCATTCAATGAGTCCGACCTCTGACCTGTAACCCAACACCGGTTGTCTGTAACGTCATTATTGTGTGTGTAGGAAGGGGCAGATAACTGTCGACGAAATTGTCCCATGTGTTGAAGTTGAGTAATGAGTTCAGTTCATGTGTCATTTTGATTGAGAAATTGTGATTGATAATTAATAATTTCAAGTGGTGTAGTTTTTAGAGAAACAAGTCAAGTAACAAGTAAGAGTGTTAATATTTCAGTGTTATAATGGCCATTCGCGTGTGTTAGAAATTAAATTAAATTAACATTAACATTAGACAGTAGGTGACCAGAGGAAAGAAGACCGATCGTCAGCACAGCTGAGAAACAATAATTAATTAATTAGAGTTATTAAGTAATTTATTTATTTATTTATTTATTAAGTAGTTGGTTATTAAATTTAATTAAGTAGTTAAGTAATTAATTTATTAAGTAGTTAAATATTAATGTATAATTTATTAAATAATTATTTAATTAAGTTGTTATTAGTAGTGATTTGACATACCAGCAAGTATTGTAAACTTTTTAAAGTGCTGGGTTGAATTTTTTTAAATAGTACGAGTACTGTTATGTAGTTTGGTTTAAAAATAATTATTTTTAAAATATTATTATTATTAGTAAAGGTGACATACCATATGTTATATTGTTCTGTAACCATTTTTAAATTGTTCTGGATGTATTCTTTAATTAGTGTTGAAATACTACATTGTTGTTTATTCCACAGGGAGATTTAAGATTAAATAATCATTTTTATACTACATTGTTTTTATTCCACAGGGAAATTAATAATAATTTCTATTTATTCCAGAAACCGAGGCCAGAGTAGAGCTCATAAAGTGCTGATAATTAGTACATGTAATATAACATATAATAAATTTTAATTGTTGTTCTATCAATAGAAGGGAGAGGTAGGTATTATAGGAAACATGGCAACCACAGTAGACCCCACAACCGAAACACTGAGTGAACTGTGACTGGCGATAAACCTGCCATCAAACTTAAAGAGGACGGAGGGAGAGTGTAGAGAATTTGCAGATTTAACACAGAACTGGAGAGACCTAAAGAATATAACTTTCCAGGCTTGATCGGATGAGGTATCCACATTCATGGGAAGGTAAGGTAGAATTAATGCCTGTGTGTACATACGGAGACAGAGTATTGGTCTAACGGAAAGGGCATTTGGAGATCTGGTGTAAGAGATGATATCCAGTGACAGATCATAAATATTTTCATTGAAGGACTAGCCAACAGAGGACAGATGATTAATTATATTGACTTAAGAAGGATCTTACGACTATGAATGGAACTTTAGATTTAGCCAGCAAGGAAAAAATCATAGGAGAAGATGTGATTCAAGTATGAGACTAAACGGGTCTTACGCTTCAATAAGAATTAGATGGAACTTGTATAAGACTAAACGGGTCTTATGATTCAATAAGAAATAAGTGGAACTTGAATGAAGGAGACTAAACGGGTCTACGCTTCAATAAGAGAAGTTAATGTATACTATGTAAGCAGGAAATAAATTATAAAGAGTTAAGTTTACCTGTGATGACTGACTAATGAGAAGCCAGAATGTAGTTAAGCCGTATAGGTGACCACTTGGGGAGTGAGTCACCCGAAGTAACGAATAAAAAATGGTGATAACCATGTTTACATTGGCTTAATTAAGGCTTGAGTCGAGTTGAGAGGACGCTATTTATAGACGCAGAAGTCTTAGCGTACCTAGAGTTAAGAGAACTCAGAATGGACAAACAAGAGATGATTTATAGAGAATGTCTAGAGATGATAGTAGTGTCAAGAGAATATAGAAGACAAGAGAGCTGAGGAAATAGAGATTACCTCAGATGAACTAGAAGTTAAGAGTTACCAATGTGAAACATATGGTACTAACTACGAGTTGGTCAGAGTTCTTAAACTTGCGAAGTTGGATGGTAATCCAAGGAACGACTGACCAATATAAGTGTGTAGCAAGGAGATGAGAGTGTTATTGAAATTTAAGAGTTGTTGAAGAATGAGAAGTGAGAAGCAAGGTGATGATAACCTGTGCTTATTGAGACCTAAAGAATTAGGTTATCAATGTGAATACTAAGAGAAGCATCATGAGAAAAGGAGTCTGGAAGAGACTCATGTGAAAATAATCGTGTAACCAGAGTGGTAACTCGTTAAAGGTTATATAAAGAGAAATGGAACTTGAGAGAGAGTTTCCAGAAGTTATAGAGACTAAATGGTAGTCCTGTGAGTATAAGAGATGTAAATAGAAATATCTGAGTCGAATAAATGAATATGACTGATAGATACTGTCAAGTGGACGGTGTCCAGATAATTCTGATCTTGAGCCTTAGAAGATACTACAAGAGTATCATGATATATTGAGACTGAATAGTAGTCCTGGGAATACAAGAGATGTATGCAGATTATTCAGAGTCAAATGAATGTTAGATGCTGTCAAGTGGATGGTATTCAGATAATCCTGATCTTGAGAATAAATAGATGATACTAGAAGAGTATCATGATAATGAGTCTAAAGGATGAGACTCATGTGTAAAGAATTTCCAGAATTTATTTAGATTTATGAGACTTACAAGAGGGTATGTTGTAAATAGAGCAGTCTGAAGTATATATATGTATGTATATTGATATATTGTTGCTCAAACTAAGTGTTGTTTGTGATTCATAGTCTCCGGAGATATGTGCATTGTCTAAGTTTTGTCAGTATATGTTCTATGTCAATTGAGCGGATATGTTCTAAAGCATAAAGACTTGTAATAATAATGCATGATAATAACTGTTGTACATGGTTCTTTTTTTATGAGTTTATTTTTAGATATTGGATCTTGGAGTCACAGATGCCAGTCAACAGATGTCTGGTGATGCCTGTGATGTAGCCTCAAGAAGCTGACAAACAGTCATTGTCAAGAATTAGTTAACATTCGCAATAAGACTTGCATTATATTAAATGGTGGAGTTAATCATTCAAGGGACACAACTGGACATACTTTGAAAATTATGTCCCCTATAAAAAAAAAAAAAAATTGAGTTTTGTTTAGAATTTTTTTAAAGAATTGTGTGTGGTTCAGTACCTTATTGTCTCCAAGATATTGTTGATCTATGGTTTTTAAAGATTGGTTGATATTGTGACAAGTATTTTTTACTGATTGTTTTTTGTAAATTAATGATGTTCCATATAACTCTATTACTATTTTTATGTAGATGATACTAAGATTTATTTACTTAGAAATAAATCTCATATGTTGTAAGGGAGGAGTGTAACAGAGTATGCTAAAGAGAGCAGATACTGAATCGTTACCGCTCTTTGAATGGACGAGAGCAGTATCATATAGTGGCGACCAGCAGATTTTAACTATGGTAATTTTCCAGGAATAACAGTTAGTCAGAGTGAGGAAGGAGAGAGGTAGAATAGAGGACGACACGATGAGAGTTAAGAGCCCATGGAATTTTCCATGCAACAGAAGATAGCGCAGTGTCTGTAGGGGTAGGACACCCACCAAACTAAGTTAGATGTCCATGCCAGTGTTCACAAGAGCAAAGTTGTTGGAAAGGACCAGGTATGACTAGTAACATGCAACGACCTCGTGGTGTTATTGTCAGAGCTCCACGAGTGTCCATCATGTTCACAACAACTAGTAGTTGTTATTGTGATGAGCATGCGTTGACCCCATGACTTTGGCCTGGCTGATAAATAAGTAGTCATCCAACTTCCAGGAGAGGTCATTGTCATGAGGTAACATTAGGTCACCAAGTAGGCGAAAACAAGATGCTTTGTCCAAATTTGGGAAGGTTCAGGTGAGTCACAGATGGTGGACACTGGACACGTAAACATTGAGTGACCAGATCACGTTGGAGTGGTCAATTTGCGATGATCTTATTGGTCACCATCTCGCAGGTAGAAGAGAGTTGAGGAGTATTTAAAAGTCGAAGGAGTTAGGACAGAGAAGTCAAGTCAGAGAATTAGAAGAAGTAGAATGTAGACTGAGTCAGTTAAAACGGCTTCGGCCGAACTGCTAAAGGCAGTTAGCCAGTTAACAGTTAGAGTCAGAACAGTTAGAAAGTTAAGTTAGACGTGTAGTAATAAGTTTTTATGGAGTTAGCAAGAACAGTTAGAAATCTACAAGTTACAGTCATAAGTCAGTGATAGATTATTAAGACACTAGAGAAGTTATCAGTAGAAGTTGTTTTACAAGTGTCCAAGAATTGTGTTCCATTGTGCTTCATATATTCTACATGTCATAAGTAGACTCACAAGTTTGTAAGAAAATGAAGATGTTGATGAACAATGTTCCATACCAATAAACATTAATAGTTGAACATTGAAGAGAGACTTTATGTGCAAGTCTATTATATACCATATTGTGTGTTGTGATCATTGAAGTACTAGCTACTATACAAATAGAAAGATAAAGAACATCACAACACTATAACATCACTATCACTAACACTATCACTATCACTAACACTACCACTATCACTATCACTAACACTACCACTATCAATACCACTACCACTATCATTACCACTATCACTACCACTATCACTACCACTATCACTACCACTACCATTACCACTACCACTACCACTAACACTACCACTATTACTACCACTACCACTACCACTACCAATATCACTACCACTATCACTATCACTAACACTACCACTATTACTACCACTACCACTATCACTACCACTACCAATATCACTACCACTATCACTACCACTATCACTACCATTACCACTATCACTAACACTACCACTATTACTATCACTATCACTACCACTACCAATATCACTACCACTATCACTAACACTACCACTATCATTAACACTACCACTATCAATACCACTACCACTATCACTACCACCATCACTATCACTACCACTATCACTATCACTACCACTAACACTATCACTAACACTACCACTATCACTACCACTATCACT
The DNA here is from genome assembly GCA_032433765.1 of Megaustenia siamemsis. Classification (NCBI taxonomy): domain Eukaryota; kingdom Metazoa; phylum Mollusca; class Gastropoda; order Stylommatophora; family Ariophantidae; genus Megaustenia; species Megaustenia siamemsis. The sequence goes on along the minus strand of JAVIAB010000106.1, from coordinate 83,183,319 downwards.
AACACTACCACTAACACTACCACTATCACTACCACTACCACTAACACTACCACTATCACTACCACTATCACTAACACTATCACTATCAATACCACTACCACTATCACTATCACTATCACTATCACTACCACTACCACTATCACCATCACTATCACTACCACTATCACTACCACTACCACTTCCACTATCACTACCGCTACCACTATCATTACCACTACCACTATCACTACAACTATCACTACCACTACCAATACCACTATCAGACAATAAAAATAAAGAAAATTCTGACGTCGATGACGTTCCACAGAATATATTCAGGCATATTGAATGTGACAGCTGATCGTGTTTTAATTATGAACGCCTACACCTGGCTCGCCACAATCCCTTAAGTCTAAATTCCCGACAGACGCCAATCTCCCCATACTTACAGTCTGTTACCACTCTCCTCCCTCTCTGATCGAGCTAAAACAGAATACTCTCATTTCCCATACATTTTTTCCACTCGTGCATCATACCCTAGTCTTTACACTTGTATATTCTCCATTATCATTGATATATTCTATATCGTATCCACCCCCACAGTTAGTCTCTCCTCCTTTCCCATTTCCAAAATTTATAGATACATAAATCTTCTCGCCTCTCCTCACTCCAATATTTACAGATACATAAATCTTTCTGTTTTTCCTGACTCCCTACTGTCTCTCATGAAACTTATACTTATAGACACATAAATCTCCCAACCTCTCCTCACTCCTATATTTATAGACACATAAATCTCCCAACCTCTCCTCACTCCCATACTTATAGACACATAAATCTCCCAACCTCTCCTCACTCCTATATTTATAGACACATAAATATCCCAACCTCTCCTCACTTCTCACTCCCATACTTATAGACACATAAATCTCCCAACCTCTCCTCACTCCTATATTTATAGACACATAAATCTCCCAACCTCTCCTCACTCCTATATTTATAGACACATAAATCTCCCAACCTCTCCTCACTCCCATACTTATAGACACATAAATCTCCCAACCTCTCCTCACTCCCATACTTATAGACACATAAATCTCCCAACCTCTCCTCACTCCCATACTTATAGACACATAAATCTCCCAACCTCTCCTCGCTCCTATATTTATAGACACATAAATCTCCCAACCTCTCCTCACTCCTATATTTATAGACACATAAATCTCCCAACCTCTCCTCACTCCCATATTTATAGACACATACATCTCCCAACCTCTCCTCACTCCCATACTTATAGACACATAAATCTCCATCCCTCTCCTCACTCCTATATTTATAGACACATAAATCTCCCAACCTCTCCTAACTCCTATATTTATAGACACATACATCTCCCAACCTCTCCTCACTCCTATATTTATAGACACATACATCTCCCAACCTCTCCTCACTCCTATATTTATAGACACATACATCTCCCAACCTCTCCTAACTCCCATACTTATAGACACATAAATCTCCCAACCTCTCCTCACTCCTATATTTATAGACACATAAATCTCCCAACCTCTCCTCACTCCCATACTTATAGACACATAAATCTCCCAACCTCTCCTCACTCCCATACTTATAGACACATAAATCTCCCAACCTCTCCTCACTCCCATACTTATAGACACATACATCTCCCAACCTCTCCTCACTCCTATATTTATACATACATAAATCTACCCATCGTTATAACTCCCATATTTATATCGAGACGGCGGTCTCGAGACAGAGGTTGTGAGTTCAAATCAGGACTGGACCAGTTGGGATTTTTATTGATGATTTCTCTCTGCGGCAACCACCCCTGGTCTCAGCAAGGAGGTCCGGCACGAAACGTCAATTACTCATCAACGGAAAAAAATATGAGTACTATCTGCCTGTACGGCGAGGGACCCATGTGTACACGGCTGCCAGGGAAGAACGGATCAACACGCAGAAAGGGACTTCAACAGAGGTGAAAGCTGGCGAATATAAAAAGAAAATATCTTCACGTCGCTCTCCACTCCCATATTTATTGAAACATAAATAGTTCCATCACTCCCAACTCCCATATTTATTCAAACATAAATAGTTCCATCACTTCCAACTCCCATATTTATTCAAACATAAATAGTTCCATCACTCCCAACTCCCATATTTATTCAAACATAAATAGTTCCATCACTCCCAACTCCCATATTTATTCAAACATAAATATTGTCATCACTCCCAACTGCCATATTTATTCAAACATAAATATTGTCATCACTCCCAACTGCCATATTTATTCAAACATAAATATTGTCATCACTCCCAACTGCCATATTTATTCAAACATAAATAGTTCCATCACTCCCAACTCCCATATTTATTCAAACATAAATATTGTCATCACTCCCAACTCCCATATTTATTCAAACATAAATAGTTCCATCACTCCCAACTCCCATATTTATTCAAACATAAATAGTTCCATCACTCCCAACTCCCATATTTATTCAAACATAAATATTGTCATCACTCCCAACTGCCATATTTATTCAAACATAAATATTTTCATCACTCCCATATTTATTCAAACATAAATATTGTCATCACTCCCAACTGCCATATTTATTCAAACATAAATATTGTCATCACTCACAACTGCCATATTTATTCAAACATAAATATTTTCATCACTCCCATATTTATTCAAACATAAATATTGTCATCACTCCCAACTGCCATATTTATTCAAACATAAATATTGTCATCACCCCCATATTTATTCAAACATAAATATTTTCATCACTCCCATATTTATTCAAACATAAATATTGTCATCACTCCCAACTGCCATATTTATTCAAACATAAATATTGTCATCACCCCCATATTTATTCAAACATAAATATTGTCATCACCCCCATATTTATTCAAACATAAATATTGTCATCACCCCCAACTGCCATATTTATTGAAACATAAATATTGTCATCACCCCCAACTCCCATAATGCCACAGACATGATAAGAAATGCAAGAAGACAAAATGTCAAAACATTTATCTCTTGGAACGACAATTATGACCGGAATCATCCTAGACTTGTAGTTACCGACCTTGACCTTTCACAAGTTATCTTTGACATATCAGCTTCCCATACTCTTCAAGTTCCCATACTTTTCTTTCCCCACCCCTTTCTTCTTCTTTTTCTTTTTTCCTTCCTCATCCGCCTTTCAGCGTCAAGGGGAGATATCATTTGCGGTCTTTTGCTCTTCTGTTCGCCTCTGCTGCTGTTATGTTTCCTAGTGCTTCTAATATTCCATCGACCCATCTTTTTCGTGGTAGACCCTTGGGTCTGGTGTTCTCACAACGTTTATTGAAGGCTCGTTGTGTTGTGTTTTGTTCTTTCTGCCTTGTCACGTGGCCAAACCATTTTATCTGTTGTTTCCTTATATATTCTATAGCGGGGGCTATTCCTAGCCTTTATCTCAGTTCTTCATTTCTGATCTTATCTCTCAGACTGTTTCCTGTCATTCGTCTAACACATTTCATCTCTGTAGAGGTTATTTTTTTTTTTATTGTTCTTGCATCTAGGGTCCAGGACTGGTATTGGTAGCACAGCGTTGGGATGAAGATTGTATTGTATAGTGCTCGTTTTGCCTCTAGAGTTATTTCCTTGTTGGACAATGGTGGTGATAACTGTCCAATGATTTGACAAGCCTTGTTGCATCTTGATTCTATTTCTGCTGTTTGAGAATTATCGTTTGTCATGAGATTTCCCAGGTATTTGAATTCCTCTACTTGTTTTAGTTGTCGGCCTTCTATAGTTATGTTGATGTTCTGTTATGTTCATGTTCTGTTATGTTGATGTTCTGTTATGTTCATGTTCTGTTATGTTCATGTTCTGTTATGTTCATGTTCTGTTATGTTCATGTTCTGTTATGTTCATGTTCTGTTATGTTCATGTTCTGTTATGTTCATGTTCTGTTATGTTCATGTCCCACCCCTTTAATTCGCTAAACTTTTCATTTGTCATTAACTAAACCCAAAGTTACTTTATTCGAAAAAAATGGAGGGGGAAAAAACCCAGAAAAAAATGGTATGGTTGAAGCTTTACCTAATAAATAAACGACACAAATCTGAACGACGTTTCGGCTCAATAGGCCTTCAGCAGGAACAAACAAATAGCCCACAGGCATATATGTAAGTAAATAAAATTTGTCCTGCATAGCTAACTAATAATGGAGTATCTAAAATAAAATAATTCCGAACTAGAATGAAGAATACAAAATAAAATGTCTTCCCTCTGTACTGCGCTGTGGCCAGACGGAAAATGAAGGTTTTGTTTCGTCCATTTGTTACGTAAAGCTTTAATCATGCCATTACATTTTTTTTTCATTTCTTCTTCTTTACATTCAGCTTTACTGCAGCTCCGCATTTTTATGCATTTCTTTGTCTTGACTTCTGTCACTTTATTTCTCTAAGAGCCACAATTGTATGAAGGGTTTTCAACCGATATATTATTATTTAGAACCGACACAATTAGGAGCTAAGAGCAGTTACTCATTACATTTATAAATATGTAATATAAAGTACATCTTATAATTACTGATATGAAAGACAATTTACTTAATACACCAACCTATACGTTACTCATTATACCTTCACATACATTACTCAATATACCTACACATTTATGTATAAGTTAAGTTACTTATGGGAGCCGCGATAGCTCAGTAGTTAGTGAACTGGACTACAAAGGACAAGAGGTAGGGTTCGATCCCAATCGACGGCTGCCCGGTTCACCCAGCCTTAAATGTTTACCGGATTTTTTTTATGGGAAGGTATAGCAGCACGGGCGCAATACCGACCAAATTACCCCAAAAATCATGTGCTGAAGGTCTGTACAATTTATGGTCACTAACACCATATTCCCTATAGGCCACTTGGCGTGATGGGGGTACTTTACTTTTTTTTTTAAAGTTACTTATATACACATATATACATATATATATATATATATATATATATATATATATATATATATATATATATATATGCTCTATCTTTCTAGCATCCACCTGACGAATAAGAAAGGAATGAGTAATCCTCATCGATATTTGTCATTCAAGGAGGACGTTAATTTGGCTGAGTTTGTGCTTGGTTGTGGTTTGTGCTTGTGGTTTGTGTTTGGTTGTGGTTTGTGCTTGGTTGTGGTTTGTGTTTTGTTGTGGTTTGTGCTTGGTTGTGGTTTGTGCTTGGTTGAGTTTGTGCTTGGTTGTGTTTGTGCTTGGTTGTTGTTTGTGCTTGGTTGAGTTTGTGCTTGGTTGTGGTTTGTGCTTGGTTGTGGTTTGTGCTTGGTTGTGGTTTGTGCTTGGTTGTGGTTTGTGTTTGGTTGTGGTTTGTGCTTGGTTGAGTTTGTGCTTGGTTGTGGTTTGTGTTTGGTTGTGGTTTGTAGTAGAACTGTGGTACTTGCGTCTTTCTGCACTAACTGTGAACGTTTGAAGATGTGATTGTAGTAACACTAAATGTGAACGTGTGAAGATGTGATTGTAGTAACACTAAATGTGAACGTGTGAAGATGTGATTGTAGTAACACTAAATGTGAACGTTTGAAGATGTGATTGTAGTAACACTAACTATGAACGTGTGAAGATGTGATTGTAGTAATACTAAATGTGAACGTGTAAAGATGTGATTGTTGTAACACTAAATGTGAACGTGTAAAGATGTGATTGTAGTAACACTAAATGTGAACGTGTAAAGATGTGATTGTAGTAACACTAAATGTGAACGTGTAAAGATGTGATTGTAGTAAAATTCACGAGATCATCAGCAAACATTGTAGCTCTACTATTTGGGGACTTGAGACATTGTGTCTCCCTCAGACGAAAGTATCAGGAACATTATGGCTCCACCAAATGAGAACATCTGAGGACACTGCGGCTACACTATGTGATCTCTTGACCGGAAATTGTTTTGTGATCAGCGAATCAGCCGAGAGACGTTGATACCCGACATCCCCTTGATGTTTGTAACACTCGCCGAGTTTTAGTTCTCGACGCTTCCTCCCAGCGGATGACGTCTAATCTTATTTCAGGAACCACATGAATTACGAGAACGAGGGAGAGAGTGAAAGAGTGAGTGAAGAAATGTTATTTTTATTCTGTCCCTTTCACACCTTTGCTTCTTAAAATAATGGCAGACAATGGATGTGGGGTCGGAGCTGTCAGTGCCTTGATCTTGTTTGTGAGGGGTTGGTTGACTGCATTTAGGTCCGAATAGAAAGAGGAGCTTTCGGGGGCAGGATGGGATTAGGAAGATGGTAAAGGTTAGTGGTTGCGGTGTGAAGTAATGATGGTAATGACGATGTACGTAAGTTGGAGCAGAGAAGGTTGTGTTAGTAGAGGTTTGGAGGAAAGATAAGGAGAAGTGACATTAGAGGATGGTAATGACGATATTAGAAAAGGGGACAACAAATAATGGTAGCAAAGACAGGGAGAGGTGACAATAGATAACTGTAATAAAGGTGGGGAAAGGTGGCTAGAGAGAACGGTAGAAATAGCAAGAAATTAAAACATATACTGTTAGTGAAGACATGGAGAAGTGACAATCGATACTGATAGTGAAGACAAAGAGAAGTGATAATATACATTAATAATGAAAGCAGGAAGAAGTGACAATATATTTTGATAATGAAGACAAAGATAAATGACAACAGACATTAGTAATGAAGACAGAGCTAAGTGACAACAGATATTGGTAATAAAGACAGAGATAAGTGACAACAGATATTGGTAATAAAGACAGAGATAAGTGACAACAGATATTGGTAATAAAGACAGAGATAAGTGACAAGAGATATTGGTAATAAAGACAGAGATAAATGACAACAGATATTGGTAATAAGGACAGAGATAAGTGACAACAGATATTGGTAATAAAGACAGAGATAAGTGACAACAGATATTGGTAACAAAGACAGAGATAAATGACAACAGATATTGGTAATAAAGACAGAGATAAGTGACAACAGATATTGGTAATAAAGACAGAGATAAGTGACAACAGATATTGGTAATAAAGACAGAGATAAGTGACAACAGATATTGGTAATAAAGACAGAGATAAGTGACAACAGATATTGGTAATGAAGACAGAGATAAATGACAACAGATATTGGTAATAAAGATAGAGATAAGTGACAACAGATATTGGCAATGAAGACAGAGATAAATGACAACAGATATTGGCAATAAAGATAGAGATAAATGACAACAGATATTGGTAATAAAGACAGAGCTAAGTGACAACAGATATTGGTAATAAAGACAGAGATAAGTGACAAAAGATATTGGTAATAAAGACATAGCTAAGTGACAACAGATTTTGGTAATAAAGACAGAGATAAGTGACAACAGATATTGGTAACAAAGACAGATAAGTGACAACAGATATTGGTAATGAAGACAGAGATAAATGACAACAGATATTGGTAATAAAGACAGAGATAAGTGACAACAGATATTGGTAATAAAGATAGAGATAAGTGACAACAGATATTGGTAATGAAGACAGAGATAAATGACAACAGATATTGGTAATAAAGATAGAGATAAATGACAACAGATATTGGTAATGAAGATAGAGATAAATGACAACAGATATTGATAATGAAGACAGAGATAAATGACAACTGATATTGGTAATAAAGACAGAGATAAATGACAACAGATATTGGTAATGAAGACAGAGATAAGTGACAACAGATATTGGTAATAAAGACAGAGATAAGTGACAACAGATATTGGTAATGAAGACAGAGATAAATGATAACAGATATTGGTAATAAAGATAGAGATAAATGACAACAGATATTGGTAATGAAGATAGAGATAAATGACAACATATATTGGTAATAAAGACAGAGCTAAGTGACAACAGATATTGGTAATAAAGACAGAGATAAGTGACAACAGATATTGGTAATAAAGACAGAGATAAGTGACAACAGATATTGGTAATAAAGACAGAGATAAGTGACAACAGATATTGGTAATAAAGACAGAGATAAGTGACAACATATATTGGTAATAAAGACAGAGATAAGTGACAACATATATTGGTAATAAAGACAGAGATAAGTGACAACAGATATTGGTAATAAAGACAGAGATAAGTGACAACAGATATTGGTAATAAAGACAAGGATAAGTGACAACAGATATTGGTAATAAAGACAGAGATAAGTGACAACATATATTGGTAATAAAGACAGAGATAAGTGACAACAGATATTGGTAATAAAGACAGAGATAATTGACAACATATATTGGTAATAAAGACAGAGATAAGTGACAACAGATACTGGTAATAAAGACAGAGATAAATGACAACAGATATTGGTAATAAAGACAGAGATAAGTAACAACAGATATTGGTAATGAATACGAGGAGAATTGACCACACGTACTGGTAATGAAGACAGTGGGAGAAGTATATATTGGTAATAAAGACATATCTTAAAGACATATCTTAAAGACATATCATAAAGACATATGATAAATACATATTCTGAACGTCTCTCGTGTTTTTTATTTTTAAAAAAATCAACATTATCATGTGCCATACCGTTTGACGTAGGCGATCATGTCGCTCCACATTTCTCTATCCACAGCGCATCGTAACGGTTCTGTTGTTGACTGTTTTCCATGTCATGGCACCAAGTTATCCAGTGTCTTCTTCTCTCTTTGTCCTCCACGATCTCTCTTTCCCTGTATTTTGACAGTTGCATACAAGTATTCCAACTTTCGTCTTTTCATGACGTGCCCGAAAAAAATGTCGATTGTTTCTTTTGAATGTTTCTTAGGAGCTCCCTTTTTGTGTTGGCCTCTTCGAGAATTTCCTCTTTGGTTTTTTTAGCTGTCCAGTAAACTCTCAAAATTCTTCTGAGAAATCCCATCTCTGTGGCCTCTACTCGTCTTTTGATCTATTTGCGTACTGTCCATGATTCGCTTCAATAGGTCAGAACTGACTCTATATAGCACAGCTGGACTCTCTTTCTCACTTACATTGACATTAACTTGTTGGACAATACGTTTTTCTTTATTTTCTGAGTACAAAAAATACATTGACCAAATAAGAGCATTGTTGTGTTTTTATTTATCTATGCTAATCCAGTCAAATGTGGCTGCCTCTATTCTGACGGTTGCCTGCTGGTCTTGGTCATGTGACTGCAACAAAAAATGATGACGTGCTGTGTACGTGGCACACACGTTTATCTTTACTTCCCAACAAGTGCGCTGACGTCACTTGACTTAAGTATATAGTCTATGATACACACACACAGTTGAATGTTGCATATCTCTTTGGGAATTCTCACACACTGGTCTGATTACATGAAGCTGTATTGATCTGTGGTAGTTTAATTCCACGCACACCATTCGCTGCTTTCTATCTTTTATGTCATTTGTTTTGTATTTATCTTGTACCTACTATTAGCTTGTCTCTATATAGTTAGTGTATTATTATCTTTAATTGTTCTCTTGGGTTCATTGCTTGTTGTTATCACTATTACACAGTTATCTTAATATCCCCCTCCCCCCAATCTCTTCATTTCTCTTTGTTTCCAATGTTCTCTCTCCCTATCTCCCTTTATCCAACGTTCTCTCTCCCTATCTCCCTTAATTCAACGTTCTCTCCCGCTTTCTCATTGTTTCCAACGTTCTCTCTCCATTTCTCTTTGGTTCCAGAGTTCTCTCTCCCTATCTCCCTTTATCCAACGTTCTCTCTCCCTATCTCCCTTTATCCAACGTTCTCTCTCCCTATCTCCATTTATCCAACGTTCTCTCTCCCTATCTCCCTTTATCCAACGTTCTCTCTCCCTATCTCCCTTTATCCAATGTTCTATCTCCCTATTTCCCTTAATTCAACGTTCTCTCCCGCTTTCTCATTGTTTCCAACGTTCTCTCTCCCCTTTATCCAACGTTCTCTCTCCCTATCTCCCTTTATCCAACGTTCTCTCTCCCTATCTCCATTTATCCAACGTTCTCTCTCCCTATCTCCCTTTATCCAACGTTCTCTCTCCCTATCTCCCTTTATCCAATGTTCTCTCTCCCTATCTCCATTTATCCAACGTTCTCTCTCCATTTCTCTTTGGTTCCAGAGTTCTCTCTCCATATCTCCCTTATCCAACGTTCTCTCTCTCTATCTCCCTTTATCCAACGTTCTCTCTCCCTATTTCCCTTAATTCAACGTTCTTTCCCCCTTTCTCATTGTTTCCAACGTTCTCTCTCCCTTTCTCATTGTTTCCAACGTTCTCTCTCCCTTTATCCAACGTTCTCTCTCCCTTTCTCATTGTTTCCAACGTTCTCTCTCCCTTTATCCAACGTTCTCTCTCCCTTTATCCAACGTTCTCTCTCCCTTTGTCCAACGTTCTCTCTCCCTTTATCCAACGTTCTCTCTCCCTATTTCACTTTATCCAACGTTCTCTCTCCCTTTATCCAATGTTCTCTCTCCCTATCTCCATTCATCCAACGTTTTCTCTCCATTTCTCTTTGGTACCAGAGTTCTTTCTCCATATCTCCCTTTATCCAACGTTCTCTCTCCCTATCTCCCTTTATCCAACGTTCTCTCTCCCTATTTCCCTTAATTCAACGTTCTCTCTCCCTTTCTCATTGTTTCCAACGTTCTCTCTCCCTTTATCCAACGTTCTCTCTCCCTTTATCCAACGTTCTCTCTCCTTTTGTCCAACGTTCTCTCTCCCTTTATCCAACGTTCTCTCTCCCTATTTCCCTTAATTCAACGTTCTTTCCTCCTTTCTCATTGTTTCCAACGTTCTTTATTTCCCTTTCTCCAACGTCCTCTCTCCCTCACTAACGTTCTCTTACTCTCCAACGTTTCTTCACTCGATTTCTTCAACATTCTCTCTATCTGCATCTTTCCCTATCCAAGGTCTCCCGCTCTTTCTCCAACGCTCTCTTTCTCCCTCTCGTCCGTTCTCCAACGTTCTCTCTCTCTCTTTCTCCAACATTCTCTCTCTCCCTTTATCAATTGTTATCTCTCTCCTTTTCTCCAACGATATCTCTCTCTTACTTCAACGTTCTCTCCTTCCGTTTCTCCAACGTTCTCTATCCCTCTTTCTCCAACGTTCTCTCTCCTTTTCTCCAACGTTCTCTCTCCCCCATTCCCCAACGTTCTTTCCCCTTTCTCCAATGTTTTCTCTCCCCCTTTCTCCAACGTTCTATCTCCCCCTTTCTCCAATGTTCTCTTTCTCCTTTTCTCCAACGATATCATTCTCCCCCTTTCTCCAACGTTCTCTCTCTCCCTTTCCCCAACGATATCTCTCTCCTCCTTTTTCCAACATTCTCTCCCTCTTTCTACAACATTTTCTCTCTCCCTTTCTCCAACGATATACCTCTCTCCTTTTCTCCAACGTTCTCGCCCCTTTTCTCCAACGTTCTCTCTCTCCCATTCTCCAATGATAACTCTCCCTCCCTTTCTTCAACGTTCTCTCTCTCCCTTTCTTCAACGACATCTCTCCCTCCCTTTCTCCAACATTCTCTCTCTCTCTTTCTTCAACGTCATCTCTCTCCCCCTTTCTTCAACGTTATCTCTCTCCCCCTTTCTAGAACGACATCTCTCCCTCCCTTTCTCCAACGTTCTCTCTCTCCCTTTCTTCAACGATATCTCTCTCTCCCTTTCTCCTACGTTATCTCTCTCCCCCTTTCTTCAACGTTATCTCTCTCTCCCTTTCTCCTACGTTATCTCTCTCCCCCTTTCTTCAACGTTATCTCTCTCCCCCTTTCTAGAACGACATCTCTCCCTCCCTTTCTCCAACGTTCTCTCTCTCCCTTTCTTCAACGCTATCTCTTTGTCCCTTTCTCCATCGTTCTCTCCCTTTTTCTCCAACGTTTTCTCTCTCCCTTTCTCCAACGATATCTCTCTCCCCTTTTTCCAACGTTCTTCTTCCTTTCTCCAACGTTCTCTTTCTCCCTTTCTCCAATGTTCTCTCCCGCTTTCTCCAACGATCTCTCCCCCTTTCTCCAACGTTCTCTCCCCCTTTCTCCGACGTCCTCTCTCTTCATTTCTCCAACTTTTTCTACCCCCTTCTCCAACGCTCACTCTCTCTCTTTCTCCAATGTTCTCTCTCTCTTTCTCCAACGTTCTCTCTTCTCCTTTCTCCAAAGTTCTCTCTCCCTTTCTCCAACATTCTCTCTCTCCCATTCTCCAACGCTCTCTCTCCTCCTTTCTCCAACGTTCTCTCTCTCACTTTCTCCAACGTTCTCTTTCCCCCTTTCTCCAACGTTCTCTCCCTCTTTCTCCAACGTTATCTCTCTCCATTTCCCCAACGTTCTCTCTCCCCCTTTATCCAACGTTCTCTCCCTCTTTCTCCAACGTTATCTCTCTCCTTTTCTCCAACATTCTCTCTCTCCATTTCTCCAACGTTCTCTCCCCCTTTCTCCAACATTCTCTCCCTCTTTCTCCAACGTTTTCTCTCTCCCTTTCTCCAACGATATACCTCTCTCCTTTTCTCCAACGTTCTCTTTCTCCCTTTTTCCAACGTTCTACTTCCTTTCTCCAATGTTCTCTCTTTCCCTTTCTCCAACGTTCTCTCCCCCTTCTCCAACGTTCTCTCTCTTCCTTACTCCAACGTTCTCTTTCCCTTTCTCCAACGTTCTCTCTTTCTTTCTTCAACGGTCTCTCTCACCCTTTCTTCAACGTTCTCTCCTTCTTTCTTCAACCGTCTCTCTCACCCTTTCTCCAACGTTCTCTCCTTCTTTCTTCAACCGTCTCTCTCACCCTTTCTCCAACGTTCTCTCCTTCTTTCTTCAACCGTCTCTCTCACCCTTTCTCCAACGTTCTCTCCTTCTTTCTTCAACGGTCTCTCTCTCCCTTTCTCCAACGTTCTCTCCTTCTTTCTTCAACCGTCTCTCTCACCCTTTCTCCAACGTTCTCTCCTTCTTTCTTCAACGGTCTCTCTCACCCTTTCTCCAACGTTCTCTCCTTCTTTCTTCAACGGTCTCTCTCTCCCTTCCTCCAAAGTTCTCTCTTTCCCTTTCTCCAGCGTTATTTCCTTTCTTCTCTCCCTTTCTCCAACGTTCTCTCCCCCTTTCTCCAACGTTCTCTCTCTCTCTCTCTCTCTCTCTCTCGTTTTCTCTCTGGCTGATCTGGTCTGTAAACTTTTGCTTACACCTGGTTTTTGCCTCCCTGAATCTGCCATTTTCTAAACAAACCTTCAGAGATATCAGCATTCTAGATGTTAGACCCTCAATTAATGTCATCTACTCATTCTCAATGCCACAAACATACCCCATTAACGATTCTCTGCTGTCTCACAGATTCTATCAACTCATTCTCACCGTCCCAGAATTCAATAAAATTGTCCCTATCACCCACCACTCGCCCTAAAGTCCCCAAATCCATCTCTCTAGAATCAATCAACACCCCCTTACACTTCCCGCTCCCTCAATACCAACCCACATTAGAAGTTACCCATCATGCTTTTCAAGTCTCGCGCTAATGCTGTCATGTGATGAATGGCGGGAAAATAAGTCACACAAAATGTCACCAACTGATCAGATAATGGCGCGTGTTGAAGCTTGGTAGTCTACCACAGACTTGGGTGGGGCACAACGACCGACAACACTGAGGGAGAAGAGCACGGGTGAACGGTGAGCTCGAAACTTGAGGAGGTCAGGACATGAGACCGAAGTTTTAGATTAACCCTTCAACCTGATAATTTACAACATAAACATTACTGCAATTTACGCTCTCTATGATTAACCCTTCAACCTGATAATTTACAACATAAACATTACTGCAATTTACGCTGTCTATGATAATTCCTTCATTTATTTCCCTAAATTAACATAATTATAATAAACATGATAATATCTTAGTTATTTACATTATAAGTTATGAAGAAAATCATGGTTTTGTTGTAAATTAAAAACTCTTGAGGTTTTGTTCAGGTTGTTTTGTGTATAGAGACACAGCGCAGTGATTATTACAGTCGGCACTCGATAAATTCGCCTCACCATCGACACTACTTCTTTATGTTCCAATAAAAAGATACAACCCCATAATAACGATTAGTCATTATTATGCTGTCATGGCAACGTGGAGCTAATTGCTGAAATGGCCTACTTAGTTCTCATACACATTGCAAGGTTGATAGATGCCGTTGTACGGTTGTAGTAGGTTTGACCTCCATTCATGCCTATTTATTTGCAACGGCTTGAGTTATTTGAACTATATCACGGCTATACTAGGGAATACGGCGGCTGGTTGTACGCTGACATTTAACTCATTGATCTAGAATGTGATTCTGCTATTTATTCAGATAAAATATCAGAGGATTCGCCGCCACCGTTGCCTCCTCTGAATATCCGTTACTGGAGAGGAGGTTTGTGCAATAGTAATCGTGCGCCAGTCTCTCTGATTGTCCCTGTGTTTGTCATCTTGGAAATTGTTCAAATTTCACTTTCAAAACGTCAAACCCAGAGTAGAAATTGTACTTGCGTTATCGTTTCAATTTAATTCATTATCGTATCCAACGCCCACAAACAAAGTATACACAAGGAAGAAACAATCAACATCTTTTGGCTATGTAATGAGAAGAGAACAGCTGGAATATATTGTAATAACTGAGAAAATTGAGGGACGATGAGATAGAGGGAAGAAAAGAGAAAAGATACCAGACAGCTTAAAAGAATGGCTTGGCAGAAGGTCAATAACAGAAATGATAAACAACTGTCGAGATCGAAAGTTGTGGAGTGACATGATCGCCTACGCCAGCAGGCACGGTACTTGATGATGATGATGATACAAAGTCCACTTATATAATATCATTCCGCCATTTAATTCATTATTTAACACAGAAACCACTTAGATAATATGAATGTCACTTTATTATTGTACCCACTTAATTCATTATTGTACCCACTTAATTCATTATTGTACCCACTTAATTCATTATTGTACCCACTTAATTCATTATTGTACCCACTTAATTCATTATTGTACCCACTAATTCATTATTGTACCCACTTAATTCATTATTGTACCCAATGCCCTCTTAGTCAATACCATGCCATTGTTCATGTACCCAGCACGCTCATAGGTAACCACACCATCCCCGTTAACTCTCCACACACTCATCAGATAATCTTAGCGCTCGTCACTTGTGAAACCCCTCGAACACCCCTCAACACTTTGCACATGATTGCTCTCGTGGATAGGGAAACAACGGTAAGCTTCAGTCTGAGTAGCTTGGACGCCATCATCTCCAGCAACAACATTTTGATATTAACCCTCGGCCTGCACAAATTATCGACCCATTCCTGGACCTGTTCAAAGAGCCGGCTGCAACCCACAGTTCTGATAATGTCCAAGTCGGGCTCATTGTCACGGGCATTCAGTCAAGATAATGTCCAAGTCGGGCTCATTGTCACGTGCATTCAGTCAAGATAATGTCCAAGTCGGGCTCATTGTCACGTGCATTCAGTCAAGATAATGTCCAAGTCGGGCTCATTGTCACGTGCATTCAGTCAAGATAATGTCCAAGTCGGGCTCATTGTCACGTGCATTCAGTCAAGATAATGTCCAAGTCGGGCTCATTGTCACGTGCATTCAGTCAAGATAATGTCCAAGTCGGGCTCATTGTCACGTGCATTCAGTCAAGATAATGTCCAAGTCGGGCTCATTGTCACGTGCATTCAGTCAAGATAATGTCCAAGTCGGGCTCATTGTCACGTGCATTCAGTCAAGATAATGTCCAAGTCGGGCTCATTGTCACGTGCATTCAGTCAAGATAAAATAGTTCAGCTAAACACGACAGTATAGACGGTCGCATTCTCCTTTTAAACCTTCATAACGCCATTTCTTCATTGAAATTTTACAAGCTCTTCTTCCTTCTCTTTTTGTCTCTCTTTGTCTGTACTCACTTATTCCACCTTCTCTTTTTGTCTCTCTTTGTCTGTACTCACTTATTCCACCTTTTCTTTTTGTCTCTCTTTGTCTGCACTCACTTATTCCACCTTGTCTTTTTGTCTCTCTTTGTCTGCACTCACTTATTCCACCTTCTCTTTTTGTCTCTCTTTGTCTGTACTCACTTATTCCACCTTTTCTTTTTGTCTCTCTTTGTCTGTACTCACTTATTCCACCTTGTCTTTTTGTCTCTCTTTGTCTGCACTCACTTATTCCACCTTTTCTTTTTGTCTCTCTTTGTCTGTACTCACTTATTCCACCTTGTCTTTTTGTCTCTCTTTGTCTGCACTCACTTATTCCACCTTTTCTTTTTGTCTCTCTTTGTCTGTACTCACTTATTCCACCTTGTCTTTTTGTCTCTCTTTGTCTGCACTCACTTATTCCACCTTTTCTTTTTGTCTCTCTTTGTCTGTACTCACTTATTCCACCTTGTCTTTTTGTCTCTCTTTGTCTGCACTCACTTATTCCACCTTGTCTTTTTGTCTCCCTTTGTCTGTACTCACTTATTCCACCTTTTCTGTTTGTCTCTCTTTGTCTGTACTCACTTATTCCACCTTTTCTTTTTGTCTCCCTTTGTCTGCACTCACTTATTCCATCTTCTCGTATTTCTATAATTCTCTCTCACTCCACCCTCCCTTCAATTCTACACAAAACCCCACTCACTCCACCCTCCCTTCAATTCTACAGAAAACCCCACTCAGTCCACCTTCCCTTAAGTTCTACAGAAAACCCCACTCAGTCCACCTTCCCTTAAGTTCTACAGAAAACCCCACTCAGTCCACCTTCCCTTAAGTTCTACAGAAAACCCCACTCAGTCCACCTTCCCTTAAGTTCTACAGAAAACTCCACTCAGTCCACCTTCCCTTAAGTTCTACAGAAAACCTTGTACTTTTTTCTTTCAATATTACTTTTAGTAGGCTGCTATGTCTTTTAACATGCTCCAAAATCTCATTTGTCTTGTTTGAATTGTGTTTAGTAGTTCTCTTTTAACTTTTAGTTGTTTTAAGACTTCATCATGGTTTTCTTTTCTTTCCATCCAATTCTACCTATTTTATAAATCCGCATTTCAAAGACTTTAATTTTCTCTGCTACTTGTCTAATGTCCATGTTTCTTTGCAATGCCGGAAAGTTGAGAAGTTATAATATTTCTCTAATCTAAGTTTTAGCCCTGGTGTTATTTGTTTTGATGTTATCTATCTATCTATTGACCTTTCGAACCGTAGCCGACCCATAGGGCGTAGACCAAGATACACCTTCTCCTATCTGAATTTTTGTTCTAGCAGTTTTCTTTTAGAGATATTTTATCAAATCTCGCCATCTGTCTCTGTTCTGTGCAAGCAGCTCTATCTCATTGAGGGAGCCGAATCCTGCTGCTCTTGTCTCTCGCATCAATGTTCTTCTCAGTGTCTCTCTGGGTCTTCCTCTTTTTCTCCTACCTGTTGTTTCCCATATAAGGGCTTGCGTTGCTATTCGGTTATTATCTCTTCTCATCACATACCAACATATGACCATCGTCTTTTCTTTATTACTGAAGATATTTGTGGTTGATTGGCGATTTCTCTAATTTCCTCGTTTGTTTTGAATTCGTTCCACGCTATACCAAGCATTTTCCATAGACATTTATTTTCGAATCCATTCAACTTTGTTTCTACATCTCTTGTTGTTTTCCAGCCTTCACATGCATACGTAAGGGTTGATAGTACATTTGATTTGAATAGTCTTAGTTTTGTGTTTGTGCTGATTAGTTTTGATTTCCACAACTTTTCAAGGCTTCTGAAAGACATTGCTGCTTTAGCTATTCTGATTCTAATTTCTTTACTTGTATCCCCTTCTCGATCAATGTGACTTCCAAGATAGATAAAGTGATCGATCACTTCTACTGGTTTGTTTCCCATGTATATTTTGTCATCTGTTGGAATTAAACTTTTCATGACTTTAGTCTTTTTATGATTGATCTCAAGCCCAATTTTGCTGGCTATTGATGATAGTTCATTTGTATTATCCTGCATCTTTTTTATCTGACTGCTGATGTTAGCCCTGGTGTTTTTTGTTTTGGTGTTAGCCTTGGTGTTATTTGTTTTGATGTTAGCCTTGGTGTTATTTGTTTTGGTGTTAGCCCTGGTGTTATTTGTTTTGGTGTTAGCCTTTGTGTTATTTGTTTTGATGTTAGCCCTGGTGTTATTTATTTTGGTGTTAGCCTTGGTGTTATTTGTTTTGATGTTAGCCCTGGTGTTTTTTGTTTTGGTGTTAGCCTTGGTGTTATTTGTTTTGATGTTAGCCCTGGTGTTTTTTGTTTTGGTGTTAGCCTTGGTGTTATTTGTTTTGATGTTAGCCCTGGTGTTGTTTGTTTTGATGTTAGCCCTGGTGTTATTTGTTTTGATGTTAGCCGTGGTGTTATTTGTTTTGATGTTAGCTGTGGTGTTATTTGTTTTGATGTTAGCCCTGGTGTTGTTTGTTTTGATGTTAGCCCTGGTGTTATTTGTTTTGGTGTTAGCCCTGGTGTTGTTTGTTTTGATGTTAGCCCTGGTGTTATTTGTTTTGGTGTTAGCCTTGGAGTTATTTGTTTTGATGTTAGCCCTGGTGTTGTTTGTTTTGATGTTAGCCGTGGTGTTATTTGTTTTGATGTTAGCCCTGGTGTTATTTGTTTTGATGTTAGCCCTGTTATTATTTATTTTGATGTTAGCCCTGGTGTTATTTGTTTTGATGTTAGCCGTGGTGTTATTTGTTTTGATGTTAGCCCTGGTATTATTTGTTTTGGTGTTAGTCTTGGTGTTATTTGTTTTGATGTTAGCCCTGGTGTTGTTTGTTTTGATGTTAGCCCTGGTGTTATTTCTTTTGGTATTAGCCTTGGTGTTATTTGTTTGATGTTAGCCCTGGTGTTATTTGTTTTGGTGTTAGCCTTGGAGTTATTTGTTTTGATGTTAGCCCTGGTGTTGTTTGTTTTGATGTTAGCCCTGGTGTTAATTGTTTTGATGTTAGCCCTGGTGTTATTTATTTTGATGTTAGCCCTGGTGTTGTTTGTTTTGATGTTAGCCCTGGTGTTATTTGTTTTGATGTTAGCCCTGGTATTATTTATTTTGATGTTAGCCCTGGTGTTATTTGTTTTGATGTTAGCCCTGGTGTTATTTGTATTGATGTTAGCCCTGGTGTTATTTGTTTTGATGTTAGCCCTGGTATTATTTGTTTTGATGTTAGCCCTGGTGTTATTCGTTTTGATGTTAGCCCTGGTGTTATTTGTTTTGATGTTAGCCCTGGTGTTATTTGTTTTGATGTTAGCCCTGGTGTTATTTGTTTTGATGTTAGCCCTGGTGTTATTTGTTTTGATGTTAGCCCTGGTGTTATTTGTTTTGATGTTAGCCCTGGTGTTATTTGTTTTGATGTTAGCCCTGGTGTTATTTGTTTTGATGTTAGCCCTGGTGTTATTTGTTTTGATGTTAGCCCTGGTGTTATTTCTCTCGATGTTAGCCCTGGTGTTATTTCTCTTGATGTTAGCCCTGGTGTTATTTCTCTTGATGTTAGCCCTGGTGTTATTTCTCTTGATGTTAGCCCTGGTGTTATTTCTCTTGATGTTAGCCCTGGTATTATTTGTTTTGATGTTAGCCCTGGTGTTATTTCTCTTGATGTTAGCCCTGGTGTTATTTGTTTTGATGTTAGCCCTGGTGTTATTTCTCTTGATGTTAGCCCTGGTGTTATTTCTCTTGATGTTAGCCCTGGTGTTATTTCTCTTGATGTTAGCCCTGGTGTTATTTGTTTTGATGTTAGCCTTGGTATTATTTCTCTTGATGTTAGCACTGGTATTATTTGTTTTGATGTTAGCCCTGGTGTTATTTCTCTTGATGTTAGCCCTGGTGTTATTTCTCTTGATGTTAGCCCTGGTGTTATTTCTCTTGATGTTAGCCCTGGTGTTATTTCTCTTGATGTTAGCCCTGGTGTTATTTCTCTTGATGTTAGCCCTGGTGTTATTTGTTTTGATGTTAGCCCTGGTGTTATTTCTCTTAATGTTAGCCCTGGTGTTATTTCTCTTGATGTTAGCCCTGGTGTTATTTCTCTTGATGTTAGCCCTGGTATTATTTGTTTTGATGTTAGCCCTGGTGTTATTTCTCTTGATGTTAGCCCTGGTGTTATTTCTCTTGATGTTAGCCCTGGTGTTATTTGTTTTGATGTTAGCCCTGGTGTTATTTCTCTTGATGTTAGCCCTGGTGTTATTTATTTTGGTGTTAGCCTTGGTGTTATTTGTTTTGATGTTAGCCCTGGTGTTTTTTGTTTTGGTGTTAGCCTTGGTGTTATTTGTTTTGATGTTAGCCCTGGTGTTTTTTGTTTTGGTGTTAGCCTTGGTGTTATTTGTTTTGATGTTAGCCCTGGTGTTGTTTGTTTTGATGTTAGCCCTGGTGTTATTTGTTTTGATGTTAGCCGTGGTGTTATTTGTTTTGATGTTAGCTGTGGTGTTATTTGTTTTGATGTTAGCCCTGGTGTTGTTTGTTTTGATGTTAGCCCTGGTGTTATTTGTTTTGGTGTTAGCCCTGGTGTTGTTTGTTTTGATGTTAGCCCTGGTGTTATTTGTTTTGGTGTTAGCCTTGGAGTTATTTGTTTTGATGTTAGCCCTGGTGTTGTTTGTTTTGATGTTAGCCGTGGTGTTATTTGTTTTGATGTTAGCCCTGGTGTTATTTGTTTTGATGTTAGCCCTGTTATTATTTATTTTGATGTTAGCCCTGGTGTTATTTGTTTTGATGTTAGCCGTGGTGTTATTTGTTTTGATGTTAGCCCTGGTATTATTTGTTTTGGTGTTAGTCTTGGTGTTATTTGTTTTGATGTTAGCCCTGGTGTTGTTTGTTTTGATGTTAGCCCTGGTGTTATTTCTTTTGGTATTAGCCTTGGTGTTATTTGTTTGATGTTAGCCCTGGTGTTATTTGTTTTGGTGTTAGCCTTGGAGTTATTTGTTTTGATGTTAGCCCTGGTGTTGTTTGTTTTGATGTTAGCCCTGGTGTTAATTGTTTTGATGTTAGCCCTGGTATTATTTATTTTGATGTTAGCACTGGTGTTGTTTGTTTTGATGTTAGCCCTGGTGTTATTTGTTTTGATGTTAGCCCTGGTGTTATTTGTTTTGATGTTAGCCCTGGTGTTATTTGTTTTGATGTTAGCCCTGGTGTTATTTGTTTTGATGTTAGCCCTGGTGTTATTTGTTTTGATGTTAGCCCTGGTGTTATTTGTTTTGATGTTAGCCCTGGTGTTATTTGTTTTGATGTTAGCCCTGGTGTTATTTGTTTGATGTTAGCCCTGGTGTTATTTGTTTTGATGTTAGCCCTGGTGTTATTTGTTTTGATGTTAGCCCTGGTGTTATTTCTCTTGATGTTAGCCCTGGTGTTATTTCTCTTGATGTTAGCCCTGGTGTTATTTCTCTTGATGTTAGCCCTGGTGTTATTTCTCTTGATGTTAGCCCTGGTGTTATTTCTCTTGATGTTAGCCCTGGTATTATTTGTTTTGATGTTAGCCCTGGTGTTATTTCTCTTGATGTTAGCCCTGGTGTTATTTGTTTTGATGTTAGCCCTGGTGTTATTTCTCTTGATGTTAGCCCTGGTGTTATTTCTCTTGATGTTAGCCCTGGTGTTATTTCTCTTGATGTTAGCCCTGGTGTTATTTCTCTTGATGTTAGCCTTGGTATTATTTCTCTTGATGTTAGCCCTGGTATTATTTGTTTTGATGTTAGCCCTGGTGTTATTTCTCTTGATGTTAGCCCTGGTGTTATTTCTCTTGATGTTAGCCCTGGTGTTATTTCTCTTGATGTTAGCCCTGGTGTTATTTCTCTTGATGTTAGCCCTGGTGTTATTTCTCTTGATGTTAGCCCTGGTGTTATTTGTTTTGATGTTAGCCCTGGTGTTATTTCTCTTGATGTTAGCCCTGGTGTTATTTCTCTTGATGTTAGCCCTGGTGTTATTTCTCTTGATGTTAGCCCTGGTATTATTTGTTTTGATGTTAGCCCTGGTGTTATTTCTCTTGATGTTAGCCCTGGTGTTATTTCTCTTGATGTTAGCCCTGGTGTTATTTGTTTTGATGTTAGCCCTGGTGTTATTTCTCTTGATGTTAGCCCTGGTGTTATTTCTCTTGATGTTAGCCCTGGTGTTATTTGTTTTGATGTTAGCCCTGGTGTTATTTGTTTTGATGTTAGCCCTGGTGTTATTTGTTTTGATGTTAGCCCTGGTGTTATTTGTTTTGATGTTAGCCCTGGTGTTATTTGTTTTGATGTTAGCCCTGGTGTTATTTGTTTTGATGTTAGCCCTGGTGTTATTTGTTTTGATGTTAGCCCTGGTGTTATTTGTTTTGATGTTAGCCCTGGTGTTATTTCTCTTGATGTTAGCCCTGGTGTTATTTCTCTTGATGTTAGCCCTGGTGTTATTTATTTTGGTGTTAGCCTTGGTGTTATTTGTTTTGATGTTAGCCCTGGTGTTTTTTGTTTTGGTGTTAGCCTTGGTGTTATTTGTTTTGATGTTCGCCCTGGTGTTTTTTGTTTTGGTGTTAGCCTTGGTGTTATTTGTTTTGATGTTAGCCCTGGTGTTGTTTGTTTTGATGTTAGCCCTGGTGTTATTTGTTTTGATGTTAGCCGTGGTGTTATTTGTTTTGATGTTAGCTGTGGTGTTATTTGTTTTGATGTTAGCCCTGGTGTTGTTTGTTTTGATGTTAGCCCTGGTGTTATTTGTTTTGGTGTTAGCCCTGGTGTTGTTTGTTTTGATGTTAGCCCTGGTGTTATTTGTTTTGGTGTTAGCCATGGAGTTATTTGTTTTGATGTTAGCCCTGGTGTTGTTTGTTTTGATGTTAGCCGTGGTGTTATTTGTTTTGATGTTAGCCCTGGTGTTATTTGTTTTGATGTTAGCCCTGTTATTATTTATTTTGATGTTAGCCCTGGTGTTATTTGTTTTGATGTTAGCCGTGGTGTTATTTGTTTTGATGTTAGCCCTGGTATTATTTGTTTGGTGTTAGTCTTGGTGTTATTTGTTTTGATGTTAGCCCTGGTGTTGTTTGTTTTGATGTTAGCCCTGGTGTTATTTCTTTTGGTATTAGCCTTGGTGTTATTTGTTTGATGTTAGCCCTGGTGTTATTTGTTTTGGTGTTAGCCTTGGAGTTATTTGTTTTGATGTTAGCCCTGGTGTTGTTTGTTTTGATGTTAGCCCTGGTGTTAATTGTTTTGATGTTAGCCCTGGTATTATTTATTTTGATGTTAGCCCTGGTGTTGTTTGTTTTGATGTTAGCCCTGGTGTTATTTGTTTTGATGTTAGCCCTGGTGTTATTTGTTTTGATGTTAGCCCTGGTGTTATTTGTTTTGATGTTAGCCCTGGTGTTATTTGTTTTGATGTTAGCCCTGGTGTTATTTGTTTTGATGTTAGCCCTGGTGTTATTTGTTTTGATGT
The DNA here is from genome assembly GCA_032433765.1 of Megaustenia siamemsis. Classification (NCBI taxonomy): domain Eukaryota; kingdom Metazoa; phylum Mollusca; class Gastropoda; order Stylommatophora; family Ariophantidae; genus Megaustenia; species Megaustenia siamemsis. The sequence continues at coordinate 83,159,938 of JAVIAB010000106.1, read as the reverse complement.
TAGCCCTGGTGTTATTTGTTTTGATGTTAGCCCTGGTGTTATTTGTTTTGATGTTAGCCCTGGTGTTATTTGTTTTGATGTTAGCCCTGGTGTTATTTGTTTTGATGTTAGCCCTGGTGTTATTTCTCTTGATGTTAGCCCTGGTGTTATTTCTCTTGATGTTAGCCCTGGTGTTATTTCTCTTGATGTTAGCCCTGGTGTTATTTCTCTTGATGTTAGCCCTGGTGTTATTTCTCTTGATGTTAGCCCTGGTGTTATTTCTCTTGATGTTAGCCCTGGTATTATTTGTTTTGATGTTAGCCCTGGTGTTATTTCTCTTGATGTTAGCCCTGGTGTTATTTGTTTTGATGTTAGCCCTGGTGTTATTTCTCTTGATGTTAGCCCTGGTGTTATTTCTCTTGATGTTAGCCCTGGTGTTATTTCTCTTGATGTTAGCCTTGGTATTATTTCTCTTGATGTTAGCCCTGGTATTATTTGTTTTGATGTTAGCCCTGGTGTTATTTCTCTTGATGTTAGCCCTGGTGTTATTTCTCTTGATGTTAGCCCTGGTGTTATTTCTCTTGATGTTAGCCCTGGTGTTATTTCTCTTGATGTTAGCCCTGGTGTTATTTCTCTTGATGTTAGCCCTGGTGTTATTTGTTTTGATGTTAGCCCTGGTGTTATTTCTCTTGATGTTAGCCCTGGTGTTATTTCTCTTGATGTTAGCCCTGGTGTTATTTCTCTTGATGTTAGCCCTGGTATTATTTGTTTTGATGTTAGCCCTGGTGTTATTTCTCTTGATGTTAGCCCTGGTGTTATTTCTCTTGATGTTAGCCCTGGTGTTATTTGTTTTGATGTTAGCCCTGGTGTTATTTCTCTTGATGTTAGCCCTGGTGTTATTTCTCTTGATGTTAGCCCTGGTGTTATTTGTTTTGATGTTAGCCCTGGTGTTATTTGTTTTGATGTTAGCCCTGGTGTTATTTGTTTTGATGTTAGCCCTGGTGTTATTTGTTTTGATGTTAGCCCTGGTGTTATTTGTTTTGATGTTAGCCCTGGTGTTATTTGTTTTGATGTTAGCCCTGGTGTTATTTCTCTTGATGTTAGCCCTGGTGTTATTTCTCTTGATGTTAGCCCTGGTGTTATTTCTCTTGATGTTAGCCCTGGTGTTATTTCTCTTGATGTTAGCCCTGGTGTTATTTCTCTTGATGTTAGCCCTGGTATTATTTGTTTTGATGTTAGCCCTGGTGTTATTTCTCTTGATGTTAGCCCTGGTGTTATTTGTTTTGATGTTAGCCCTGGTGTTATTTCTCTTGATGTTAGCCCTGGTGTTATTTCTCTTGATGTTAGCCCTGGTGTTATTTCTCTTGATGTTAGCCCTGGTGTTATTTGTTTTGATGTTAGCCCTGGTGTTATTTCTCTTGATGTTAGCCCTGGTGTTATTTCTCTTGATGTTAGCCCTGGTGTTATTTCTCTTGATGTTAGCCCTGGTATTATTTGTTTTGATGTTAGCCCTGGTGTTATTTCTCTTGATGTTAGCCCTGGTGTTATTTCTCTTGATGTTAGCCCTGGTGTTATTTGTTTTGATGTTAGCCCTGGTGTTATTTCTCTTGATGTTAGCCCTGGTGTTATTTCTCTTGATGTTAGCCCTGGTGTTATTTCTCTTGATGTTAGCCCTGGTGTTATTTCTCTTGATGTTAGCCCTGGTGTTATTTCTCTTGATGTTAGCCCTGGTGTTATTTGTTTTGATGTTAGCCCTGGTGTTATTTCTCTTGATGTTAGCCCTGGTGTTATTTGTTTTGATGTTAGCCCTGGTGTTATTTGTTTTGATGTTAGCCCTGGTGTTATTTCTCTTGATGTTAGCCCTGGTGTTATTTCTCTTGATGTTAGCCCTGGTATTATTTGTTTTGATGTTAGCCCTGGTGTTATTTCTCTTGATGTTAGCCCTGGTGTTATTTGTTTTGATGTTAGCCCTGGTGTTATTTCTCTTGATGTTAGCCCTGGTGTTATTTCTCTTGATGTTAGCCCTGGTGTTATTTCTCTTGATGTTAGCCCTGGTGTTATTTGTTTTGATGTTAGCCCTGGTGTTATTTCTCTTGATGTTAGCCCTGGTGTTATTTCTCTTGATGTTAGCCCTGGTGTTATTTCTCTTGATGTTAGCCCTGGTATTATTTGTTTTGATGTTAGCCCTGGTGTTATTTCTCTTGATGTTAGCCCTGGTGTTATTTCTCTTGATGTTAGCCCTGGTGTTATTTGTTTTGATGTTAGCCCTGGTGTTATTTCTCTTGATGTTAGCCCTGGTGTTATTTCTCTTGATGTTAGCCCTGGTGTTATTTCTCTTGATGTTAGCCCTGGTGTTATTTCTCTTGATGTTAGCCCTGGTGTTATTTCTCTTGATGTTAGCCCTGGTGTTATTTCTCTTGATGTTAGCCCTGGTGTTATTTCTCTTGATGTTAGCCCTGGTGTTATTTCTCTTGATGTTAGCCCTGGTGTTATTTCTCTTGATGTTATTATATAGTACAAGTACGAGACTTGAATCGGCGTCTTAGCATCCACCCATCATATGTGCCCGGCCGCCTATCTTGAAGTGTTCGGAGACTTCTGGAAAATGTCGCCTCAAGCATCGAAACTCACAATGCGAGGCGACATACCTCACCTCCCAGAGTACTATCCTGGCATCCATTTATGCCAGGGGCTGGGTCGACCACCAGGGTATTTTTTTTTTCCAACCACGAGTACAATTCACACTGCTTCCAGCGGGAATCTATCACAGGTTGTCTTAACGTCGGTAGTCCAGTCGGGTGGTTTTCCCATCTAGGCTACCGAGGCCCCCGAAGATGTTTGTATATTTTTCATAACATTAAAATTACTTTTTGCCACTCCTATTTTGTTTTATTTCAGTTGCACATTTTTCATCACTTGTTATAGTATGTCTAAGATAGTTGTATCCGTATGGATTATATCATTTATTTTCCTTATCTGTCCTCCATTTCTTTCACTTTTCCCTACCACTTATGTTTTTTCCCTCCGTATTTTTTTTCTCCCACTCTCCAATCTTTCTTTCGCCTCTCTCTTTTTTTCATCGTTATCCCTTCTTTTCCTTTTCACTATCTTTCTTTCGTCGCTCTACTCAACATCAGCTCCCTCTTGTTCAATGCTCTACACACACACACACACACACACACACACACACACACACACACACACACACACACACACACACACACACACACACACACACACACACACACACACACACACACACACACACACACACACGTATATATCATCACACGATGTTATTAAAGTTGTTATTTTGTTATTGTTATATGTGATACTAATTATTATTATTTTCATTGCTGGCTCCCAGGTGTGTTCCTCATACCATACGCAGTGATGCTAGCCATTGAGGGGATCCCCCTTTTTTCCTGGAACTCGCAGTTGGTCAGCGCCTAAGAAAGGGAGCTATCGGAGCATGGAATCAGGTCAGACAAACAGATGACGCTAGTCCTTGTCTGACTTTAGTGTAAATATTCACACATTTCTCAGAAATGTCAGCTTTTCCGTTTACACAAGGCTTGTTAACTGTAGTGTTTGTTCATTTTTAGGAATTCGCTGTACAAATACCTTCCTTACCTTGAAACTCTTTAGACCAGGGGTCGTCAAACTTATTTCAGTCAACAGAGCCCTAACTCTTCAACACAAATCGCCGCGGTAGCACCTTATATCAACAATGTAATAAAATCAAACATGTTACCTTCATATTTAATTTGTTCTATTAATTGTAGAGGTAAATAAACACACGTGTTTGGTATCAATGAAATAGATCATTTTTTGTAACTGAATTTTTTTAAAATAACTGAATCAACTCATATTGTGATATTTGTATCCTGTAACAAAGTGGGAAGAATGAGCTTGTTTTATCCTCATTAGGTCTTCAAATCTGGACACAAGTTTGGAAATTGCTATTCTAATCTCTCTCTCAGCGTCCATATGTGATCTGTATTTAGTTTTGATGGCTGACAATGCTGAAAACCTGGTCTCACAAAAGTTGGTAGTCGCTAAAGGAAACTAAAACTCGTAGGACCTTCTTGCGTACATCTGGGTATTCTTGTTTGACAAAGCTTCAATGACAAGAGGGAAAGAGAGATCTGGGGCGACATAAAGAAATAATATTAGAGAGCTTAACATTGTGGTACAACAGCGGTGATGTTGATGAGTTGGACTGTGGGTAGAGGTTTGTGGTGAAACATCACCTACGCTGGGCATGCTACCATTATGATGATGATAATAATGTCCGCGGAGCCCCTAGCAGGCGCTGACGGAGTACCTGCGGAGCACAGTTTAACGACCACTGCATTACGCTATACTCGAATCGTGTATTGCCATAAAGATAAAAATATTACTTGCCAGGTAATACTGAAAAGCTTTAACTAAATTCTATCAGGTATTCTGGTACAAACTTTACACCACCTACATAAGGCTTCTTTGTAGTTAGTGCTCTACATTTGAAACACCTTTAACTCAAATAGAAATCCTTTTCGTCTCGCAGGCATAGATTGTCTACATGATTTTCTACTTAAAAGACGAATCAATTCTGTGACCATTAAGAAGTTTTCCTAGAAATGTGACGATAATTGTTATATTTTCTTTGTTTGTTTGTTTGTTTGTTTGTTTCTTGATTTCACCAACTTCATATCTCTAGCGAAGTCCCAAGGGAATGAATTTTGCGGGAATATCACTTTTTTTTTATATTTTTCACATCGGCAAAAAATGGGTGCTAAAGTGGCCCCCGCCATGTAGGCAGATATTCTCCTACTTCAGCGGTACTTGTCATATTTTTATCGTCGAGAATTTGAACTTTTGGGGTAGAATTTTTCCCATTAATTTTGCCTGGTCAGCGGCCATTTTTTGACCTTCTCTTTTCGATTTTCAACTGCCAATGGTTCTTTAACGTGCGCAGAATGCAGATGGGACTTCCTGTTTTTCGCTGTTTTCCGAGAGGTCTAGACATCGAATCTCCCTCCCCAAAGACCAGGGAGGGTAAACCTAGGGATGTTATTTTATTATTTTTATTTTATTTTCCACCGCCTGTGGTGGGAATTAAACCCTGGACCCTCTTCTCTAGAGACAGACGTTTTACCTCTAGGCCACGTAGTCCCGACGTTTTACCTCTAGGCCACCTAGCCCCGACGTTTTACCTCTAGGCCACCTAGCCCCGACGTTTTACCTGTAGGCCACCTAGTCCCGACGTTTTACCTGTAGGCCACCTAGCCCCGACGTTTTACCTCTAGGCCAGCTAGTCCCGACGTTTTACCTCTAGGCCACCTAGCCCCGACGTTTTACCTGTAGGCCACCTAGCCCCGACGTTTTACCTGTAGGCCACCTAGTCCCGACGTTTTACCTCTAGGCCACCTAGCCCCTCTGTTAATCGCTTTTTTATTTTAAAGATAATTGTAAATTGATAATTTTTTTTCAATTTGGTTACTTGTCCAATAACGATTCATTACTTCTTTGGTCATAAGTTGTCTCCCCTCAGTGACAGAGTTACTCGTATAATTTCAAAGAAGCATAATCATAGTTGAGTAGATCAACTTTTGATCATCTGGCCATCACGGTTAACATACCGGGACAAACTGTATGGAGATGTCCCCAGCCTTGAGCTGACCGCTGCTTCATTACAGCATTAAGACTATCATAAGAAGGTGTACAGGGGAGAAGGGCGAGGAGAAAAGTGAAGAATCAGAAGAGGAAGAAAATCAAGAGAAAAAAAAACAAGAAGAAGTAGTGATAGTAGTATTTATAGTAGTAGTAGTGGTAGTAGTAGAAATAGTAGTAGTAGTAGTAGTAGAAATAGTAGTAGTCGTAGTAGTAAAAATAGTAGTAGTAGTAGTAGAAGTAGAAATAGTAGTAGTAGAAATAGTAGTAGTTGTAGTAGTAGTAGAAATAGTAGTAGTAGAAATAGTAGTAGTTGTAGTAGTAGTAGAAATAGTAGTAGTAGTAGTAGTAGTAGAAATAGTAGTAGTAGAAATAGTAGTAGTTGTAGTAGTAGTAGTAGTAGTAGTAGTAGAAATAGTAGTAGTAGAAATAGTAGTAATAGTAGAAGTAGTAGTAGTTGTAGTAGTAGTAGTAGTAGTAGTAGAAATAGTAGTAGTTGTAGTAGTAGTAGTAGTAGTAGTAGTAGAAATAGTAGTAGTTGTAGTAGTAGTAGTAGTAGAAATAGTAGTAGTAGAAATAGTAGTAATAGTAGAAGTAGTAGTAGTTGTAGTAGTAGTAGTAGTAGTAGTAGAAATAGTAGTAGTAGCAGTAGTAGTAGAATTAGTAGTAGTAGAAATAGTAGTAGTAGTAGTAGTAGTAGAAGTAGTAGTAGAAGTAGTAGTAGTAGTAGTAGTAGTAGTAGTAGAAGTAGTAGTAGTAGTAGTAGAAGTAGTAGTAGAGTAGTAGTAGAGTAGTAGTAGTAGTAGAAGTAGTAGAAGTAGTAGTAGAGTAGTAGTAGAGTAGTAGTAGTAGTAGAAGTAGTAGAAGTAGTAGTAGAGTAGTAGAGTAGTAGTAGAGTAGTAGTAGTAGTAGAAGTAGTAGAAGTAGTAGTAGTAGTAGAGTAGTAGTAGAGTAGTAGTAGTAGTAGAAGTAGTAGAAGTAGTAGTAGAGTAGTAGTAGAGTAGTAGTAGTAGTAGAAGTAGTAGAAGTAGTAGAAGTAGTAGTAGAGTAGTAGTAGAGTAGTAGTAGTAGTAGAAGTAGTAGAAGTAGTAGTAGTAGTAGAGTAGTAGTAGTAGTAGTAGTAGTAGTAGAAGTAGTAGAAGTAGTAGTAGTAGTAGAAGTAGTAGTAGAGTAGTAGTAGTAGTAGAAGTAGTAGTAGAGTAGTAGTAGAAGTAGAAGTAGTAGTAGTAGTAGAGTAGTAGTAGTAGAAGTAGTAGGAGTAGTAGTAGTAGTAGTAGAAGTAGTAGTAGAGTAGTAGTAGAGTAGTAGTAGTAGTAGAAGTAGTAGAGTAGTAGTAGAGTAGTAGTAGTAGTAGAAGTAGTAGAAGTAGTAGAAGTAGTAGTAGAGTAGTAGTAGAGTAGTAGTAGTTGTAGAAGTAGTAGAAGTAGTAGTAGTAGTAGAGTAGTAGTAGTAGTAGTAGTAGTAGTAGAAGTAGTAGAAGTAGTAGTAGTAGTAGAAGTAGTAGTAGAGTAGTAGTAGTAGTAGTAGTAGTAGTAGTAGAAGTAGTAGTAGAGTAGTAGTAGTAGTAGAAGTAGTAGGAGTAGTAGTAGTAGTAGTAATAGAAGTAGTAGTAGAGTAGTAGTAGTAGAAGTAGTAGTAGAGTAGTAGTAGTAGAAGTAGTAGAAGTAGTAGTAGTAGAGTAGTAGTAGAGTAGTAGTAGTAGTAGAAGTAGTAGTAGTAGAAGTAGTAGAAGTAGTAGTAGTAGTAGAAGTAGTAGTAGTAGTAGTAGTAGTAGTAGTAGTAGTAGTAGAAGTAGTAGAAGTAGTAGTAGTAGTAGAGTAGTAGTAGTAGTAGTAGTAGTAGTAGAAGTAGTAGAAGTAGTAGTAGTAGTAGTAGTAGTAGAGTAGTAGTAGTAGTAGTAGTAGTAGTAGTAGAAGTAGTAGTAGTAGTAGAGTAGTAGTAGTAGTAGTAGTAGTAGTAGTAGAAGTAGTAGAAGTAGTAGTAGTAGTAGAAGTAGTAGTAGAGTAGTAGTAGTAGTAGTAGTTGTAGTAGTAGAAGTAGTAGTAGAGTAGTAGTAGTAGTAGAAGTAGTAGGAGTAGTAGTAGTAGTAGTAGTAGAAGTAGTAGTAGAGTAGTAGTAGTAGAAGTAGTAGGAGTAGTAGTAGTAGTAGTAGAAGTAGTAGTAGAAGTAGTAGTAGTAGAGTAGTAGTAGAGTAGTAGTAGTAGTAGAAGTAGTAGTAGAGTAGTAGTAGAGTAGTAGAAGTAGTAGTAGGAGTAGTAGTAGTAGAGTAGTAGTAGTAGTAGTAGTAGTAGTAGTAGTAGTAGAAGTAGTAGTAGAAGTAGTAGTAGAAGTAGTAGTAGTAGTAGAAGTAGTAGTAGAAGTAGTAGTAGTAGAGTAGTAGTAGTAGAGAGTAGTAGTAGTAGAGTAGTAGTAGTAGAGTAGTAGCAGTAGAAGTAGTAGTAGAGTAGTAGTAGTAGTAGAAGTAGTAGTAGAGTAGTAGTAGAGTAGTAGTAGTAGTAGTAGTAGTAGAGTAGTAGTAGTAGAGTAGTAGTAGTAGAAGTAGTAGTAGAGTAGTAGTAGTAGTAGAAGTAGTAGTAGTAGTAGTAGAGTAGTAGTAGTAGTAGTAGTAGTAGTAGTAGAAGTAGAAGTAGAGTAGTAGTAGTAGTAGTAGTAGTAGTAGAAGTAGTAGTAGAGTAGTAGTAGTAGTAGAAGTAGTAGTAGTAGTAGTAGAGTAGTAGTAGTAGTAGTAGTAGTAGTAGAAGTAGAAGTAGAGTAGTAGTAGTAGTAGTAGTAGTAGTAGTAGAGTAGTAGTAGAGTAGTAGTAGTAGTAGTAGTAGTAGTAGAAGTAGTAGTAGAGTAGTAGTAGTAGTAGAAGTAGTAGTAGTAGTAGAGTAGTAGTAGTAGTAGAAGTAGTAGAAGTAGTAGTAGAGTAGTAGTAGTACAGTAGTAGTAGTAGTAGTAGTAGTAGAAATAGTAGTAGTAGTAGTAGTAGAAGTAGTAGAAGTAGTAGTAGAGTAGTAGTAGTACAGTAGTAGTAGTAGTAGTAGTAGAAATAGTAGTAGTAGTAGTAGTAGAAGTAGTAGTAGTAGTAGAAGTAGTAGTAGAAGTAGTAGTAGAGTAGTAGTAGTAGTAGAAGTAGTAGTAGAAGTAGTAGTAGAGTAGTAGTAGTAGTAGAAGTAGTAGTAGTTGTAGTGGTTGTAGTAGTTATATTAGTAACAGTAGAAATAGTAGTAGTAAAAGAAGAATAAGACGAAGGAGAAAAAGAAGAGGATGAAGAAGAAAGAAGACATGAAAGACTCTGAAGGAATTCAGTTATTCCAACATTGTGAATCATGTTAAACGTGAATACCTCAGGTAATGAGCCTCACACACATGGCCAATACATCAGGTAATGAGCCACACACACACAGTCAATACATCAGGTAATGAGCCACACACACTGTCAATACGTCAGGTAATGAGCCACACACAGTCAATACATTAGGTAATGAGCCTCACACACGGTCAATACCTCAGGTGATGAGCCTCACACACAGCCAATACATCAGTTAATGAACCTCACACACAGCCAATACCTCAGGTAATGAGCCTCACACACAGCCAATACCTCAGGTGATGAGCCTCACACACATGGCCAATACCTCAGTTAATGAGCCTCACACACAGTCAGTACCTCAGGTAATGAGCCTCACACACAGTCAATACCTCAGGTGATGAGCCGCACACACAGTCAATACAGCTGGTAATGAGCCTCACACACAGTCAATACCTCAGGTGATGAGCCTTACACACGGTCAATACATCAGGTGATGAGCCTCACACACAGCCAATACCTCAGTTAATGAGCCTCACACACAGTCAGTACCTCAGGTAATGAGCCTCACACACAGTCAATACCTCAGGTGATGAGCCTTACACACGGTCAATACCTCAGGTGATGAGCCTCACACACGGTCAATACCTCAGGTAATGAGCCTCACACACAGCCAATACCTCAGGTGATGAGCCTCACACACAGCCAATACATCAGGTGATGTGCCTCACACACAGTCAATACATCAGGTGATGAGCTTTACACACAGTCAATACCTCAGGTGATGAGCCTCACACACAGCCAATAGCTCAGGTGATGAGCCTCACACACGATCAATACATCAGGTAATGAGCCTCACACACAGCCAATACCTCAGTTAATGAGCCGCACACACAGTCAATACAGCTGGTGATGAGCCTCACACATGGTCAATACATCAGGTAGTGAGCCTCACACACAGCCAATACCTCAGGTGATGAGCCTCACACACAGTCAAAACATCAGGTGATGAGCCTCACACACAGCCAATACCTCAGGTGATGAGCCTCACACACAGTCAAAACATCAGGTGATGAGCCTCACACACAGTCAAAACATCAGGTGATGAGCCTCACACACAGTCAAACATCAGGTGATGAGCCTCACACACAGTCAATACATCAGGCAATAAGCCTCGCACACAGTCAGTACCTAAGATAATGAGCCTCACACACAGTCAATACCTCAGTTAATAAGCCTCACACACAGTCCACACCTCAGATTATGAGCCTCACACACAGTCAACACCTCAGGTGATGCGCCTCACACAAAGTCAATACCTCAGATGATGAGCCTCACACACAGTCAATACCTCAGATGATGAGCCTCACACACAGTCAATACCTCAGGTGATGAGCCTCACACACAGTCAATACATCAGGTGATGAGCCTCACACACAGCCTATGCATCAATGTGGTAAGCTTCACACACAGTCAATACCTCAGTTAATAAGCCTCACACAAGGTCACCTCAGGTGATATGTATCAGTACCATCATTTTAAGTCATGTGTCTCGTATCACGCCAGGTCGCCTTTACTTCACACAAAATTACCCGGTAAACATCTATAGAGGCTAGGTGAACTCCGGAACCTTGTCAAGCAGGAAAAAAATCCGCCGCTTCTGGGAATTGAACACGTGCCTGTCTGATCTGGAAGCGAGCACACTAACCACTCAGCCATCAGGAAGCGAGCACACTAACCACTCAGCCATCAGGAAGCGAGCACACTAACCACTCAGCAATCAGGAAGCGAGCACACTAACCACTCAGCCATCAGAAAGCGAGCACACTAACTACTTAGCCGTCAGGAAGCGAACACACTAACTACTCAGCCATCAGGAAGCGAGCACACTAACCACTCAGCCATCAGGAAGCGAGCACACTAACCACTCAGTCATCAAGAAGCGAACACACTAACCACTCAGCCATCAAGAAGCGAACACACTAACCACTCAGCCATCAGGAAGCGAACACACTAACCACTCAGCCATCAGGAAGCGAGCACACTAACCACTCAGCCATCAGGAAGCGAGCACACTAACCACTCAGCCATCAGGAAGCGAACACACTAACCACTCAGCCATCAGGAAGCGAACACACTAACCACTCAGCCATCAGGAAGCGAACACACTAACCACTCAGCCATCAGGAAGCGAACACACTAACCACTCAGCCATCAGGAAGCGAACACACTAACCACTCAGCCATCAGGAAGCGAACACACTAACCACTCAGCCACCGAGGCTTCATAAAAGAAGTCAGACAAGGCTGTGTTCTGTCACCGGATTTGTTTTCACTTTACAGCGAATATATTATGAGATCAATAGTAGACAAAAAAGGAATTGAAGTCAACGGTCACAACATAAATAATTTGCGATATGCGGATGACACAGTCTTAATAGCAGAGACAGAGAACGAACTACAAGAAATGATAGACATAATAGTAAAAGAAAGCCACAAGAAAGGTCTCAGTCTGAATAATAAGAAAACAGATGTAATGGTTATATCGAAGAAACAATCATCACCATCATGCAGCATAAAAATAAACAGGACAAATTTGAAACAAGTGCAACGTTTGAAATACTTGGACACAATAATAACATCAGATGGGAGATGCACCACAGAAATAAAAAGCAGAATAACTCAGGCCACAATAGCATTTCAGAAAATGAAAAATATCTTATGCAACAATAAATGAAATACTATTTGCAGGCGACCAAATTCTGATACATGAAACAACTGAGGACCTGCAAGAACATATCAACAGGCTAAACAACACTTGTAAACAATACAACATGAAGATCAACATAAACAAAACTGAAGTAATGGCAATAGCGAGAAAGAAAGAAAAAAACTAAACATCATAATAGATAAAACAACTCAAGCAAGTAGACAATGTTAAATATCTGGGTAGCACGTTAACACAAAACAATAACCAAGAGACAGAGATAGATATAAGGTGTAAAAAAGCATGCCAAATTATATGCCAAGTATCAACACTATTGAAAAACAAAGCAATAACTACGGAAGTAAAAAGGACAATATACAAAAGAATTTTTCTACAAACTCTGTGTTATCAGTGCCAGAATTGGACGCTGGACTCTAGAACAATAAGAAAGATAACGACCACCGAAATGAAATGTGTCAGAAGAATGACAGGAAACAGCTTAAGGGACAGAGTAAGAAACATCGACCTGAGGAAGAAACTCGAAATTGAACCAGCCATCGAATACATAAAGAAACAACAGATAAATTGGTTCGGCCACATAACAAGACAAAAAGAACTAACAATGAATCAAAGAGCCATAAACAAACGCTACGAAAACGCCAGATTAAGAGGAAGACCGAGAAAGAGATGGATAAAGGGAATACTAGAGTCACTAGGAGGAATAACATCAGAAGAGGCCAACAGAAGAGCAAAGAATCGCAGATTGTATCTCCCCTCGACGACAACGGCAATGGAGGCAGGATAGAAGAAGAAGAAGAATAAATAGAATCGGTTTTTCTTCTTTAAATAAAGTAAAGAAAATCGCCGACGAAGAATAAGAAAAGCAAGCAAAAGAAAAGTGACAAAGCAATAATCAACAGATATTTGAATAATTGATCCCATGACTCCCTTCCTGTTAGATTTGCCAACGATCATTCCCCGAGCTACAAAAACTTCACTCCTGTGACGAAACAATTATGTGCATTTCTGTTTTCATTTACCGAGCCACCGTCGCCATTTTTGAAAACGGAATGTCTCCACCACATTGGCGAGGGTACACAGAAATGGAAATGGGACACATAGGCCATGTAATGAATATGCGGGTTATTACTATACAGAGTAGAGGCAGACATGGACTAAAGTGGGCTGGCAGCATCAAGAGACGGACGGAACACAGCCAAATACAGATTTACTCACGGCCATGGGCAGAAAATATCACCGGGAAACCAACTAGCGTGACGTCATCAAATATAGGATATGTAGGCGGCTGTGTTCACACTACCCACAACCACCTCTGTTCGCAAAAGTTGAAAACAGGTAGAGCAATGTTTTATGGGTGCTGTTTGATCCTATTATACGAAAGGTAAATGCTGTCACATGACATGTTTTAATGCGCTTCGGTGCTCCATCTCGCTGTTATTATCTTGTTTAACTCATTAAGTCAGGTGCCTATTTACTTCAGTCGACTCGACTTGAGAACACGATGTTGCCATTAAATAAAGCGACCATACTTTTCAATCTCCAATCCTGGACAGGGGGATTGGATTGTACCTGTCCCGTCGATGAAAATAGAGTAGGCGTTTTGATTGTGAAACATGATTTTTTTAGTTTCCTTTTTGAATTTTTTTTTTCTTTTCACACAACTCATTTTAATGTTATTATCCAAGTATTACTCTATTCAAAAGGCTTAATGGACAAATCAGAAACAAGTGCAACACTTCAAATACTTGGGTCACAATAATAACATCAGATGGAAGATGAACCACAGAAATAAAAAGCAGAATAGCTCAGGTCAAAATAGTATTTCAGAAAATGAAAAACGTCTTATACATCAAATCTATGTCAATAGAAGTGAGAAAGAAAGTTCGGTTCTTCTATGCTATTTATAGTCATTTCTGACCTATTGAAGCAAATCATGGACAGTAAACAAACAAATTTAAAAAAAACGATTAGAGGCCACAGAGATTGGATTTCTCAGAAGAATGTTGAAAGTTTCCTGGACAGATAAAAAGACCAATGAGGAAGTTCTCAAAGAGGCCAACAGAAAAAGGCAGCTCCGAAAAAACATCAGAAAGAAGCAATCAACATTTTTCGAGCACATCATGAGAAGAGGAAAGTTGGAATACTTGGTTAAAACTGGCAAAATAAAGGGAAAGAGAGATCGTAGACGACAGAGAAAGAGAGAGAGAAGTCACTTGATAGCTTGGTGCCATGGCATGGAAAACAGTCAACAACAGAACTGATACGATGCACTGTAGATAGAAGATTGTGGAAGGACATGATCGCCTACGCCAACCGGTATGGTACATGATGAAGATGGCTGTTCTAATAATTATTGAGAATTACATTTTACAAACATATTTCTTAATATCATTGTAAAGTCAATAAAACATTTAAAAATTATATCACTTAACATTACAGTCTCAAGAAATCCGAGACAACGTTTTAAAAATTGGCAAGCTTCAGGTCAGATTGACATCTCGGATTGTATCCAGGACAAGGGGGTCAAAATCCTCGACTGTGTCCGACAATTCGGGACGTCTGGTCACCTTAATCCAAACCCACATTGGTATTACCGGCGTTACCACTACGCTACATTCGATCTCACTACAAGAAAGACTCCAGACTAAACACGATTGTCTGAAAGTAATCATTTTGCCAAAAAGATAAAAAGCGAAAAGCCACATCTGTAAGTGACGGCTGATTTAACAAGCCACTTCTAACTCTAACCCAGACAAATATATTGTGCCTACACATTCTGTTCACGTGATCCACGTTTATCGATCTAAAACATGGACTGGACTCGACAAATTGGCTTGAAATCTAATAAATGAACGGGTTTTTTTTTCGTTCCACAAATGTGTTTTAGAGATGGAATAGCGGGCACCATGAGTTGACCAAAGCCTCTTTCCGATTGATGACACTAGACCTGGATTTCCGAGGCTCTCTGCTCATATTTCCGGGTCGATGCAGTTCTATAAAGACTCAATTCCCTCTGTGGGACATAAGAAGCATTACACAAAAGCTACAACTTCCAACCAGAGATCCGGTAATCGTTTCAACAAATCCCACGTTGATTGGTTGAAGCTATCACATGACTTATTAATCACGTGACGCGCTTATTAATTTTAATGAATTTGTAGCTGCTCAGGGGTTTGGGTGTCAGCTCATCATGTCCTCTGCCTCTCTTTTACCTGTCCCCAGCTTTATCCTATAGTCTCTCATTTATCGATCTCCAGCTATATCATATAGTCTATTGTACCTGTTTATAGCCATAACATATAGTCTCTATTGTACCTGCTTATAGCTATATCATATAGTCTCTCATTTACCTGTTTATAGCTATATCATATAGTCTATTGCACCTGCTTATAGCTATATCATATAGTCTATTGTACCCGTTTATAGCTATATCATATAGTCTATTGTACCTGTTTATAGCTATATCATATAGTCTATTGTACCTGTTTATAGCTATATCATACAGTCTCTCATTTACCTGTTTATAGCTATATACAGACAACCAGTCCCCCCGATTATGATGATAGTGATGATGATAGTTACGATGATAGTTACGATGATTATGATCATCATCATCAAGTACCGGGCCTACTGGCGTAGGTGATCATGTCTTTCCACAACTTTCGATCTCGGCAACTATTTATCATTTCTGTTATTGACCTTCTGCCAAGCCATTCTCTTAATCTGTCTGTTATTTTTTCTCTTTGTTTCCCTCTATCTCTTCGTCCCTCAATTTTTCCAGTTGTTACAATATATTCCAGTTGTTCTCTTCTCATTACATGGCCAAAAAATGATGATTGTTTCTTTCTAATATTGGAAATTAGCTCTCTTTTGGCTTTGACCTCTCTCAGAACATCTTCATTACTCTTCTTAGCTGTCCATGGTATTCTCAACATTCTTCTGTAAAACCACATTTATACAGACTCCAGTGATTTTCTTGTCTGTTGTCCTATTGTCCATGATTCGCATCCATAATGTAGGTCAGGTCAGGTAATTTTACCTGCTACTGTATGCAATAAACAGTACAACCTGTGGCTGCCCTGCTGCCTTGCAGGTAAGCTCTGGAGAGTAAAAGGCTAAGGGAGGGTACCCCGAAGTAAAACAACCCCACAGCCTTGTGGGTGAGACTTTTTAGCCAAAGGCTAGCGGAGCCAACCGTAAACAAACCGACGGAAGACAACAGAAAACCACCGTCGTAATTTCTTTGTACAATCATGAATCGCCACAATAATAGAAATAGCACGATGATTATAATGAAGATTAATAATGATGTTTATGATGGTGATGGTGATGATTATGATAATAGAGATGACGATAGTGATGATAGTGATGACGACGATGATGGTGATATCATGATCAATGTCTTCCTGTTTTTTCTCTACTGTAATATTTGTTTCCGTCTATAGTCGAATAAGGTGCATCTTGTAATATAAAAATAAACTCAATAAGACATGTACTTTTAACAGGTTTACGGTAAAGAGGCTGACAGAGTGTAATCTCTAACAAGCTAGAAATTAGTACCTATAGGAAGTCGATGTTTGTGGAAACTCGCTATAAGAGACACAATGAAACCAGCAGAGAAGATATCGATGTGGAAACTCGCTATAAGAGACACAATGAAACCAGCAGAGAGGATATCGATGTGGAAACTCGCTATAAGAGGCACAATGAAACCAGCAGAGAAGATATCGATGTGGAAACTCGCTATAAGAGACACAATGAAACCAGCAGAGAGGATATCGATGTGGAAACTCGCTATAAGAGACACAATGAAACCAGCAGAGAGGATATCGATGTGGAAACTCGCTATAAGAGACACAATGAAACCAGCAGAGAAGATATCGATGTGGAAACTCGCTATAAGAGACACAATGAAACCAGCAGAGAGGATATCGATGTGGAAACTCGCTATAAGAGACACAATGAAACCAGCAGAGAGGATATCGATGTGGAAACTCGCTATAAGAGACACAATGAAACCAGCAGAGAGGATATCGATGTGGAAAGGACCGTTAACTACATACATAAATAGTAAATATAATGGTTTGTCCACTTGGCGGGAATGTTTTGTGGTTCCATATCATATATGGTGTGTGTGAGAGAGAGAGAGAGAGTGAAAGCGAGAGAGAGAAGATGAGGCATAGCTCAGCGCACCTAATGTAGGATGGAGAGGCAAGATTAAGGGAACCATTAGAACAGCGTGACATGGCAGTGGTTTTCAAGCTATTGGAATGAAGATACCTTGAACTTTGCGTCTCCCTTGACTCCCTAAGGAATATAAGAGAATGCAGAGAAAAGGGGAATTATCAGCAAAATTAAAATAGAAAAACCATGCTACGACAGGATATATTAGTCAGTGTCTCAAACCTTTCATTTTTTAGTTCTTGTTTTATATTGTTATAATATACCGACCCGCCCCACCGTGCCGAAGTAATCCGTCGACCCGCCCCACCGTGCCGAAGTAATCCGTAAGAAGCAACCATGAGGAGTATATAAGGATGTCGAGCAGAGTAGCTAGCCACTTCACAAGGAGGACATCAATGTGATGGGTTAACGCTAAGGCAAGTTGTGTACGACACGATTAGGAACAGTAGAGTCGATCAGAAGAAGGACTGCGCTGAATAAATGTATTTATTAGATGGAGAATAGAGTCGATCAGAAGAAGGACTGTGTTGAATAAATGTATTTATTAGATGGAGAATAGAGTCGATCAGAATAAGGACTGCGCTGAATAAATGTATTTATTAGATGGAGAATAGAGTCGATCAGAAGAAGGACTGTGTTGAATAAATGTATTTATTAGATGGAGAATATAGTCGATCAGAAAAAGGACTGCGCTGAATAAATGTATTTATTAGATGGAGAATAGATTCGATCAGAAGAAGGACTGCGCTGAATAAATGTATTTATTAGATGGAGAATAGAGTCGATCAGAAGAAGGACTGCGTTGAATAAATGTATTTATTAGATGGAGAATAGAGTCGATCAGAAGAAGGACTGCGCTGAATAAATGTATTTATTAGATGGAGAATAGAGTGTAACAGTCTATAGACTAGGGTGGAGTAGATTACATGATGGGAGATGGAGATATGGCTGGGTCGGGTGCTGCCATCTATGTAAACTCTGTCTGATATAAATAAGTAGCAGTAGTCTAGACAAGATATAAATAAGTAGCAGTAGTCTAGACAAGATATAAATAAGTAGCAGTAGTCTAGACAAGATATAAATAAGTAGCAGTAGTCTAGACAAGATATAAATAAGTAGCAGTAGTCTAGACAAGATATAAATAAGTAGCAGTAGTCTAGACAAGATATAAATAAGTAGCAGTAGTCTAGACAAGATAAAAATAAGTAGCAGTAGTCTAGACAAGATATAAATAAGTAGCAGTAGTCTAGACAAGATATAAATAAGTAGCAGTAGTCTAGACAAGATATAAATAAGTAGCAGTAGTCTAGACAAGATATAAATAAGTAGCAGTAGTCTTGACAAGATATAAATAAGTAGCAGTAGTCTAGACAACAATATATAAATAAGTAGCAGTAGTCTAGACAACAATATATAAATAAGTAGCAGTAGTCTAGAAGACAATATATAAATAAGTAGCAGTAGTCTAGACAACAATATATAAATAAGTAGCAGTAGTCTAGACAACAATATATAAATAAGTAGCAGTAGTCTAGACAACAATATATAAATAAGTAGCAGTAGTCTAGACAATATATAAATAAGTAGCAGTAGTCTAGACAACAATATATAAATAAGTAGCAGTAGTCTAGACAACAATATATAAATAAGTAGCAGTAGTCTAGACAACAATATATAAATAAGTAGCAGTAGTCTAGACAACAATATATAAATAAGTAGCAGTAGTCTAGACAACAATATATAAATAAGTAGCAGTAGTCTAGACAACAATATATAAATAAGTAGCAGTAGTCTAGACAACAATATATAAATAAGTAGCAGTAGTCTAGACAACAATATATAAATAAGTAGCAGTAGTCTAGACAACAATATATAAATAAGTAGCAGTAGTCTAGACAACAATATATAAATAAGTAGCAGTAGTCTAGACAACAATATATAAATAAGTAGCAGTAGTCTAGATAAGTAGCAGTAGTCTAGACAACAATATATAAATAAGTAGCAGTAGTCTAGACAATATATAAATAAGTAGCAGTAGTCTAGACAACAATATATAAATAAGTAGCAGTAGTCTAGACAACAAGATATAAATAAGTAGCAGTAGTCTAGACAACAATATATAAATAAGTAGCAGTAGTCTAGACAACAATATATAAATAAGTAGCAGTAGTCTAGACAACAATATATAAATAAGTAGCAGTAGTCTAGACAACAATATATAAATAAGTAGCAGTAGTCTAGACAACAATATATAAATAAGTAGCAGTAGTCTAGACAATATATAAATAAGTAGCAGTAGTCTAGACAATATATAAATAAGTAGCAGTAGTCTAGACAACAATATATAGATAAGTAGCAGTAGTCTAGACAACAATATATAAATAAGTAGCAGTAGTCTAGACAACAATATATAAATAAGTAGCAGTAGTCTAGACAACAATATATAAATAAGTAGCAGTAGTCTAGACAACAATATATAAATAAGTAGCAGTAGTCTAGACAACAATATATAAATAAGTAGCAGTAGTCTAGACAACAATATATAAATAAGTAGCAGTAGTCTAGACAACAATATATAAATAAGTAGCAGTAGTCTAGACAACAATATATAAATAAGTAGCAGTAGTCTAGACAATATATAAATAAGTAGCAGTAGTCTAGACAAGATATAAATAAGTAGCAGTAGTCTAGACAATATATAAATAAGTAGCAGTAGTCTAGACAACAATATATAAATAAGTAGCAGTAGTCTAGACAATATATAAATAAGTAGCAGTAGTCTAGACAACAATATATAAATAAGTAGCAGTAGTCTAGACAATATATAAATAAGTAGCAGTAGTCTAGACAATATATAAATAAGTAGCAGTAGTCTAGACAATATATAAATAAGTAGCAGTAGTCTAGACAACAATATATAAATAAGTAGCAGTAGTCTAGACAACAATATATAAATAAGTAGCAGTAGTCTAGACAACAATATATAAATAAGTAGCAGTAGTCTAGACAACAATATATAAATAAGTAGCAGTAGTCTAGACAACAATATATAAATAAGTAGCAGTAGTCTAGACAACAATATATAAATAAGTAGCAGTAGTCTAGACAACAATATATAAATAAGTAGCAGTAGTCTAGACAACAATATATAAATAAGTAGCAGTAGTCTAGACAACAATATATAAATAAGTAGCAGTAGTCTAGACAACAATATATAAATAAGTAGCAGTAGTCTAGACAACAATATATAAATAAGTAGCAGTAGTCTAGACAACAATATATAAATAAGTAGCAGTAGTCTAGACAACAATATATAAATAAGTAGCAGTAGTCTAGACAACAATATATAAATAAGTAGCAGTAGTCTAGACAACAATATATAAATAAGTAGCAGTAGTCTAGACAACAATATATAAATAAGTAGCAGTAGTCTAGACAACAATATATAAATAAGTAGCAGTAGTCTAGACAACAATATATAAATAAGAAGAAAACGTATCCAACTCTTGTACAACAGTGTGAGCCTTCAAGTTCAGCGCAGCAGGAGGTCAACACCTGGGAGTGATGACCTAGGCTGGCCCTCCTCCCCTAGAGTGTCAAGAAGCTAAAAGCCCGAAACACTTGCTCGTAGTTGGGTTTACTGCTGATGATCAGATTACCTTCCTCTATGAATGTCTGTATAAAGAGTTTCCTGTAACTGGACTCTGACGTCTGCTCTGGTCATTGTTTCATGTGGAAAGACTGAAGAAAAAGCTTGTCAACATCTCATCTCCCTTCCTGTACGGAGATCTTCAGAGCTGTTGGAGAAACAGTAACGGCTGCAGCTGCTGTTGTCAACTTTCTTCGTAGTGTCCTGACATGGAAAACAGTCAACAACAGAATTTATACAAGGCATTGTGGATAGAAGATTTTGTAAGGACATGATCACCTACGCTATCCGGTATGACACATGATAATGATCGCCACATTTACTGCAATTTTCATAGAATTGCTAACTCCTCAGTCCTTTCTGTCTTCCAAAACATAAATCTGGCTATCTTAACGTCCGCCATTGACAATTTATTTGTCCTCCAATGGGGCACTGGTTGGTCTCGAGGCAAGACGCCGGTCTCGAGGCAAGACGCCGGTCTCGAGGCAAGACGCCGGTCTCGAGGCAAGACGCCGGTCTCGAGGCAAGACGCCGGTCTCGAGGCAAGACGCCGGTCTCGAGGCAAGACGCCGGTCTCGAGGCAAGACGCCGGTCTCGAGACAGAGAGGTTGTGAGTTCAAATCCCGGCTGCACCACTTGGGATTTTTATTTGTGATTTCTCTCTGCAGCAACCACCCCTGGTCTCTGGTTTCTCTCTGCGGCAACCACCCCTGGTCTCTGATTCCTCTCTGCAGCAACCACCCCTGGTCTCTGATTCCTCTCTGCAGCAACCACCCTTGGTCTCTGATTTCTCTCTGCGGCAACCACCCCTGGTCTCTGATTCCTCTCTGCAGCAACCACCCTTGGTCTCTGATTTCTCTCTGCGGCAACCACCCCTGGTCTCTGATTCCTCTCTGCAGCAACCACCCCTGGTCTCTGATTCCTCTCT
This sequence comes from Megaustenia siamemsis, assembly GCA_032433765.1. NCBI lineage: Eukaryota > Metazoa > Mollusca > Gastropoda > Stylommatophora > Ariophantidae > Megaustenia > Megaustenia siamemsis. The sequence continues at coordinate 83,138,524 of JAVIAB010000106.1, read as the reverse complement.
GCAGCAACCACCCTTGGTCTCTGATTCCTCTCTGCAGCAACCACCCCTGGTCTCTGATTCCTCTCTGCAGCAACCACCCTTGGTCTCTGGTTTCTCTCTGCGGCAACCACCCCTGGTCTCTGATTCCTCTCTGCAGCAACCACCCCTGGTCTCTGATTCCTCTCTGCAGCAACCACCCTTGGTCTCTGATTTCTCTCTGCAGCAACCACCCTTGGTCTCTGATTTCTCTCTGCAGCAACCACCCTTGGTCTCTGATTTCTCTCTGCAGCAACCACCCTTGGTCTCTGGTTTCTCTCTGCGGCAATCACCCTTGGTCTCTGGTTTCTCTCTGCAGCAACCACCTTTGGTCTCTGGTTTCTCTCTGCAGCAACCACCCCTGGTCTCTGGTTTCTCTCTGCAGCAACCACCCTTGGTCTCTGATTTCTCTCTGCGGCAACCATCCTTGGTCTCTGGTTTCTCTCTGCAGCAACCACCCCTGGTCTCTGGTTTCTCTCTGCAGCAACCACCATTGGTCTCTGATTTCTCTCTGCAGCAACCACCCTTGGTCTCTGGTTTCTCTCTGCAGCAACCACCCCTGGTCTCTGATTCCTCTCTGCAGCAACCACCCCTGGTCTCTGATTCCTCTCTGCAGCAACCACCCTTGGTCTCTGATTCCTCTCTGCAGCAACCACCCCTGGTTTCTGATTCCTTTCTGCAGCAACCACCCTTGGTCTCTGGTTTCTCTCTGCGGCAACCACCCCTGGTCTCTGATTCCTCTCTGCAGCAACCACCCCTGGTCTCTGATTTCTCTCTGCATCAACCACCCTTGGTCTCTGATTTCTCTCTGCAGCAACCACCCTTGGTCTCTGATTTCTCTCTGCAGCAACCACCCTTGGTCTCTGGTTTCTCTCTGCGGCAACCACCCTTGGTCTCTGGTTTCTCTCTGCAACAACCACCCCTGGTCTCTGGTTTCTCTCTGCAGCAACCACCCCTGGTCTCTGGTTTCTCTCTGCAGCAACCACCCTTGGTCTCTGATTTCTCTCTGCGGCAACCACCCTTGGTCTCTGGTTTCTCTCTGCAGCAACCATCCCTGGTCTCTGGTTTCTCTCTGCAGCAACCACCCTTGGTCTCTGATTTCTCTCTGCAGCAACCACCCTTGGTCTCTGGTTTCTCTCTGCAGCAACCACCCCTGGTCTCTGATTCCTCTCTGCGGCAACCACCCCTGGTCTCTGATTCCTCTCTGCAGCAACCACCCTTGGTCTCTGATTCCTCTCTGCAGCAACCACCCTTGGTCTCTGATTTCTCTCTGCAGCAACCACCCTTGGTCACTGATTCCTCTCTGCGGCAACCACCCCTGGTCTCTGATTTCTCTCTGCGGCAACCACCCTGGTCTCTGATTTCACTCTGCGGCAACCACCCTTGGTCTCTGATTTTTCTCTGCAGCAACCACCCCTGGTCTCTGGTTTCTCTCTGCGGCAACCACCCCTGGTCACTGATTCCTCTCTGCGGCAACCACCCTTGGTCTCTGATTTCTCTCTGCGGCAACCACCCTTGGTCTCTGGTTTCTCTCTGCAGCAACCACCCCTGGTCTCTGGTTTCTCTCTGCGGCAACCACCCCTGGTCTCTGGTTTCTCTCTGCAGCAACCACCCCTGGTCTCTGGTTTCTCTCTGCGGCAACCACCCCTGGTCTCTGGTTTCTCTCTGCAGCAACCACCCCTGGTCTCTGGTTTCTCTCTGCAGCAACCACACTTGGACTCTGGTTTCTCTCTGCAGCAACCACCCCTGGTCTCTGGCTTCTCTCTGCAGCAACCACCCCTGGTCTCTGGTTTCTCTCTGCAGCAACCACCCCTGGTCTCTGGTTTCTCTCTGCAGCAACCACCCCTGGTCTCTGGTTTCTCTCTGCAGCAACCACCCTTGGTCTCTGGTTTCTCTCTGCAGCAACCACCCTGGTCTCTGGTTTCTCTCTGCAGCAACCACCCCTGGTCTCTGGTTTCTCTCTGCAGCAACCACCCCTGGTCTCTGGTTTCTCTCTGCAGCAACCACCCCTGGTCTCTGATTTCTCTCTGCGGCAACCACCCCTGGTCTCTGGTTTCTCTCTGCAGCAACCACCCCTGGTCTCTGGTTTCTCTCTGCAGCAACCACCCCTGGTCTCTGGTTTCTCTCTGCAGCAACCATCCCTGGTCTCTGGTTTCTCTCTGCAGCAACCACCCCTGGTCTCTGATTTCTCTCTGCGGCAACCACCCCTGGTCTCTGGTTTCTCTCTGCAGCAACCACCCCTGGTCTCTGATTTCTCTCTGCGGCAACCACCCCTGATCTCAGCAGCAAGGCCCAGCTTGAAACATCAATTACATTCATCGACGGAAAAAACAATATGAGCATCTCCGAAGACGGAGTTGTCTCTGCCTATCTTGAAGTTTTCCCCAATCAGTTCACCCATCTTCTATGTCCTCCAATGTATAGATCTGAGTTATCTTCAATTCCGCCACGCCCAGTAGACCAAGTCAATTATAGTTTAAATAAGGCCTGCGGGCATAGATAATTTCCTGGAAAAACGACTAACTAGTGTGACGTTTTCAGCCTTGTGAGCAGTGTGTTGTGGGTGCAGTGAGGTCTATATCTCCTATATTTGAACACGTCACGCTAGTTGATGGGATTACCGGTTTTATTTTCTGCCCGTGAGCTTTAGTACATCTATAATTGGCTGTTATCAAACCTGCAATTGAGAGGGAATTCCCGGAAAAGCTCCAACTAGTGTGACGTTTTCAGCTTTGCGAGCAGGGGCGGTTGTTTTAAGGGTGACGTCAACAGTCTATAACTCCTATAAAAGTTGGAGCTTTCCGGTTTTACTTTCTGCCCGTGGGCCTTAATGAATCTATAATTAGCTGTGGTCAATGCAACAGTCTTCTTGATCTCCCAGGGCCAACTCAAGGTACCGGCAACTCAGACAGTTATCCTGGGCGCGGTATATGCTTAAGGGCGCAATCAAGGATATTCCAAAAAGTTAGCTTTTTCCTGTTAACATTTTTATAATTAAACGTTAAAAAGGCATCGAAGTTCAGCTTGCCTAGGGACCGAGCAACCATAGCACCGCCACTGTGTCCACCACTGCGCATGTCTCAGGTTTCTTAATGTCCCGTTAGTACACCCGTCTTCGCTTCATTTCTATCATTAATAACGTTTTGCTATTTCCAAACATTTCTCATTCCTGAATTATTATTTTGTTCAAACCTCTGCCTCTCAACTCTACACCGACATTCAGTTATGAAGGTTGAACTAAATATAGCAACAGCGTCAAAATAGAAAGTATGGGGCAGGGGGTTTGGGAATTTTGAGGCGTATTGAAATTATGGAATCGTTTTAACAGGGGAAGTAACTACTGGCGCCGCTTTCAGTGAGAGGACGTGTTTGGTGAAACAAAGAACGTTAATGAACTTGGCAGACGTTTTATTAAAAGAGACAACGGCGAAATGAAAATAGCTCAAACAAAACTTGCGTCTGGATGGCAGGACGGACATTTGTCGGGAGACTAGATTATTATAAAATACCAATTGTAGGACGTGACGTTTGGTGTAACCTTCAAATACTGGTATAATTCTGATCCAAAATATGTAGATATTAATAGATTGCCGAAAGAGGGAGCTGAGACAAATTATTTTGATTGGTTGTTTTGGTGTGACGTAATGTGGTTGTTTTGGTGTGACGTAATGGAGATTTCTTGTTAAGGTGGCAAGGAGGATTTCTGCAAACAACAAATAGAGAGCGTGTTGTGTTCTTTGTTATTGAAAACTGCATGGCGATGTTTTGTAGCAGTGGCAGCTAAAATTGAAGTCAATTCTATTTCTTCTTTTTAAATTCCATGTGTAACGTAGGTACAAACACTTGCCAAGCCGTTCCGTTTCTTGCCATTCTTTTAAGATCTTTCCATGTGTCTTTCCCATCATCTTCATCTCTGCTTCCATCTGTTTTCTCCAAGAATATTTTGGTTTTCCTCTTTGTCTCTTGCCCTGGGATTTCCAAAAAAGGGCCTGTTATGTAATACTCTCTGTTGGCTTCCGTAGTGTGTGCCTTATTAAGCGTCATCGTCTTCGTTGTATCTCTTTCTTGACTGGTATTTGACAGGTCATCATCATCGAGTGTCTTCTCCGCAACGAAGGTTGGTTCACATGGAGCACCATTCTGCTCTGTCTCTTGCTTTGATGGTGCAGGTTGTCATAGGTTTATTTGTCCATCTTTTGATGTTACTCGTCCATGTTAGTCTTGGTCTGCCTCTGCCTCTTTTACCTTGTATTTTCCCCACCAGGATTACTTTCAGTAGGCTGTTATGTCTTTTAACATGACCCAAAAATCGCATTTGTCTTGTTTGAATTGTGCTTAGTAGTTCTCTTGTCATTTTTAGTTGTTTTAAGACTTCATTGTTTGTTTTCTTTTCCTTCCATCTAATTCTACATATTCTTCTATATATCCACATTTCAAAGGCTTCAATTCTCTGTTCTGTTTTCTTGTCTAATGTCCATGTTTCAGCACCATATAGGAATATTGAGAAGATGTAACATTTTGCTATTCTTAGTGTTAGCCCTGGTGTTATTTGTTTTGATGTTAGTATGTTCTTCATGACATTAAAATTACTTTTTGCCATTCCTATTCTTTTGTTTATTTCAGTTGTACATTTTCCATCACTGGTTATAGTATGTCCCAGGTAGTTATAGTTCTGAACTGTCTCCAGGTCTATTCCTTCTATTTTGATATCCACTTGTGGGTTTTGAGTATTTCCTTTGTTTATGATCATGGTTTTAGCCTTTTTTATATTCATATCTAGTCCATATTTTTTGCTTGCCATGTTTATTTCATTAAGTAATTGTTGTAGATCTTTACGATTTTCTGCTAGTAGTACAGTATCGTCAGCATATCTTAGGTTATTGATTATCTTTCCAATAATTTGTAATCCTGGCATCTCTGTGATATTTGTAAAGATTTGCTCAGTGTATAGATTGAACAAGCTTGGTGATAGGATGCATCCCAGTCTTACTCCTCTTTTTATATCAATGGGTGTAGAGTTCTCTTTGTTATATTTTATTATTGCTGTTTGCTCCCAGTATAGATTACATATTAGTCGTATGTCCATGCCATCTAGATGTATCTCTTTTAGGCATTCTATAAGTTGTTTGTGGTGTACTCTATTAAAAGCTTTGTTGTAGTCTATGAAGCAGGCATATATTGGTTTGTTTACTTCTGTGTACTTTTCGATTAATGTTCTCATGCAGAATATGGCTTCTTTTGTCCCGCTATTTTTCCTAAATCCAAATTGCTGCTCATCTAATTCAGTATTGATTTTATTCTCAATCCTTCCCTGTATAACTTTTGATAGAATTTTTTGTTACCTGGCTCATTAGGCTTATTGTTCTAAAGTCACTGCATTCAACTGCACCATTCTCTTTAGGCAATGCAATGAAAGTTGATGTTTTTAGTTCATTTGGTATGTATCCTGTATGATATATGTCGTTGCATATGTCTGTAATCACTTCAATGGCAAAATCTTCGAGTGCCTGTATCATCTCTATCTGTATGCTGTCAGGTCCTGCTGCTTTTCCCTTTTTTATTGTTTTTATAGCTTTTTCCAGCTCAGATTTTAAGATTTTATAGCCTGTATGTACATTTTATAACTGGTTTCTTGTCCCTTTGATCCTGAAATAGTTCTGTTATATATTCCTGCCATCTATCTATAATATCCTTATTGTCTGTTAGCATTTTTCATTTTTTGTCTGCAATGCATCCATCTTCAGTGGCTTTTTTTATTTTTATTAGTCATTCTCTTTAATTATGTGTGCAATCCTCTTAAGTCTTGTTTGCTTTCCATAATTTCTATTTCTATACATTTTTGGCGGAGCCAGTCTTCTTTTGCCTTTTTGCACATTTTGCATATTTCATTATCTATTTTATTACAGAAATGTAAAGAAATGGAAAAACAACAGAAGAAAGACTCAAAATGTATGCACAATCAGTGAAATGAATTAACAGGAAGAAAAGAAGTCAAAGTTTCAGGATGTGTTAAGTCAAAGGAAGGAAATATAATAATGGAACAGGAGAAGACAAGGGAGCCGCGATAGCTCAGTGGTTAGTGAACTAGACTACAAAGGACAAGGGGTAAGGTTCGATCCCAACCGACGGCTTCCGGGTTCACCCAGCCTTTAATGGGTACCGGCTTTTTTTCTGGGAGAGTGAAGCGGCACGGGCGTAATACCGACCACATTACCCCAAAAATCATGTGCCGAAGGTCTGTAAAATTTATGGTCACTAACACCGTATTCCCTATACACCACTTGGCGTGACAGGTCACTAACACCATATTCCCTATACACCACTTGGCGTGACAGGTCACTAACACCATATTCCCTATACACCACTTGGCGTGACAGGTCACTAACACCATATTCCCTGTACACCACTTGGCGTGACAGGTCACTAACACCATATTCCCTATACACCACTTGGCGTGACAGGTCACTAACACCATACTCCCTATACACCACTTTATCATGACAGGTCACTAACACCATATTCCCTATACACCACTTGGCGTGACAGGTCACTAACACCATACTCCCTATACGCCACTTGGCGTGACAGGTCACTAACACCATATTCCCTGTACACCACTTGGCGTGACAGGTCACTAACACCATATTCCCTATACACCACTTGGCGTGACAGGTCACTAACACCATATTCCCTGTACACAACTTGGCGTGACGGGGGTACTTTACTTTTACAAGAGAAGACAATAGAAAGATGGACAGAATATATCAGTCAACTCTATGATGATGAAAGACCAGAATTAAACAATTCAAACAAAGACACAGGACCACCAATTATGCAGAGTGACGTGGAGGACACAATTCAACACATGTAAAGAGGCAAAGCTCCAGGTCCTGACAATATAACAATCGAAGAGATAAATGCATTAGGAGAGCTGGAAGTACAAGTCATAACAAAATTACTCAATGACATATATAACACTGGACACATACCCGAAGATCTACCAAAATCTATCTTTGTAGCCATACCGAAGATGTCAGGAGCCACTGATTGTGAAGACCATCGTACTATTAGTCTCATGAGCCATTTGACTAAAATATTACTAAGAATAAACATGAGACGTGTAAGGAACAAAATAAAACCAGAAATAAGTGAGGAACAATGCGAATTTGTGGAAGGAAAGGGCACAAATATTGCAATATACATCTTAAGAACATTGTTAGAAAGATCTATAGAGGTAAAGAAAGATATATATGTGCTTTATAGACTACACAAAAGCATTTGACAAAGTAAAGCATGTGGAAATAATCAATATGCTAGAGAAATTAAACATTGATGGCAAGGTTCTGTGAATCATAAAAAACATGTACTGGCAACAGACAGCAGCAATACGAATTAACAACCAAACAGGGCAATTTCAACTTATAAAACAAGGAGTCAGACAAGGCTGTGTTCTGTCGCCGGATTTGTTTTCACTTTACAGCGAATATATTATGAGATCAATAGTAGACAAAAAAGGAATTGAAGTCAACGGTCACAACATAAATAATTTGCGATATGCGGATGACACAGTCTTAATAGCAGAGACAGAGAACGAACTACAAGAAATGATAGACATCATCATCATCATCATGTGCCATACCGGTTGGCGTAGGTGATCATGTCCTTCCACAATCTTCTATCTACAGTGCATCGTATCAGTTCTGTTGTTGACTGTTTTCCATGCCATGACACCAAGCTATCCAGTATTTTCTCTCTTTGTCGCCCACGATCTCTCTTTCCTTTTATTTTGCCAGTTGTAACCAAGTATTCCAACTTTCCTCTTCTCATGATGTGCCCGAAAAATGTTGATTGCTTCTTTCTGATGTTTTTTAAGAGCTCCCTTTTTGTGTTGGCCTCTTTGAGAACTTCCTCATTGGTCTTTTTAGCTGTCCAGGGAACTTTCAACATTCTTCTGAGAAATCCCATCTCTGTGGCCTCCCGTCGTCTTTTCATTTGTTTGTCTACTGTCCATGATTCGCTTCCATAGGTCAGAATTGGTTCTATATAGCACCGATGAACTCTCTGTCTTATTTTTATTGACATAGATTTGTTGCATAAGATATTTTTCATTTTCTGAAATGCCATTTTGGCCTGAGCTATTCTGCTTTTTATTTCTGTGGTGCATCTCCCATCTGATGTTATTATTGTGCCCAAGTATTTGAAACGTTGCACTTGTTTCAGATTTGTCTTGTTTATTTTTATACTACATGATGGTGATGATTGTTTCTTCGATATAACCATTACTTCTGTTTTCTTACTATTCAGACTGAGACCTTTCTTGTTGCTTTCTTTTACTATTATGTCTATCATTTCTTGTAGTTCATTCTCTGTCTCTGCTATTAAGACTGTGTCATCCGCATATCGCAAATTATTTATGTTGTGACCGTTGACTTCAATTCCTTTTTTGTCTACTATTGATCTTATAATATAGAAAGACATATTAGTAAAAAAAAAAAAAAAAAGAATTCCAAAGAATTTGTTACGCAACTCACCTTTGATAAATTAAGAAATAAAATGTCCTTCGTTGTTAGATGTAGCCAGAGGGAAAAGATACCCACCAAGCAACTGAGCTGAGTGCGGTCAGCGACCCATAGCTGACTGTCTGTATCAGGATCGCCGACCAGCAGGACACATCAAGACACCAGTGGTGCTCCTATCAAAACTGGTCAAGCGATTAGGGATCGAAGTGGGAAGGCGAACCGGTATTCACAAATGCCTAATTGTAGTCGGATATATTACCCCGATAGGCGCCTAAAAGACAAGGAAGTCTGTCATAAAAAGATATGCTATTTTACAGAAAAATATTGAGAACACTGTGAACTACAGAAGAAAACAAACGAGGGTATTCAAAAAGAGACCAGAGCAATTAAGAAATGAATAACACAAAGAATCAATAGTCGACATTGCTTGGCCCGTGTAATGAGAAGAAAATGAAAAGAAGATTAGAGGCCACAGAGATGGGACTTCTCTGAAGAATATTGAGAGTTCCCTGAATAGCTACAAAGACCAATGAGGCCATTCTCAAAGAGGCCAACACAAAAAGGGAGTTCCGAAGAAACATAAAAAAGAAACAATTGACATTTTAGGGGCGCATCATGAAAAGAGGAAAGTTGGGCAATACTTGGTTCATCATAATCAACAACATTGGGTGCCGTCTCCGCATCGAAGGTTGGCTATCATGGAGCGCCATTCTGCTCTCTCTCAATCTCTTGCATTGATAATGCAGGTTGTCATAGGCTGACTTGTCCCGCTTTTGATCTTACTCGTCCGTGTTAGTCTTGGCCTGCCTCTGCCTCTTTTATATTGTGTTTTCCCTTTCTATATCACTTTTAGCAGGCTTCTGTATCTTTTAACATGTCCCAAAATCTCATTTGTCTTGTTGGAATACTTGGTTACAACTGGCAAAGACAGGGAAAGAGAGATCGCGGACAACGAAGATACTGCATAGCTTGATGTCATGGCATGGAAAACAGTCAACAACAGAGCTGATACGATGTACTGTAGATAGACAATTGTGGAGAACATGATCGCCTACGCCAACCGGTATGGCACATGATGATGATGGTGATTCTAAAACAGGTCAGAGTAATTGAGAAAGCTTAGTGATAACACAGAGAGTAAACAATCACCACTTTTGGGCCATGTAATGGGAAGTGAGCAGTTGCAGCAGGTGATAACTGCTCCAAGATAAAAAAAAAAAACATCAAAAATATAAAATCGAAGAAATAAGATTAGGATAGTCGTTAGTTTAGTCGATAGCTTCGTCATTAGTTTAGTCGTTAGGTTAGTCGTTATATTAGTCGTTGGGTTAGTCGTTAGTTTAGTCGTTAGTTTAGTCATTAAGTTAGTCGCTAGTTTAATCGTTAGTTAAGTTTTAGTTTATTCATTAGGTTAGTCGTTAGGTTAGTCGTTAAGTTAGTCCTTAGTTTAGTCGTTAAGTTAGTGGTTAGTTTAGTCGTTAGGTTAGTCGTTAGTTTAATAGTTAGGTTAGTTGTTAATTTAGTCGTTAGGTTAGTCGTTAGTTTAACCGTTAGGTTAGTTGTTAATTTAGTCTTTAGGTTAGTCGTTAATTTAGTCATTAATTGAGTCGTTAGGTTAGTCATTAATTTAGTCCTTAGGTTAGTTGTTAATTTGGTCGTTAGGTTAGTTGTTAATTTAATCGTTAGGTTAGTTGTTAATTTAGTCGTTAGGTTAGTTGTTAATTTAATCGTTAGGTTAGTTGTTAATTTAATCGTTAGGTTAGTTGTTAATTTAGTCGTTAGGTTAGTTGCTAATTTAGTCGTTAGGTTAGTTGTTAATTTAGTCTTTAGGTTAGTTGTTAATTTAGTCGTTAGGTTAGTTGTTGGGTTAGTTGTTAGTTTAGTCGTTAGGTAAGTCGTTAGTTTAATCGTTAAGTTAGTTGTTAATTTAGGCATAAGGTTAGTCGTTAGGTTAGTTGTTAGGTTAGTTGTTAATTTAGTCGTTAGGTTAGTTGTTAGTTTAATCGTTAGGTTAGTTGTTAATTTAGTCGTTAGGTTAGTTGTTAATTTAGTCGTTAGGTTTGTCGTTATGTTAGTTGTTAATTTAGTCGTTAGGTTAGTTGTTAGTTTAATCGTTAGGTTAGTTGTTAATTTAGTCGTTAGGTTAGTTGTTAATTTAGTCGTTAGATTAATCGTTAGGTTAGTTGTTAATTTAGTCGTTAGGTTAGTCGTTAGGTTAGTTGTTAATTTAGTCGTTAGGTTAGTCGTTAGTTTAATCTTTAAGTTAGTTGCTAATTTAGTCATAAGGCTAGTCGTTATGTTAGTCGTTAATTTGATTGCTAGGTTAGTTGTTAGTTTAGTTGCTAGATTAGTCGTTAAATTAGTTGTCTGATTATCCTCATCGCAGTCGAAGAAATAAGAGAACGAGAACAAGAGAGAGAACACATCTCAGCAGCGAGAATGGAAAACAGCAGAATTTAGAATCAGGTCTTTGAGAAGTATTTTGTTTTACTTTGTACTTGTTCAATATGGGATTACTCTGGACAAGTGATTGTGTCCCTTTGTTTGCTCAAAATATGTGATTTGTTTTGTTTGAGTTGTGTACTAGACAGTCTGTCTCCAGAGTTAAATCATCGGGAGATGTTTTGTCCCGGATAATCCGAGCAAAGCAGACAGGTCAAGACCTGCTATTGTAAGGCTGAAACAAGTATACTCTTGTTGCTACGAGTTAGATAATAAAATTAGGGCCAGTAACTCAATATTGCCTCATAATGTATATGTGAGTGTGTGTGGTTTGTGTGTGTATGTGTGTGTGTGGTTTGTGTGTGTGTGGTTTGTGTGTGTGCGTATGTGTGTACTATGCAGTGTTTTTTTTAGAGCTTTGTAGTTGTGTATTCTAACTCAGAATGGTCTGTTTAGTGTGTATAGTTCGCAAAAGAAAAACAGAACATCAACATAACTAGAGACGGTAGACAGAAACAAGTAGAGGAATTTACATATTTAAGAAGTCTAGTGACAAATGATAATTCATGAGCAGCAGAAAGAGACTCAAGATGCAACAAAGCTTGTCAAATCATTGGACAGTAATCACCACTATTGTCCAACAAGGAAATAACTCTAGAAGCAAAACGGGCACTATACAATACGATCTTCATCCCAACATTGTGCTACCAATGCTAGATCTGGACCCTAGATGCAAGAAAAATACGAAAAATAACCTATACTGAGATGAAGTATGTTAGGCAAATGACAGGAAACAGTCTAATAGATAAGTTCAGAAATGAAGAACTGAGAAAAAAAAAAGCTAGGAATAACCCCCGCCATAGAATATGTAAAGAAACAACAGATAAAATGGTTTGGCCACATGAGAAGGTAGAAAGTTCAAAACACAACACAATAAGCCTTCAATAAACGTTGCGAGAACACTAGACCCAAGGGCCAACCACGAAAAACATGGATTGACGGAATATTAGAAGCACTAGGAAACACAACAGCAGAAGAGGCCAACAGAAGAGCAAAATACCGAAACTTATATCTTCCCCCGGAGCCAAAGGGCAAATGAGGAAGGAAATAAGAAGAAGAAGTAGAAGAAGTAGAAGAAGTAGAAGAATGTGTATAGATTTTTTTTGGTTATACCTAATGAAGGCTTTTGCCGAAACGCTGTAGTTTGTCTTGTCTTTCTGTTAGTTTAGCTGCTCAATGCCATTTTATGTTTATCTTCTGTGCATTGTTTTGCTATTGACGGTCCTCGTGCTTTTATCTGAGACTGTTTCCCTTTGTAACTCCTGCCAAGCAGCAGTTGTTTGTTGTCTCAGTTGTCTCCCCTTAGAAAGCATGAATTCTGGCCAAGCAAAAAGGGATCGTAGAGGGAACTCAACCCGGTACTCAAAAATGCCGTGCTAAAGTCGGATGTGTTGGACCGAACAGCGCAACTAAACCATGCCGCAACGCATCTGTGCCCACTTAACGTCATTTTTAATTGCGGAGGTCGAAGATGTCTATTCGTTCTCTTAGTAACTTTAGGGTGGACGCAAGAAAGAAAGAAAGGAAGGAAGGAAGGAAGGAAGGAAGGAAGGAAAGAAGGAAGGAAAGAAGGAAGGAAGGAAAGGAAGGAAAGGAAGGAAAGGAAGGAAGGAAGGAAGGAAGGATGGAAGGAAGGAAGGAAGGAAGGAAGGAAGGAAGGAAGGAAGGAAGGAAAGGAAGGAAAGGAAGAAAGGAAGGAAGGAAAGAAAGAAAGGAAGGAAGGAAGGAAGGAAGGAAGAAAGGAAGGAAAGAAAGGAAGGAAGGAAGGAAAGAAGGAAGGAAGGAAGGAAGGAAGGAAGGAAGGAAGGAAGGAAGGAAGGAAGGAAGGAAGGAAGGAAGGAAGGAAGGAAGGAAGGAAGGAAGAAAGAAAGAATCACTTACCATACTAACGAGTCTTGATACCGAGAATTGTCTCGAGTTTTCCTTCTCTTTAGTGGACCGACCAACATGCTCCTACAGCGCGAATTTTTATTGAGTTTTTCCCCACTGCCTTTTTCCATGATATGCATATTTGTTATTTATTTATTTATTTATTTATTTTGTTTATTTAATTAATTTATTTAATTAATTAATTTATGTATTTATTTAATTAATTAATTAATTAATTTATTTATTTTATTTATTTATTTAATTAATTAATTTATTTATTTATTTATTTATTTAATTAATTAATTAATTTATTTATTTAATTATTTATTTAATTATTTATTTAATTATTTATTTATTTATTTATTTTCACGGGAAATTTTATTTTTTTAATGTTTCACTATTGATGGTCTGAAGTCGACATTTAGAAGAGAGTATTTATTTTTGTTAATTTGCTTGAGAAGCTAGCGGTAGTAGTAAGGAAGGGGGTTTAGTGCAGGGATTTGAACATTTCGTGCAGTTTCATGCAGCACAATCTCGTATCGTGCTGCACGAATCTGCGTAGTATGAACGGCTCAAAAACCCCCTTCCTTACTACTATTTTTTTGTTGTTTTTTTGTTGGAATTTGATATGTAGGGGTGTCAAATATTATGTTTGGGGTATGCCTTGATGTTATATTTCAATTTTTTTATCGATTGCACGTGCTGCACCGTACATCTGCGTAGTATGAACGGTTCAAAAATCACTATACCACCACTAGTTTTTTGTTGTTTTTATGTTGGAATTTGATATGTAGGGGTGTCAAATATTATGTTTGGGGTATGCCTTGAGGTTATATTTCAATTTTTTTATCGATTGCACGTGCTGCGCCGTACATCTGCGTAGTATGAACGGTTCAAAAACCACTATACCACCACTAGTTTTTTGTTGTTTTTATGTTGGAATTTGATATGTAGGGGTGTCAAATATTATGTTTGGGGTATGCCTTGAGGTTATATTTCAATTTTTTTATCGATTGCACGTGCTGCACCGTACATCTGCGTAGTATGAACGGTTCAAAAACCACTATACCACCACTAGTTTTTTGTTGTTTTTATGTTGGAATTTGATATGTAGGGGTGTCAAATATGTTTGGGGTATGCTTTGAGGTTATATTTCAATTTTTTTTATCGATTGCACGTGCTGCACCGTACATCTGCGTAGTATGAACGGTTCAAAAACCACTATACCACCACTAGTTTTTTGTTGTTTTTATTTTGGAATTTGATATGTAGGGGTGTCAAATATTATGTTTGGGGTATGCCTTGAGGTTATATTTCAATTTTTTTATCGATTGCACGTGCTGCACCGTACATCTGCGTAGTATGAACGGCTCAAAAACCACTATACCACTACTAGTTTTTGTTGATTTTTTGATGGAGTTTGATATGTAGGGGTGTCAAATATTATGTTTGGGGTATGCCTTGAGGTTATATTTCAATTTTTTATCGATTTCAGGGGCGTAACCCTAAAAATGGTAAGGGGGGTTACAATTTCAAAAGTGATTTTTAAGTAAATTTTTGGTATGGGGATGTCTAAAATAAAGTTTTAGGTATGCCTACGTGCTAAATTTACGATTTTTATCAATTCCATGGGCGTAACCCTAAAAAATGGTAAGGGGGTAACAATTTCAAAAGTGATTTTTAAGTAAATTTTTGGTGTGGGGATGTCTAAAATAAAGTTTTAGGTAAGCCTACGTGCTAAATTTATTATTTTTATCGATTCCATGGGCGTAACCCTCAAAAAATGATAAGGGGTAAAATCCTAAAAGTGGTTTTTAATGTAAATTTTTGCAATGGGGCTGTCTAAAATAGAGTTTGGGGTATGCCTAGAGTAAAAATTTACGATTTTTACCGATTTCATGGGCGTATCCCTAAAAAATGATCAGGGGGTAAACTCATAAAATTGCCATCATACG